>QXTE01000014.1:10565527-10831656 GCA_003942145.1 Platysternon megacephalum | reverse complement strand
CAAATAAGTGATGGTCACATTAATACCACCCTATACCGAAAACCTACCGACCGCTATGCCTACCTTCATGCCTCCAGCTTCCATCCCGGGCACACCACAAGATCCATTGTCTACAGCCAAGCACTGAGGTACAACCGCATCTGCTCTAACCCCTCAGACAGAGACCAACACCTACAAAATCTCCACCAAGCATTCTCAAAACTACAGTACCCGCACGAGGAAATAAGGAAACAGATCAACAGAGCCAGACGTGTACCCAGAAGCCTCCTACTGCAAGACAAACCCAAGAAAGAAACCAACAGGACTCCACTGGCCATCACATACAGTCCCCAGCTAAAACCCCTCCAACGCATCATCAGGGATCTACAACCCATCCTGGACAATGATCCCACACTTTCACAAACCTTGGGTGGCAGGCCAGTCCTCGCCCACAGACAACCTGCCAACCTGAAGCACATTCTCACCAGTAACTGCACACCGCACCATAGTAACTCTAGCTCAGGAACCAATCCATGCAACAAACCTCGATGCCAACTCTGCCCACATATCTACACCAGCGACACCATCACAGGACCTAACCAGATCAGCCACACCATCACTGGTTCATTCACCTGCACATCCACCAATGTAATATACGCCATCATATGCCAGCAATGCCCCTCTGCTATGTACATCGGCCAAACTGGACAGTCTCTAAGGAAAAGGATAAATGGACACAAATCAGATATTAGGAATGGCAATATACAAAAACCTGTAGGAGAACACTTCAACCTCCCTGGCCACACAATAGCAGATCTTAAGGTGGCCATCCTACAGCAAAAAAACTTCAGGACCAGACTTCAAAGAGAAACTGCTGAGCTTCAGTATACAATACAGTGGGGCACCATCAGCTCAGGATTAAACAAAGACTGTGAATGGCTTGCCAACTACAGAACCAGTTTCTCCTCCCTTGGTTTTCACACCTCTACTACTAGAACAGGGCCTCATCCTCCCTGATTGAACTAACTTCGTTATCTCTAGCTTGCTTCTTGCTTGCATATATATACCTGCCCCTGGAAATTTCCACTACTTGCATCCGAAGAAGTGGGTATTCACCCACGAAAGCTCATGCTGCAAAACGTCTGTTAGTCTATAAGGTACCACAAGATTCCTTGCTGTTTTTAAGATCTTAAATCATTAACAGACTACTTGGATAGACTTAGTTAACTATAGTTTAAATGGAAGACTTTTTTTAAGCTGCCAAAGTCCGAGTTCAAGTATCTGTGTTTCTCTTGTGAGAGTTAATAACGTCACTAACTACTAAAGCAAGGCAAGGAGCTGCACTCCTTACAATATTTTCGATATTGGGCCCCATCTATGCTGTAAATTTAACTCTAGCACATTAATTTGAACCAGTAATGCAGCTGTGTCCACAAAGTTGTGAGAAAAGCTGCACAATCCTTTGTCAGCTTTTTTGTGTGTACATCTACCGCACCTCCTATCTTGTTTATATGAATTGATTATAAGAGAAAGTAATCAGCTGTCATTTACTATCTTAGACATTCCCAGTAGACACGTGAGGTAGAACATTGTTCCAGGTACAGAAACTGGGAGGGAGGAACCAGTTATGTACTAAGTACAGATAGGGAAGGTGTCTGTGTATACTGCAGAAAGTGTTACTCCTGGGGGAATTCTGCGCCACTGCGCAATGCAGAATTTTGAAGAAATTAACGTTGTGTGCGTAGAATTTCCCTCCTCCTCAGACATGCACTGCAATGTTGTTGGCTGCCACTAGAGGCCACTCTGTATCAGACTGTTTCTCCCTCTGGATCCATGGGCTCTGTGGGGGGAGGGGGGACCACGGCTGGGCTCTGGCAGGGGGAGAGGGGGTAGGTGTCTGAGCTCTGAGGGAAGGGGATGTGGGTATCTGGGCAAGGGGGGCCCCTGCGTCTGGGCTCAGGGTGGGAGGGGATGGGGGTATCTGGTCTGGGGGGTCCCTGTGTAGAACCAATGTGAATGAAATTGTTTTTAGTTATTCACTGTATCATTGTAACTTCTGTTCACCATTTCATTACGCTTGCCATTTTGCCTAAATTGTAACTTCTGTGCAATATTGTAATTCAAAACCCATTTTAAAATGCTTACTCTATTTTGTAGAAGGCTTGTGCTGCAAGCCCCCATTTTTGCAAGCCATGCTGTAATTTTATTAGTCTAGTTGAGATGTGTGAATGAGGTATGTATGGGTGATAGAATCAACCTCCAGCACCAGCCCGTCCTGATGAGATCAAGTTCAAATACCAAGGGCTGAAGAACTAGACAACAGCCCTAACTCAAGCAAGAAGCATCCACCCTAAAAAGGAACAACAGAAGGAAGATCAAAGCCAGGTCCCAGGCTGACAGTCACGCCTGCAATTGACGGGTGATCAAGCACCAAACCCAGAGGCGGCGTGACACAGCGAGACCTAGAGACTTTGAATCCAAACTACAGCCTACAAAAAGGCTGGGTGAGATGGAAGACTTTGGAGGGTAACATTCTGCTTCCAACATGGAAGGGCATCGGTGCATGCCCAACAGAGACCCAGCCCTCCCTTGTGCCCGGCTTTCCTGGCCAGTTAGCCGCCACAAGCTACGAACCCAAGCTGCAAAATCAAGCTATGTTCAGGACTGGTAACTATGCAGCAGCTGCAGAACATCTGATGAATGTGTGTGTGTATGTGTGTGTATAGGTATAATGTGTGTGTATAAGGATTAAGATATTAGTTATTGGTCATTGATCAAATTGTTATTATAATAAATGTGGCATCTTTGTCTTCCCCCTTAAAAGATCCTGTGTAGTTTTGGCTGTATAACACCTGTGGCTGTGCTCTGTGTGGGGAAGGGGTTTGGGTGTATTGGCTTGGAGGGGCGCTGCAGTTGGACTTGGAGAGAGGGGTTGTGGGTGTCTGGCCCTCTGGCTTGGCTCGGGGAGGGATGGGGGCAGAGAAACAAGACCTGGGTTGTCATAGGGGTTTCTTTAACTCTCTACTCCTGGGGGATTTTTGTGTGTCTCTGTATTGTTAGACATACTGGCTGACAGGTATTTTAAAATAAATTACCAAAATAATTGAAACTGGCGTCATTATGTAGTGCCATTTTGACAAATAAAATTTGCTGAATTTTGAAATATTGTGTGTAGAATTTAATTTTTTTTGGTGCAGAATGCCCCCAGAAGTAAAAGTGTGCTGAACATATGGCTGATTTTCGAAGTGCTAGCCATATATTACCATGTTTTCTGTGGGCTCAAACTATGCTGAGTTGGCTCTAAGAGGCTAATTGGTTACAGTACTGATTTAAGTTATAGTGTAGACAGGACCTCTGATTTCATCAGGTCTTAAAGGAAACACACAAAAACTTGAACTGGGATTTGGGTGGTTGAGGAAGGATGAAGGAGGACATGATTTTCAAATACTTTGGTTTAAAAGGCATTTATTTGTAATTTAAGTGTTTCCATCCAATCTGTTAATTTAGGATGTTGTGTTGAAATGCATTTCAGTACATCTTTAAGTGTACAGCACTTTCCATGAGAGGCTGTGTGGCATAGTATATTGGACAGGAAGATAAGGGTCAGGGACTCTTGGGTTCTAATCCTAACTGGTACTCTGTATTTTGAGCATGATCTTTCACCTGTATTTTTTTTATTTTTAAAATTAAGATTAACCTACCTCACAGAGTTGTGAAGATTAATTTGATGTCTGTACAACATGTTGAAGTGATAAAATGCTATATAAGGGCTAAAGATCATGAGATCTGTTTCAATGAAATGGTCCTCAAATCATTTGCATTGCAAAAGGTTGCTAAATGAGTAATTATGCAGCAGAGCTAAATTATGTAATTTATTTAATAATTTTTCTCCAGTTTTCCAGTTATTTTACAATGTTGACATCCTTTACCTGATGGCTGTAGTATATCTTATATTTTCAAGAACTAAAGCCTGGAAAGGAGTCTATAATGTTTAAAGGGAACTCATGCTCTCCATTATTCTGATATGTATTCAGTTCTTTCCATCATCTAAATAATTATTTCACAAGTGTTCAATTTTTGCCATTGGTACAGTGCAGTAAACTAGCCTTATCAGTATGTTAGAGCTACACTGGTTTTGTCTTTTGAAAGGTTTTTTTTTTTTTAAATAGGGTATTTCCAGAATAGCATAATTATAAGGGCTCGTTTTCTAGGTGCAAACTTCCACTCCATTAGTAGCTGGGACCTGGGAGTGCTTCAAAGACAGGGCACCCAAACCCTGGGAAAGGAATCTAGGAGAGTTGGGTCCTTGAAGATGGTGGGTGTGAGGTGACAAAACAGGGAGGATGCTTAGGGCTCCTAAAGGAATGCAGCAGGCTTCACCCGTGGGAATTTGCCATATTGCTGACACCAACAGTTTGGAAGGCTCGTATCAGACACATCAATTTCTGTCTTGCTTTAATAATCAGAATACAGTCTTGAGTTCCTAAATAATAAGTTGATCTTATCTCTGGATTTCCTGGCTTTTCCAACTTTGTGATGCTAATTCATTATTATATATTCATAAATGTCACTTGTCACAAAGCATTGGAGTGCCACACGATAAAAACCAAAATACATGTGCACGTGACCAGATGGTTCAGGATTGTAATGAAACAGACTGTCATCTCTAAGTCATTGCTTAAATATGGCCGTGGCAGGTAGTGGCTGAAAGCTGTTAGTCTGTTCATTGGCCTATGTGAAATAAGTTTGGACTGGTATCCATTTCCTCATGGCTAGGTGTCCAAATCACAAAAACACCATTGTGGCTCGCATCCTTGTTGACAGCCTCAGCACAAAGATGAAGGATGACCTCCTCTCCTAAAGGTAGTCTCTGCAGTTTGGCATTGAGGTTCATTGATACAATTGGCTGAAGCTTGCAGCAATGCTGCTTGTGCTCTCCCTTTTCTGTTGATTGACAGAAAGAATTTTTGTCTATCTGGCACCTTTCACCAGTGCTTACTTCGCATTCACACCAGTCAGATAATGCCATCCCTTTAAAAGCATATCAGATTCACAGGTCCTACAGGCTGAAATATTTCATATATACACAGATACATATCCTTACAAAGTGAAAAAGATTATGCAGTTAAGGTGTCCAGTTCATATATGTATATATATGGTTTTTTTGGTTCAGCTGACTCCAGATGATGAGACTTTCCTGTCAGCAAATGCAGGTGCAGCCCTCAGCCAGTTTGAGAGAGTCTCTAGTGACCTTGGTAAGTTTCTTGATACCCCTAACATCAAAGCTTCTCAGCATCCCCCTGCACTAGTGGAAAGAAATGGCTACATGACTCGGGATCTAAAAGGGAAAATCTGACCAAAAATATCCATGCCACTTAAAAATATATGTCCTAGTATAACGCTGGTAAAATTTAGATATACTGCTCTATGGAAAAATAAGTACAATGTGGAAGAAACCTAATGTGGAAGAAACCATTAAGTGTTCCACGTAATGGGGCGGCCTTGGGAGTTATACCTAGTAAATAGGGACAACATTTTTAGGGATAAACATGATTTCTGCTCAAATTCCTTGTCCTCTTCCAGCACTCCTGAAAAAAAGCCTTTTCCCTTCTTGGCCCTGAGAGCTCTGCAGTTTCTTGCGTTTCACCCCTGTACGGTTTGTTGCTATGGCATCTTCTCTCACCACTGTCATAACCAGACCCCCTCCCCCCAAAGTTGCAAGACTGAACGTGCATTCAGTATGCAATTAATTTTGCATATCAGCGCATTCCAATATTAAATCTAGATTCTTCTGGGCCAGATTTCAGTCCAATTGCTTCTCAAACTGGGGAGAAAGCAGTCCTTCTGTGAGCCTCTATTCTGACTACTCCTCTTTGCCACGTGCATGCTTCCAGTGAAGCAGGGGTAATCGTTGTGGGATAGGCGTGTGAAGGGCCAGGCCAGTGTGTGAACTTGCTGAACTTGAGGCCTTCCCCTGGAATGCATCTTCTCATGGCTCTAGCTTAAAGGTCCTGGGAAGCTTGGATCTCGTTAGGTTTAGAAGGGGGTTAGAATTGGGTGGATGCCATCAGCCTTGCAGCTACTTTCCTGGCCACAGCTTTGCAGGCATGCACATAATATAGCTGAAGCCAGAATATGGCCCCATTTTTTAACAAGTTATACCTGAAATGTTTTTGTTTTCAAAATGTAGGTTTGACTACTTGCCCCAAAAGTACTTTTGTTATTTTGTCTGATTTAAGGTATCAAAAATGAACCCCTCCAAAACACAGTCCCTGCTAATAACTTACTGTTTCTCTAAACTGGGATGGTGGTGATGGGATAAAGACAATTTTTATTTCTGTTTTTCCCTCCATAGGATCTGGAGACAAAGTCTTTGCTCTGGCCAGTGTTGAAGTAGAAAAATCAAAGCAATGAAGAGGTGTGTGGGGCTAGAGTTTCTCCTGTTGTCAGCAACATTGGACTTCTATCATATTGTAACTGGGTTTTTTTGCTCATTTGATTTTTTTGTAAACTGTTGTGGGGGTGGGGGGAGGACTTCAATCTTAGTCACAAGACAACGTAAAGTGAACAGTCTTAAAGTGCACTTTGGGACCTCAGTGTCTGTACCCCATAGCAATGTATGCTCTGAGGCGAAACACTAAGTGGTATTTCAAAAACACAAAATCAAGCTGACTATGATTGCCTTCTTTGAAAGGGATCAACTATTTTCCACTTTTCTGAATATGTATTTCTCTAACTATTAAAATGTCATCTTTTTCAGTGTGATGGCAGTGAGTAGATCTTTTCAGAAACACATTGAGTCCCAGCAAATGGGTCAGTTTTCAGGGCTATTCCTTAGCTTGCCTGTAAAATTCAGTCTTGTCTGGAGTTAGTCCCTACTGAATAGCTTAAGCATAAAAACACATTGTAACTTTAAAAAAAAAAAAAAAAAAAAAAGACTGTTTGTAGAAAGACAGGATTTCAGACAAACTGTTCCCAAAAAATCCAAAATGAGAGTACACATACCAACATTCGCTGCCTGCATGTTTGCTCTGGACATGAATGAATGCCATTGTGTCTCTGAGTGTTGATTGGCAAACAATGGAAGCCCTGTTGGGAGTCTTCTGGAGTAATTTAACCTCTGTGTATTGAAAAGACAGGGAAGCACTAGGAAATGGCAGTGAGAGGCCCACTCTGTGACCTCTTGCTGTTGCCCAGGATGTATCGACTACAAGCTACCATTATTTCCCCAGATTTCTGGGGCAGCATGAAATAGGTTGTAAGTAGAAACAAACAGCCTCAATCATAATCCTGGTCTATGCTATAACTAAATCAGAGGCGTCGGTTGCAATGCTGTTTTCTCGTGACCTGCTTACCACATGGTTAAAAGCTGTAGTGCAAATGGGGCCTGTGTGGCCAGAATTAGGTTAAAACCCAGGACAAACTCAGAGTTTAGGTGGAGCTAAATAAAACCTCATACTGTCCAGGGTCTTAGCCTGGTTCTGGAAGACAATTTGGTCCTGTGCGCACTACAGCTTTTTACTGTGTGGCAATCAGGCCTCTGACTCAGTTGGTATAGATTAAATAGGGCTTACAGCATTTGCTTTTGTAGATGGGTAGTGGTTTCTTCTTAGTCCAAATGGAAGAACTGTACTTGGTGCTTTAGATGTGTGTTCCATTCATTGTTCTTGTAACTGTAAAATATCTGTGCACACTGGTTCTGTACATTCAATAGTGGGGATCATTCAAACAGTTACAATACAGGCAGTACACCTCTACCTCGATATAACGCTGTCCTCGGGAGCCAAAAAATCTTACTGCATTATAGATGAAACCGCGTTATATCGAACTTGCTTTGATCCGCCGGAGTGCGCAGCCCCCCCCCCCCCCGGAGCACTGCTTTACTGTGTTATATCAGAATTTGTGTTATATCGGGGTAGAGGTGTATTACTTTCTAGCTCAGTATCTGTAAATACTTCATGCCAATTTGAGCAGGAAATCTTTTTTCACTGATGAGTTTTGCTTGACTACTTATTGAAGGCATATGTGCCAGGTCTTCCTCTCAGTTTAAATTTGGATGTTGACCTAATGATACCAGGAGCTGTAGACGTTTCTCTAACAGCCTTTCATGCAATCTTCCTTCTCCTTTTAGCGCCGCTTATATCTGAACCTTTTCTCCAGCCATAAGAACATTTCTCAGATGCACATTTTACAGCTCTGTATCAGCTAGGATTTCTTTTCCTTTCTACAGAAGAAAATAAGCTTGTCCAATTCCTTATCAGGTTCAGTCTGTTCTGCACTTGGATACCGGAATCCTAAGGTTCCTTATCGCAGTACATCTGGAGAGATTGTGTTTCCACTGATAGTTTTATTACTTCTAGCTCATACAGAGAATTAATTTTACTTTAATCCTGCACAATTTATATTCTGACGTTTGATGAAGATTATTTTTTTGACTAGCTGTTTTAGATACAAACTATCCCTTCTCCCCCCCCCCTTTAAAAAAAAAAAAAAAAAAGCTTTAAATGTGGAGGAAGTATATGAAATATCATTGGCAAATGGAACAGCTGGCTGAGAGTAGAGCGACATACTATTATTATACAGCACCCCACAGAGAAAGCGTGACTGTGGAAATCTGATGTGTTCATGAGTCACAGACGCAGTCAGTCCCCATTCTAACAAGCTTTTGATAGAGACAGAAATCTGGTAAGAGAAGAAATCTACCCTTTATTTCTTAGAAATTCTATGTATACTGAAATTATTTTTCTGATAAAAATTAATTCCTTCATTAAATAAATGAAAGCTATTTACAGAATGGAATGATTAAATGCAGGGATTTGTTAGCATTGTAGTAGGTAAATTATAAAGTAAGAAGGAGTAAAGATTTAGGAGGTGAGTGTGTGTCCAAGAGCTTTTAGCACCAGATAATAATCTGATGTTCCTAGGAGGTGGTACTTCATTTTTTGGTGACTCTTCGAACTGTTGGTTACTATAGAAGCAGTTTCCTCTGTGTGTTCAGAGTTGTTGCTGTGTGAGTGAAAGCAACTTTCTAAAAGCTTAACATCTTTAATTTTAGTTAGTTACTGTGGCCTCATGGGAAATCTTGACAACTTGCGAGTTTTCCTGAACGTTGTTTATCTCCTTGCTCCATTACCTGAAATATTTGATTTCTATAGCAACCAGTTTTGCTGTCAAAGAGAGAGTGGTGACTTAAGATGGGCAAAGATCAGACAGAATTTTAAGAAAAATAGATCCTGTTTTCATGTAACTGCCCCTAATTATAAAAATTAAGAAAGGCAAATACTGAAAAAAGATAATTAGAATTGTTTCTAAACTAATAATAGTTCATGAATATGAGATGCTTTCAATCCAGAGTGTGAGATTATGAAACTTTGGGACAAATTAATTTAAAGTATAAGCAAGTATAATTCTGTTGACATCAGTAGAGTTGTGCCTGCTACAACCAGCACTGAAATTGAACCCACAGTTTTCAGGACATCCTTCTCTGATACACTCTGTGGAACATTAGAGTTTTACTTTTAAAAAGGGGATGATATTTTAGTAGGTTTCTTCCAAACTATAGGTTTGGTAGAAAATCAAACAATGTTTTTTTCAATTTAATGAAGTGTTTTTCTTATCTAAATGTACACAAATAATCCACTACAGTGTTGAAAACCCAAATGCTATACACTGCAGCTATCTAATGAGATTAGACAGTGACATTGACTATAAATAGTAAGTAAAACTGGACCAGTCCAGTTTGTTTGGATAGTGTATAAAGTGTAATAAATAAATCCTAAACAAACATCATGAAGGATGAAAAGGTAAATGAGGCTTTGACTAATTCCTTCAGTTGTAAACTAAGGTTGTAATAAATAACCAGGAAGGGATTTCAAAAATAAAATTTTTATGTTGATAGACATGTTTCTAAAAGCCACTACCTTAATGAAAAAAACACATAAATCAATAGAGGCAAAACAATCCTCTTTTTTTAGGTGGGATCCTTAGTCCATAATATCACCACTTTTTGTTTCGGTGTCTGGGACAGTATTATCTTCACTCACACAAAGGCTGCTGTAGCTTCACAGCTGAGAAAGCAGCTTATTAAAGGGCATTATGGGCAGTCTAAAATTATTGAAAACAAAACAGTCCATGGGGACTTTAACCTTCCTCTCCTCTGTCTTTTACTCTGCTCATTACTGGTGCTAAATAACTCTCCGCTTCCCCTCCCGAAATGCTTGCAGCATTAATATGTAAATGAAATCTTTCAGAGTTCCCACAGATCCCAGTGAGCTTACTGTATGGCAACATGGAAATTGCTTCCCTTCTCTCCAGTACTAGAAAGGAGGTGTTAACTGCTAAAAGAAATGCTATTTTATATTTTAATTGATTTGCAAATACTTGTGGGTTTCTTAAAGCCTCCATTCTACAGGAAGGTGCAAGATTGCTATCAAAATGGCTCCCTTACTCAGTATATTTGTGTTAGGTATGTGGGAGCAAGAGTGGATTTTTAATAAACACTAGTCATAGACTATCTTATAATTCAAGAGAGGTTCCCTACAGAAGAGGTCAGTGATGTTCTAGTGAACTTAGTCATGAAATGTTCCAAACATGATTAGGAAGGACATGAACATTGAATTTCTCGAGTGGAAGCTTCCTCTCTTGTGTGTTTTTTGTCTCAAAGCATTCTGAATTCTCTGTTTGGGGGGGGGGACTTTTCCCACTCCTCAAACAATAAAATATGAATTGCTGCAACAGAATTATTTACTGTGATGAAAGGTAGAGAAGGATGTAGATGGGCCTACCTTTTGTTTTTTTTTCCCCCCAGAAGTTCCCTGATTGAGGAAGGTAAAGGTGAGACGGGATGCATGCCAAAAGAGACTTCAAGATTAATTGTCAAAAGCGTTGCAGGGTACTGTGGGCTAAGCAGACATGCCTGGTCACAGTTTGGGTGGGGTCAAAAATGTGTATCTTAACCCTTGGGTTGGGGCCTTCCCACAGAATGCCTTAGCCGTCGATGTAATTTACAAAGGAAGACAATGACGCTATGTGCTACTTACATGTTGGTTACACAAACTATTTCTCTAAGATAACCACTTTTTAAATGGCTACAGTAATATCCGAGAGACATCACAAAGTAATCATGTTACTTAGAAGTGTGCTATATTAAACATTGTCCCTAGTGATCTTGGTATCATGATGCCACCAGTACCCCTATCCCTGATGCTTCTGTAGGTGGTGAAGATAAACACTTTGTTAAGAGTTTGCCAGAGCCCAGTGCCCCATAGAGCAGGCTTATCTCAGGTTTTACTGAAAACAAATTAACATTGAACTAAGACTAGCTAGCTAGGCATTAAAGTCCACAACAGAAACAGTAGTCCTTCACAGAGATACAACGCATACACTGTCCTGGGTAGGCCTTGACCATGCCAGATCACTTGGGTTATAGTAGACACAACCTTGTTTCACCCAGGACTGGCCCCTAGTAGAACCAGCCAACTGCTTTTATCTGAGCTGCTGGGCCCTGATTGGCCTCTGCCTGCTCCTGGCCCTTCTAGGTGTGGGAGGACCAAGTCTCACTCGTTTTTCCTGTGGCTGATTGTGTGAGGCCTCTCTAGGCAACCTGGGGGGCTGAAGGATGGTCTGAATTCAGTGCTCTTCCTTTTTCAGCATTACTACTACTTTGGGTGGGGCGTGCCACGGTAGAAGGGCCTCCAGTAGCGGGCAGCAAGTGCCTGGAACGCCCCATCACATCCATGTTCTAATATTATGATAATCATTTGCTCAGCTAGGAAAGCATTAGACTGAACATCTAAACGTTTTTTCTTCAATCCTGCATTTTAGCAAGTGTTTCCTCTTCACATCATCATCTTTTAATAAAAAACAACTTCTGAATGAAAGGATGGTCTTGTAGTTAATAATTCACAGGCCTTGGACTCAGGAAATGTGGGTTCTGTTCCTGGCTCTGCAGTAGACTCAGTGTGTGACCTCCAGGCAAATCACTCATTCTCTGTCTCATTTTTCCCCATCTGTAAAATGTGGATTTTAATACTTACATGCCTCATGGTGTGAGGTTAAATCATTGTTTGTAAAGTGCTTTGAAGATTAAAAGCATTATATATGTGTTGTTTATCATTTTACTTCTAAAGCCAGAATTATAAAATGCAAACAGCTGTAAACTTGGCAGTGCAGCTGCCCAAAGTTCATTTTGGTCATATATAATTTTTCATTTTCAAATCTTTTTTCTTTGTAGGGCTAGTGTGGTGGTTGTAGGATCAGAAAGAAAAGGGACAGGGAAAAAATTGCTTCTATGAATACTTTTGTGTGCGTCTTCCATCCCTTCCTCCCCCTGTTGTTTTCCTCTTGTTCGTGGGTGATCTTGAATGGAAAAGTAACAAATTGTCAGTTGTATTACCATTAAAGGAAAAATATAAGATTCATCGAAGAGATCTCTTAAGAACCCATCATGTTAGCTCAGGAGGAAAATCTAGTTCAGTTGGGTAGGGAATTTTGTGTTAGTGTTAGCCTTTTTAGCTGCTGCCTTAGTAGGATGTCATTAGTGGTAGAAATAGTAGGCAAATTAAAACTTATCCCTTTATCTTTTTCAGTCACTGTGCAAACCCTTTACCACACTGATTTTATGTTTCTCCCCATCCTGTCCAGAGAAAAATAATTGCCTATTGAAAATTAAAAAAGCTGTAAATGTCACCTAGATGCTGTTCCCTACTTTCCCGCCTTCCCTCTCTTCTGTGTCTCTCTCCCTCATCCAGTCCTGGAGAAAGCCTCTCTGCTTATTAGGGAATAAATGCCCCTTTCTGTTTTGTGTCTACTTAGCCACCAATTATTAAGATAAGTAAGAGTGCTCCCATGCTGAGCTCTTTAGTAGGATCCATGGAAGAAGCTGACATTTTGTCTTGGTACAAGATGCTCCAGCTTCCCTCTGTCCTAGAAGTCCTCAACACAGTTGGTCTAGTCGTGCCTGGGGTCTGCAACTGTTTCATCATAATAGCTCATTATAGCAAGTTCTGGGCAGTGCTGTGGCCTTTTGGTTAGAGGAGTGAATATCTTCTTATGAATCCAACTAGCCCCCATCTTCCACACCCTCCCTTTCTCCTCGGGCAGACCCTGCCCCTTTCCATAAATGTGGACATCATAAAAGGTCACAAGGAGCAATGAATTTGTTTAAGTAATTTCTTTGTGATGACTTTTTTGTTTCTTGAGATATTACCAGTTCCGTGTCCTGTGTGAGATAGCAGTAGGCCTCCTGGGGATAGAAACAAGACCTGTTCTCAGTGGAGAGGGAATTCTAGTAGTCTTGATATGTTAGGAAGCAAAGTCAATCACAAACATAAGTACATTGAGAATTCCCTTCTCCCCTTATCCTCTTCCAAAACTGATACACAGAAAACTGTACAGGCAGTTGTCTGGCTCTATGTTGCCTCAGATCTCTTTTCCAAGAAGCTTTATGCCATAATTATTTAAGATTTTAAAGAGATAACCAAGGTTGGCCTCGATCACAGCAACCCTAGGAGAAACAAATTTGTTATTAAATAACAGCCAAAGCAGAGAATGACAGTCGATTCACCACTGGAGTAGTAAGAAAGCTGTCTCTGTAAACTGTATCTTATGTCTTATTAGCTCAAGTAAAAACTTCCAGAGCTGCTACTGTCTTGTGCAAGGGAATGTTTAAGTATTATAATACATTGCATAGCTATGCCTTCTTCCCTGGGAGGATCTCAAAGTATAAGCATTTAATTATAATTGTGGTAGGTAAGATAAGGAAACAGGCACAGAGAATGAAAGTGACTTACCTATAACTGCTTGGTGACTCAGGTACATAGGTGGGAACAGAACCCAAGATGCCTGATTCGGTGCTCTAACCACTAGATTTTACTACCTATATAAATTCAACATTTGACATCTGTTATAAATGAACTTACCATCAAAGACTGTAGAAATCTTATTAGTCCTCATGAGAGGCTCCTTCTGGCCTCCGCAGGAGGAAGGCTTTACCACAGTGCCACCAAAAATGCCTAGCTTGAGTCAAATGCTGTAATCACATAGGCTTTAACTCAGCCAACTTGGCACATATCCTCTGCCTTGTCTGCCCTAGACTTTTACAACATGTTAGTTAGAATAAGTAAGCTAATGTTCTAACATACCTTTAAATCTTAGTACACCTCTACCTCAATATAACGCTGTCCTCGGGAGCCAAAAAATCTTACCACGTTATAGGTGAAACCGCGTTATATTGAACTTGCTTTGATCCACCAGAGTGTGCAGCCCCGCCCCCCCGGAGCACTGCTTTACCGCGCTATATCCAAATTTGTGTTATATCGGGTAGCGTTATATCGAGGTAGCGGTGTATAGACAAAACCCTTGATAGGTGATTATATTTTCCTCTTTCATGAAAATTTCATTCAATGTAAAACACAACCTTACACAAACAAGGTCACATTTTTAAAGAGGGGACCCATAATTTTTGGTGCCTGAGTTTTTGTGTTTCTAATTTGACACATTTTGGGCCTGATTTTCAGAAGCTCTAAGCACCTAAAACTCCCAACTGCAGTCAATGGGAACTCCGAAAATCCGTCCCAAGGTGTCTAATGTTGGATATCAAAAATGTGAGCATACAAAACAATATGCTACTTTTGAAAATATAGCTACAAATAAGTAGGTTTGGAAATGGAGATTTAAGGCCAATAGGTATAGTAACATACATGGTATACAATATCATGTGCGTAGCTGAAATCCCTATGCTACGCTGGAATCACGGGGTAAATTAAGGATGGAGTTTTAATCAGCTCAGAATTTTTTGATTTTGTGAGTTTGAGTTCTAGTCATGGAAATTTCTTTCCAGTGTTCAGAAGACTGGTTTAACCTCTTTACTAATAAAACAAAATATCCAATACCCAGTTTTCAACAGGCCTCCAAAAATGGGTCTATAATGATTACAAGTGCTTTGTTCTGCCTGGGGTTTTCCCCTGGCAAATTTTGTTGGCACACATTCCTTAATATATAAGTAATAAAGCTTTTTCTTCTGATCGTCAAACTGGCATCCTAACAAGATGGAGACCATTTGCAGTGCCTGATGTTAAATCCCTGTGCTGTCGGTAAGTCAGTATCTAGCAAGATCTAGCAGTCAGGAGGGTTGTAAATACAAAATTTTATATGGAAACATTTTATTTTAAAATACAATTAACAGATGAGACTGAGGGGAAAAGAGGATTCTCAGCATCTGAACTTGAAGCGCAGATTTCATAACAAAATGAGATTTTAAGCCCTACCCTTGTACTAAACAGCCAGTGGTGCATATATTTTTTTGCCCACCTCATCTAATCTTTCTGGGAATTTCTAGTGCACCCATCACAGTGGAATCTAAGCACTAAATAGTGCAGCAAAGGCTGCTGAATTATTTAATTTGAGATATTTGTAACATTGTTCTGACATAGTATAGAGGCAATGCCAGAACTCTGCTAGCCACTAGTCATGAAAAATTCTGAGATCACTCTTGATCCCAGCTTGGCTACAATAATGTCCCCAAAGAAGGAAATTAATAATACCTTGGGCGGCTCCTGAAAGTGACCAGCACATCCCTTGGGGGGGGGGGGGTGGCAGGGAGGTGGCAGGGGGTCTCCACGCGTTGCCCCTGCCCGCAGGCACTGCCCCCGCAGCTCATATTGGCCGCAGTTCCTGGCAAATGGGAGCTGCAGGGGTAGGGCATGGAGACCCCATGACCTCCCCCAGGGGCCGCAGGGACATGCTGGACGCTTCCAGGAGCGGCGCAGAGCCAAGGTAGGTAGGACGCCTGCCTTAGCCCCACTGCATCAGACTTTTAGCACCTAAAATCTCCCAGTTTGGCACTGGGAGGTGGGGAAGAGTTGAGGGAGGGGGAGGAGTTGGTCAGCGCGGCCTGTGGACCCCTTGGAGTACCCTCAGGGATCCCCAGGGGTCTGCGGACCCCAGTTTGAGAAATGCTGCTTTAGAGAATTAAGCATCACAACATCCTTCCGCTATTGATAAACTTTATTATCCCCATTTTGTGGATGGAGAAACCCAGGCATGATAGAGACTGGTTTTCAGAGGCACAGAGCATCCATATCTTCCATAATCCAGGTGGAGTTGTAGGTGCTTAGCACTTCTGAAAATCAGGCCCTAAATGACTTGCCCAAGTGAGTGGCAGAGCTGGCAAGAGAAGCCTGATCTCCTGATTGCCTGTCTTGTGCTTTATGTATAATAGGATGGTAAATTGGCAAGTTGCCTAGTAGCAAAAGGTCTGTAAGATCTTAAAACCTGTAAAACTCAGTGATCCCAAAACTCAAAATTGTTGTTGGAGATAGTAGGGGAGAAGGGAGAGAATTGTTTTGAACCCATCATTTTAAGAAGAGGACCTTGAGAATTCCCCAAAGGTCCCCAAAATACTACAGATCCCTCACTAAAAAGCTTTCTAGAGGTATGCATTTCTGGGTGCTACACTGATACTATATAAAATTGCTATAGGACATGTTACACAACCAAGCAATCAAATGAGGATAGGAGAGCTAGAGCCTGTACAGTATTTTATTTTTAAATTACACTTTGCCCATAATGCCTTCAGAAGCAAATCCATCCTATTACAAATGAGAAAATTGTTTCATTGTGGAGCTGCCAACTCCTCACTACCATAAAGTACTTTTGGATCTTTCCCTCAGACTCATGGACTGTGCTAATTAACATTATTCTAACTGGAGGATCCCAGAGCGATGCTTCCGCATTTTTCTTTCCAGCTTTTGTTGGTGCTCTCATGTTCTTTTCTTAAATAATTAATAATCATTACTGCCTGCTGTGCAGTGTGTGTGCTGGTAATAATCTCAGAACCCATCATGTTTGCACCATTCCTGTTCCTGTCTGCAGCTTGGATTTGCTCTTTGGAAGGGCTTTCATGTTAAGACCTTCATTAACTGGCAGTGGGGTACAGAGTTCAGTGGCATTAAGCTTTGATGTCATTAAATAAACTATCAAAGGACAGGCCACTCATTTCATTGCTCTGACTATTTTTATGTAATTGAGATAAAATATAAAATAGAATAAAGATATATTTACTAAGTAACACTTAACACTTATAACCCTTTTCATCTCAATAATTTTATAAATGCTTAGACCCAGATCCTCAAAGGCATTTAGGCACCTAACTCCCAATGATTTCAATGGGAATTGGGCACAATACCTTTGAGGATATGAGCCTTAACTCATTGTTCCCCCAACTCCTGTGTGTGGAAGGTAAGTAAGCAACTTAACCACAAAAGAAATCAGTGTCAGAGCCAGTCTGAGTGTCAGAACTGAGATTTTTGTCTTCCAGTTTTGTGTTAACTTCTCTTATCGGTCAAAATCTCCATCTTACTTTTACTGAAAAAATATCAGTTAACAATTTTCATTAAACTATGCATCCCAATGATTGACACCTTTTGTAGTGCTACAGGATTCAGTCCTTCTGGCTGCATTAACAGTTGGACATGAACTCCTACAGTAGTCTGTTAGTAGTTTAAGCTTGTGCCATATTTATTTGGAAACATAATTTCCCCAAGGCATGAGATTTGACTTTTGACTTTATATCATAGCTACTTCAGAATGGCTCGATGGCCATGTGACTTCCTCCTAAAATGATAGGAGTTGAAGGTTGTGGCATCTGTGCTCAGAAAAGCAATTTGTCATAGATTTGCAAAAAAGACCTATTACTTGACTGTCACAATAATTTGGGCATTCTTAATATATCCGTTTCTTGGCAGGGTTAGAACATAGCTGGTTATGGTGTCTGTATTTTAGTTTTAGTGGAATGTGTTTTAATACTGGGCTGGAGATACTGAAATAGCTAGGGCCCTACCAAATTCACGGCCATGAAAAACGTGTCATGGACTATGAAATCTGGTCTTCTGTGTGCTTTTACTCTATACTATACAGATTTGATGGGGAGACCAGCATTTCTTAAATGAGGGGTCCTGACCCAAAAGGGAGTTGCAGGGGGGTGGCAAGGTTATTTTAAGGGGGTCACAGTATTGCCACCCTTACTTCTGCACTGCCTTTAGAGCTGGGCGGCCAGAGAGCGGTGACTATTGGCCAGGCGCCCAGCTCTGAAGGCAACGCCTCACCCACAGCAGCACAGAAGTAAGCATGGCAATACCATACCATGCCACTCTTACTGCTGCGCTGCTGCCTTCAGAGCTGGGTGGCCAGAGAGTCGTGGCTGCTGACTGAGGGCCCAGCTCTTCAGGCAGCAGCACAGAAGTAAAGGTGGCCATACCATACCATGCCATCCTTACTTCTGTGCTGCTGCTGCTGGCGGCGGCTCTGCCTTCAGAGCTGGGCTCCTGGCCATCAGCCACTGCTTTCCAGCTGTCCAGCTCTGAAGGCAATACCACCACCAGCAGTAGTAGTGGAGAAGTAAGGGTAGCAGTACCACAACATCCCCTACAATAACCTTGTAACACCCCTTCCTGCCCCCCAACTCCTTTTTGGGTCAGGACCCCTACAATTACAACACTGTGAAATTTCAGATTTAAATAGCTGAAAAAATGAAATTTACAATTTTAAAAATCCTACGACAGTGAAATTGACCAAAATGGACTGTGAATTTGGTAGGGCCCTAGTAATAGCACAACCACAGCCGGCTGAGTAGGACGGCTAGAGGGAAGGTGAGAATGAGTCCACAACATCGCCTGGCATTGCTTTATAATGTCAGAGTCTGATGTATAATATCTGTCCTAACAAGGTGGGCATCTAACTTCATACCAGGATGTGGACTTAGAGCCAACTCTGCTAACAGTATTAACCTTTCAGCAAGAAGCTTAAATGACAGTATCAGTGGATTCCTGGCTGTACTAGCAACCTTGCAATGAGCCTGTGTTTAGTCCACCCCTGTTCTTCCTTCCCTAAACTCCAGTTCTTACCAGTCTCCGCCCCGCTGCTTTTGCCTCCCGCCCCTTTCTCAGACTGACTCCTCCCTTAGGTGTGTTGTCCGCACCCCTTTCTCACTGGCTCCTCCTGCTGAATCATTGACCGCACCCTTTCTTCTAGTTCTAACCCCCCACCCCCTTCCCAGCCAGCCACCCCCCTACATTTTAACTCCTCCCACTGGTTATTTGGCCACTCTCACCCCACTCCGTTACAATTCTGCCCTCTCTTCTTAGTTTTAATCCCATTCCTAGTCCTCTGGCTATTCCCTATGCTGGGCTCCCCCCCTTCCCATGGATTTAAACTCATTTTGCCCCCCCCCCCCGTTAATTGGCCCCACCCCTTGCCTCTAGCTCCACCCCAAACGTGGCCCCACCCCTTTCCACTTCTCTGGCCCCTCCCTTCCCCATGGATCTAACTCCTCCTCCTTTGCCACGATGGCCCCACCCCCAGGTTCTGAGGCCGCCCACCTCGGGTTGTGCCTGAGGCGCCACCGCTGCCCTGGGCGCTGGGACGCGGCGGGTCCCTCCCCCGGAGCCGCCCAGGCGCCTCCCTCCCTGGGCCGCCGCGGTGAGTCACGACGGAGGAGGCGGCCGCTCTCGCTCGCTTTCGCTCTGCCGCGGCTCCGGATCAGGCCCCCGCTCCTGCTGTCGCCGCCGCCCGTCCCGCCGGGATCCAGCCGCCCGTTCGCCTGCCCCGGGCCGGTCTGGGCCCGCACCCAGGTGAGCACCGCCTGCCTGCGGGCCCGGGACTCCGCACCCGCCCGCCCTTTGTTCCCGGGGCTCGGGCTGCTGTAACAAAGGGAGCTGGGCCGGGCCGGGCCGGGAGCCGCTTGGTGCGAGGGAGCCTGGGGGCCAGCCCCCCACTGCTCCGTCCCGGGCCCCTTTGCCAGACCCGTCACCCCCCGCCTGGGTCCCGCTCCGCCTGGCCTCCTCAGCTCCAGCCCCCCGCACTACCTTCTCCCCTTCCTGGGGCCTTCCCTCCACCCCGGGGCTGCCCCAGCCCCCGCCCCCCCCGGGCTGCCCCGCTCTGCTCCTCATCTAGGGCGCCTCTCCGCTTCCCCGTTCGCTACCGCCGTGCTCTAGGGCTCCCCCAGGTAGGGTGACCAGATGTCCCGATTTTATAGGGACAGTCCCGATTTTTGGGTCTTTTTCTTATATAGGCTCCTATTACCCCCCACCCCCTGTCCCGATTTTTCACACTTGCTGTCTGGTCACCCTACCCCCAGGCCCCTCCACCCCTTTCTCGGGGCTCCTCGCTAGGCTCCAGGCCCTCCCCAGGGGGGCCCCGAATCCCCCCTGCGCTCTGCTCTCGGGGACCCGGACCCGCCCTTCCCGAGGCTGGTCTCAGCGCCCCTCCCAAGACATTCCTCTGCAAAGTCCCCCGTCCGTTTGGTCCTCCCTTACCTGCCCTGAATCCCTGCCCTCCTCCATCCTCCCCGATTCCCTCACCTCGCTACTCTGAACCACGCAACCTTCCCCACTGAGGATGCTGATTTCAGACTGACTCCTCACTGGTTCCGCCCTAGCCAGAGCTGCCTGGCGAGGTAGTCACAGTCGTAAACTGACTGATGAAGATGACACTTCGCTTTCGGTCAGGTCGTATAGCCGATAGCTACTGTCTTCAACGTGCTCTGCAGCCTTTTACTCTCCCTTCTCTCTCCTTCTGCTGGTGGTGCAAAAAATCTCCTTCTGCTGCTGCTGCTGTGGAAGGTTGGGTAATAGCATGTGATTTCTGTCTGCCTAGAGTCCAAGTGGTTTTAAGCATTCATGGCTTTTAAACCCCAACTAGTAATGGATACTTAGTCACCACAGTCTTTTAAAATAGATATGGTATTTTGCTTTACTTCCTGACTGCTATATAGTGTTTCTGTGCACTATTAAACAGCTGTTATGTCCTACCCCAGAAGTGACTGCATTTCTGTGGCAGGTGAGGTAATTCCCACATAAAGCTGATTAATGTACTTTAAAATCTTCAGAATGACAGGTGGGGAATAAAATTTTAATAAACAGAGCACTTAAGCTTACAGCAATGTATTCCATGCAATCTGTTCATGTGTATAAGAGAGGTGAAAACATTATCTACTGCCTTATACAAGTTACACCCAGCGTCATAGCTGTCTAGCTGGTAGAGACAAATACAGGTAATTTAGATTGAATGGCATACAGGTAGAAGAAATTTGGAGAGCTTAATTGTGAGGCTCCAGGAAGTATTTAATAGAGATTGAGATGGAATTTAGATGCAGATAATGTCTGTATAACCTTGAATGTTAATAGATGTGCTCTTGATTATTTCTGTTAAAGTAACATATCATTGCAGGGTGCACAATGTTATGGTAGCCTTAGGCCTGAGCCAATGATGCAGTTGCAGTAGGGTTCTGTGCTTCCAGGGGTCTGTTCCTGTACCATATGCATGCAACTGGACTCCCAGCACCATCTATTCTGCTTCCACTCTTCTGACTTTGGTAGGCTTCAGCAAAGATTTCATTCCCCAGCTTCCTGCTCCCCAGTTGAATATTGAGGATAAAGGTGGACATCTGTTGGCTCACAATATATTTTTTTCTTCACTTTGATGGTAGACAGCTGCTTGTGACAGGGATAATGAATGATAGTCCGTAGAGCAAATCATTGTCAGAGGGAGAGAGGTATGTCAGTAGCTGAAATACTGTTTCTGCTCTGGGAAATGGATAAGAAATTAGTTTGGGCTCTGCTTACCATCTAAATGTACTTTATAAATACATTTCTGGTACACTCTGAGGAAAAGTAAAAGCTACGTCATTTTGTGGACTATATAGATACTGTTGTGGGACAGAAGAATAGAATAGTTTGCTCTTTTGTGGAGGGTCTTTTTGAGGATTTCTGAGCTCTTGACAAACTAATTAAATAAGCTTTATAACTCTCATATGAGGCGAGGTAAGGCATCCCTTTCTTACAAATGGGGTAAGTGTGCAAAAACTGAGGCACAAAGAAGTTAGGTGATTTGCTTAGTCTTTTGAGCTAATCAGGCTACATCATAGTTTCAAAAATCTGCAGGATTACTGGCTTTGAATCAAGTACTGTAGAAAGTTAGACAGCTACTGTCCTGTTATACCCAAACAGCTGTCTTTTTCTGATAAATATTGAGGGGAGCACAGTTTAGTGTGTATAAAGTAAAAATTACCTTTAGGTAGCTCACTAAACTACTATGTTGTGCATTAATTTCTCTAGCTTTGGTATTTTATTGCCAGTGTCTGACATGAAGTGTGTATTGATGTATAGCCAGTAAATTGTCATGGATTGGACGTGCATCACTGTAATTTAGTGTAAATCTATTTACTTTGAAAATAGAAATATTGAGGGGTGTGTATGTATAAAACTTTTTAATACTATACCTTTACATAAACAGACTTATCAACCACAAAGCTAGTGCCCTATTCTCATCCTTCCTTTTGCCTCTGCCAAATTGGCATAGATGGAACACAGTAACGGATGTGCCATAGAAACACTGAAGTGGCTTCATGATGCTATAAGCTGGAAAAAGTGTTTGCTCTTTGATATTATTTGCAGCATTTTTGTAAAAATTAGTAGATTCCAGAGTATAACTGTAGCATTTGTATGTGTGGATTTGTGCACTCTTTCAGTTGATGTAAGCACATGTTAATTGGATAAATCTAAGCAGCGGCTTCTAGAATTAAAAAATCATAAAGTGGCAATGAGAGAAAGGTAGACTTAAGTGAGTTAACTGAATATATATAAGCTGGCCATTTGAAGTGCTTGGGTCCTCATAAAAACGATTGTGAAATAAACTACTTAAAAATGTAGCGTAATTAAAATACAAATTTCAGCAAAATCCTGAAAACACCTCAAAGTGGGTAGAGATTGAGATTTCCAGTGGAAACCCATTCAATATTCTTGGGATGGCACCCACAACATTTACATGAATCATGTTTGTCATCTTCCTGGACATGTAATTATTATTTATTTGTTATTGCAGTAGCACCTAGGTCCCCTAGTCATGGACCAGGAATCCATTGTGCTAGGAGCTGTACAAACACAGAATAAAAAATACAGTCCCTGCTGCCAAAAAGGAGAATGGAGCAATTCTGCCTGATAGTGATGCATGTGCTTTAGGACCTCATTCAGAAGGGAGAGGAGTATTTTTTTAAATGCAAGTGTCTGGATTTTCTGCCAATTTTGAATGTTCATTACAAGAAATAATTGGTTAATGACTGTACAGTACTTTAAAAATATGAAGTGATATTTTTAGTATTAAGTAGTAGTATTAGGGGAATGTGAAAGGCAAGTTCTGAATGAAACCCATATATGATATCTATACATCAGTTATTTACAAATTTAATTGCCTTGTGCGATTTTTTTCCCCTTGTTCCCAGTATGTTTCATTCTGCACTTCTTGTTTTGCAAGGAACAGAGACAGGACTACAAGAAATTTTATTTATCCCCCCCTCCCCCCAACGGCAAAAACCGTCTCAAATTTCAAATGCTTCTAGTATTAAATGTAAGTTCAAAACAGTATCATAGATGTATATCATATTATGTGGCAAATATAATGTCCATCAGGGGTTTGCATACCCATGGTTATTCATATAAAATATTAAAGAATGGTAGGTGCATAGGAAACAACTTGTGTAAAATAAATTGGTCATGGCTATTTGCTATGAAATGCTGTTGAGTTGCTAACATCTCTAAAGTTTCATTATCATCTGGAATTAGAACCTTTCTGTAAAATGTAAATCTATTCATTTTTTTTTAAATTTCATTTATACATCCAATATTTAAATAGAAAGTAGCCATCTTCATAGACTGACCTAGTTTGCGATGCCAGAAATACAGCTCAGCATTGAGTGCATATGGGAGGCAAGAGACTTTCAAAACCCACTGTTGAATTTATTTAGAAAAAATTCATTACAGCTTTCTTCATAACAACTTTGATATCTCCTGAAAATTTTCCATTCATTCAGATGCTGACTTGCATTTCCTCTGTTGCAAACTGTTATCAGATTGGATTTCCAGCTGAGAGGTATCAGTAAAATAGCAGCTGTCACTGACACACCAGCACCAGTCATGGAGTTGAGATGCTGAAACAGTGACTGGTCCTTGTAGTAACTATTTTGAAAAACATTTTAAAAATAGTAGAATCCTTATGGTTATGCTGAATATCTATATAATGGGGAGTCAGTAGAACAGGGAGATGTGCAGGAAATTGATTAGACAGTGAAAGTGTTGAGTAATTGAGATATTTCTGTATTTGCAAATGTAATACTTTAAATACTAAAACTAATCAGTCATGTTTTTAATTTTGAAGTACTACTGTCCACTATGGCATGCTCCTCTGGAATGCTATCTGTGGCTGAATAGGCCTACCATAAACCACAGAGACTGAAACACATAATAAATAGAGGCTTACAAGAGATAAAAACAATATTTAATATTTAGTAGTTTCTACTGAACACTCTAAAAGAAACAGTTCTTCCTGTCTCTTCCCCCCACAAGATAATTAGATTAATCAAGATCCATCCTTTGTCCCCAAGTATCATGCAGAGTGCTCCTTACAAAGAAATGCATCTATAAATATTTAGGTGTGCTGTTTAAGATACTATCTAATAATCTTACACCTTAACTTACATATTGCATGAGATCTGTACATCCTTCATATTTAAGGAACCAGTTTTGGAAACCCATTGTAAATGGCCTCTTCTGTGTCTCTCACAAAACTTTGAGACTATGGTCTATTTTCTGTCTTTTCAGTTTAAGAATTTTGATTTGCTGAGACATGAAGTGTGTGCATTAATTTCAGCCCTGATCCAAGAAAGCATGTTTAACTTAACTGGTACTATGCACATACTTAAAGCTAATTGAGCTACTCATGTGCTTTTAAGTTAACCACCTGCTTAAGGTTTATGTAGTATTTACAGGTTAAGAGAAAGCAAGGACCAGAAACAATTCTCCTTGGTAATTTTATAGAGCGAGCACTTCTGAGGAGCCGGGATTAACTCTGGGTTTGTGTTGGCCAAAGAAATATAAGATGTTGCATATTGCATACTGCAGAGAATTAGAAATGAGGATTCCTTTGTTCTGTTCACTGCTCTGCATTTGACATGTATATGAGTTGGACAAATGCTGAAAATACTTTGAATATCGGTTTGAATTTTTAAGCTAGTTTAAGTATTTGACTTTTTTGTGCCTCTTTTGCATTCGCTTTCTGTGAATATTCTAGAAACGAACTTCATAGACATGAATTCCAGCAAAAAACTGAATTTAAAACTAATATGACTGGAAGCAGATTTTGTATTGAAAAACTCATCAATAGTATAAATCTTGAATTTCAGATTTTCACTTGACTATTTAAAATTCTCTTGGGTTGTCACATAAGTCACCAGTCAGAGAACAGAAATAATAAAACTTGACTTGCGTAAATAACCAACATCACTAAATATTAAAAATTTGCATGGGCTGTTTGCAGATTTGCAGCCCAAGAGTTATTTATCAGAAATTCTTCATTTTCTCAATTTGTTAGAGAATAATTAACAGAAAAATAGAAAAAAAATTGTCAAATTTTTCATTATCTGCTTAGCTCTGTTTGTCACCTTAGGCAAGTCAAGCTGAGTCACACAGAGCTTTCTTATCTTTCTATAAAATAATAAACTACCCTGTAAGAATGTTGTGAGATTTAATTAGTGTTAATACTGCCTCTGCATTCATAAGGCCTGATTCAAAGTCCACTGAAATAATTGGGAGTCTTTTCATTAACTTTATGGGCCTGATTCAGAGCTCACTAGTGCTTTTCATTAGTGTACTGTACACAAGTCCCACCATGTACTCTATGGCAAACGTGACCTACATTTTTTTAATAAGCTCTCTCCAGTGCTGCAAACTGAAAATACTGCAGCAGCATCAAGGAAACAATAAGTGGAGGTCTTTAATTAAAATATGAAAGAATAATACCACCAGCACAATATTATCTGATATTTAATATATACATTTAATTTTAGGTGGTCCCTCAATTATCAATGAGACAAATTTTGTTTTGAATGCTGATAACTTAATTGCAGATTGCAGGAAAGTGGGGGTTGGGTTGTACAGTTAGTCGGGGAGGCCATTTGAGACTGTGGGATAAACACAATAGTTGGATGCTTCTGCTAAAATGTCTAGTAGTGATACAGATACTAAAAATATATTAATTGTCTTATAAGTTTTGACACCCAGATTGAGATGAGTTGGGAGTGTTCATATCTCTGAGCTGCTTTTTTTGGCTGTCAGCAGATTCTGGAAACTACTCATCAGTCTATGCAGGATTCACATTTGGAAGATTTTCCTTCAGTCTTGGAAGCTAGAGATATTTTTTTTAATTATTTTTTTAATGAAAACTTAACCAGTGCTGCAAAACTTACAGTAATGTATTGATTCAGCATTAAATTTCACAGCAACTGAAATGCATGGGGCCCTGATTACACAGTAGTTTACTCTGAACTGTGGAAGATTTGTCTTGTATAATAGTACTTGTGATTACTGTCTTAACCAAAAACAAAACAGTAGGTTATATCTAACCATCATTCTACCTAAAATATTGAACCTGTAATGGTGAAAAAACTTAGCTTTTGACCCTAACTACATCATTTCTGAGGGACAGATTATAAAGTTGATAATGTTCTTAATGGTTATAACTAATATAGTAACTAATACAGTAACCTCCATCTAGTTTTTTCCTTCAGCTGGAAATTTCACTTCTAGAGATAGTCTGTAATTATGCTAAATTGTTTGGGATATGCAAAAAGCCTGCTAGAATCTCATTGGATTTTCCCCCTTATGTGATATGGTTACACTGTAACAGTTGATCAGTAAAACCTTCTAAACAATAACTAATTTGAGAGCTCAAAACAAATCTCATTAAACACTTGCAAAAATATCTGCCTTGTATCGAGTGTGTTGGTTAATGGTCCCAGGGTTTCTGAAACACTTATAATTACTGATGTATAAAGCATTTTGGTTAAGGTGCTTACGTTGGTTGATCGGGTATGTACTCTAGGGTCTGTATCCCTCTTCTTTGCTGTGGGTTAGGGGTGCAATCTATCTGGTAAATGCTCTGCTTCAGATGCCTCTATATATCACAGAGGCCCAATCAGTCTTCTTGAAAAGTGTTTAGTGTTAATCCCTGAATAAATCAAACTTTCAGGACAGTTGAGCATGGAGTCCCATATGCAGCACAGTCTAGTTATTTTCTTTACTGATGTGAGTACATTCTCAGCCTCTTAACAGCCTGTCTTTCTCCCAGTCTCCAATATTGGCTCCAATGCAATAAATTCAGTATTGATTGGGGCACTGTTTAATCCACTGACTGAAAGTTTTTAGGGGTTATTTCTTTACAGCCCATATGTTAATAGGTTTCTGCTAAGGGGAAAATTCTGTTATCAAGCTAATGAGCTCATTGAGATTATTTCACAGTTTAGTGCTAATATAACTAACTTTTCACATACAAGACTGTGTCTAGGAAGGAAGGAAATTACATCCCTGCTTCCTGAGAAACAGGGAGCCCCTTGAGGGCAAGATTTCCTTCCTGCAATCCCACCTTCTATCAAAAAACCTTATATAGCATAAAATTACAACAAATGGGAAACTACAGATGGTAAAACATCTGCATCAAAACCAATATGTAATTAAGAGTTTGTGTTTTGAATTTGTGGATGGTAGAAGTCCTACTTGTGAAAAGGATGACAAGGAATCAAATCCCTTTCTTCTCCACCTCTTCTCTCCCCCCTTCCCCCCAATAAATCCCTTTGAAAACTGGGCTAGTTCATTTAATGATCTAATAAACAAAATGGAAAGTTTGAGGCTGTTTCTGCTGCTTTTTTAACAAGCTTCAAAGAGAGTAAGAAGGCAGGAAAATTGCTTGCATAAACTAACTATGGCATTAACACAGACCAATTTATAACATGCAGGAAAAATATTTCATATGGAGTACATTCTTGATAAGATCCTTGGAGCAGGGAACTGTTTTGCATAGAGCAAAGTATGATGTTAGTGCTATCCAAATAACAAGGGGGTATAAATGGTCTATGCTGCAAGTGGCTACAACACATTCCCCTGCAATATAAATGTGCTAGGCAAATCATTAAATTGTTATAGATTTTGATTTTAAACAAAAACAACTGAAAAACACACTTTAACTTTAGTTGGCTTTAAAAATATACATTGATAAAAACAAAAAGTAGTCCTTTCTAAAGGGATTTTAACCCTCATTCACTTCCTGGCCATGTATGGGAAGCAGCACAGGAAGCATTCTGTATATTGTACATGTGCTCCAAACATACTGATTGGGCAGGAGTGAATAAGTGATGCCTACATCATTACTCTGAAGCAGACTTTGTCACCCTTTGAGGCCAGAAAAGTGTTAATTGTTTTTGTCCATTGTTAAACAGCCAATTTCCACAGAGAGCATTTGTTAGCATTTGAGACACACACTAAAACATATATAGTATTGCTAATAATCAAAACAGGAAATTGATCTTGTCTAATGGTTATCCAATTCTAATAACTAGCTGTCACCTTAAGAAATAACAATTATAGGTAAATAGGCCAGTTATCTCCTCTAAAAGAGGTGTTGTACCTTAAACATAAAGAGCTTTCTTAGTAAAAGTATATGTTCTAGAACAGGGGTTCTCAAACTTTATTGCACCGCAATCCCCTTCTGAAAACAAAAAGTACTACATGACTCCAGGAGGGGGGGGATCAAAGCTTGAGCCCACCCGAGCCCTGCCAGCTCGGGCAGGAGAGGGGGAGGTCAAAGCCCAAGCCCCAGAGTGCGGGAGCCAAAGTCCAAGGGTTTCAGCCCCAGGTGGGGGGCCTGTAAACTGAGCCTTGCCACCCAGGGCTGAAGTCCTCTGACTTTGGCCTCGGACAGTGGGGCTTGGTCTTTGGCCCCAGGTGGTAGGGCTTGGGCTTCACCTTCAGCCTCGGGTCCCAGCAAGTCTAACGCCAGCCCTGGCGACCCCATTAAAAAGGGGTTGCGACCCCCTTTGGGGTCCCGACCTACAGTTTGAGAACCCCTGTTCTAGAGTTACCATTGTTACACATCAGCATAAATTACAGGGCAGCACAGGTCATATTTTTCCATTAAAAATATCTTCAATATGCTGAGCATCTGCAGAAAGATACTTTGGTGACTAGCACCATAGAAATACCTGTAAGTAAAAGGATGCTTCAGTAAGTGATGTAGAGGAGATGGGTATTTCCAATCCATGTTAATTATAGTGTCTCTAGTTAAATATAACAATAGTGTGCACTCAAAATGTGGAGAAGAAAGTTTGATCCCCATCCAAAGGCAGTTTAAGACTCCAAATATAGTTGTTACAATTTTGGGGTTTTAGTCTCATTCTTGCAAATATTTTTACAATTATGAATTCTTGCTGCTTTAATTGCCTACAGGAACTTACTGGATTTCTGCTTGTTCTGTTTTTTAGATTGTTCGGCAAGGGTTTGTCATTTAAACTCTTTTGGTTTTAGTGTAATTTATGTTTAGATTTTGTCTTCATTTTAATATAAACTAAAATGCCATTTCAGCCACCAGTAAGACTGAGTCAAAACAATATGTAATCATTTTAAAATCTAAATAAAAAATTAATTATTGTGAATAATGTCTATTTGGCTTGAAATCTAGATCTGAACATACAAAATAATACTAGACTAGTTCTCCACTAGTGCAGTCCTGAGTGCTGACGTTTTCTTCCTAGTTCACCTTCTGGCCAGTAAAGACTAGCCTAATGGAGCTGGAAATCACTACACTTAGGCCATTCATACATATCTATATTAAGTCCTGTAGTATACTTTGATACATATATGTGGTAGGCTTGTTTTAATTAAGCTCATTGTGAAAAAAATTACATTTTACTTCTTATTCAGTAAGTGTGTAGAGTGGCCTAGCAGATTGTCAATTTGTCCATTGCCACAACGGGCCAATTCTTTATCGCTAGGCCTACTACATGGAGTTAAAGTATTGACACCATGTGAATGGTGGTTGCTATTGCCTAGTGCTCTGGCTTCTGTGTAATAAATAGCAGCCTCATGCATATAGACTGGATTTTTCTGAAGAAAAGGTTCATAAGTCTTTAGACATAAGAGCCTGGGTTGTTTTTTTACTGCTTTGAGTCTAGCACTTACTAGCTCTTGTAAAGCCTCAAGTGAAAGATCCTCTCCTTGGAAATGTGAGAGAATTCAGTGACCAAGATGACTAAGTCCATTATGAGTTATGTGACCACAGTTGTCGGTTTTGATCTCCATATGAAAATTCTTCCTTTAGCCCCTGAATCAGTTTCTGAAATATGTTCCCTAAGATGACTGCCAAATGATTACTACCCCAAAATACATGGTTGGATACATTACAGTTGCCTCAAGGGCATCAACAAGAACTTGAAGTAGGTGTCCTCTTTTGGGACTTTATTCTTAAGTTGTGAAAAAATTATTTCACATTAAATTCAAACTTTTAAAGATAGGGATCTTTGAGATCCTGAAAAGCCAGCTCAAGGTTCTTTGATGGAGTGCACAACAACATATGGAGTAACTTTGTGGTCTGCAGTTTGAAATCTTTTTTTCTCAAAAAGCAGTGGGAAATTATGGGGGTTGAAGTGGTTCACACAAGGAGATTTAGCTTCATCATTTTGTCAACTTTTTTTGAAGAATGAAACAATAAGAAAACTGAATTTCAAGAGTAAGGTAACTATGGGCTTCAATATGTTAAGTCCGGTCCCTTGAGAAATTAAGAGAAAGGGGCACCTTAACTGGTTACAACTAAAGTTCTGGGGTACGTCTCATTTTTTGTACATTCTGTATAGTTTCTGCTAGGTATCTGTCTTCCTATCCTACATCTTTGTACTGTTTCATATAAAACCATGAATCATCTAATGTTCTTGCAAGAAGTTCTGTCATTTGGCAGAGATGAAGGTTCTTTCCAACTTCTAACAAACAAGTACTAAACTATCATGAGAAATGAGTCCTAGCAACATCTTATTTTTCCATCTTTCATAGAATCATAGAAATGTAGGGCTGGAGGGGACCTTCAGAATGCATCACGCCTGCGCCCCCCCCCCCCCCCCCCCCCCCCCCCCCCCNCCTAGGCCATCCCTGACAGGTGTTTGTCTAACCCGTTTTTAAAAATCTCCAATGATGGGGATTCCTCCATCTCCCTTGGAAGTCTGTTCCAGAGCTTAACTACCCTTAGAGTTAATCTTTTCCCCAATATCTAATCTAAATCTTCTGTGCTGCAGATTATGCCCCTTACTTCTTGTCCTACATGGACATGGAGAGCAATTGATCACTGTCCTCTTTGTAACAGCCCTTTACATATTTGAAGACTGAGCAGGGATCTGATAAGTCGTCTTTTCTCAAGATTAAACATGCCCAGTTTTTTTAACCTTTCCTCACAGGTCAGGTTTTCTAAATCTTTTATAATTTTTGTTGCTCTTCTCTGGACTCTCTCCAATTTGTCCATGTTTCCTAAAGTGTGGCTCCCAGAATTGGACATAGTACTTCAGCTGAGGCCTCACTAGTGTTGAGTAGAGCGAGACAATCAGCTTGTGTCTTACATTTGACAATCCTGTTAATATACTCCAGAATATTAGCTTTCTGATATACTAGTTTTATAGACTTCTTATTTCCAAATTAGTATGTCTTGGTTTGTTTAATTTTGAGTTAATATGATGATAATATCTGTTAACTTGGGCATTAGTTGAAAAATGTAAATCTACTTTAATGCCTGTACAAAATGCTTTTACTTAAAGGCATGTGTTCTGGGAGTGAATTAAAGTGCCTAATTCTTTTTGTTATTTTCAGCATACCTTTAGAGATCCTACCAAGACTTGGCTAGTGTGTAGTAAAAAAGAATAAATAATTTGCTTTCTTACAGTGCATAAATGTTTATATAAACATATTGACAGGAAAGTGTATATAATCCTAAATACAGGTAAATGCATAATATTTTTGTAACCACTGTCCCTCCTTCCATCCTATTGTTTGCTGTCACTTGCGTCATCTTTTCTAAAATTGTATTGCTTGTAAATTTTTCAAGGAGGGTACTAGCTCTCTCTTCTTTTTTTTTAATCTGTCTGTAAAACCGCTAGTTCACTTTTGATGATGTAACTTTTGATGATATAAAAGGAATTATAATATTAAGTGGAGTTATATAACCGGTATATCTTATTTACTCACTAAAGCCTTAAATGCTTTGGTCACTGAGGGCAGGTCTATGCTAGAAGGGCTACATTGGCGCAGCTGCAGCATGTCCAGTGAAGACACGCTATGTCAGCAGGAGAGCACTCTCCCATCAGCATAATTACTCCACCTCCACAAGAGGTGGAAGCTATGTCTGTGAGAGAATGCTCTCCTGCTGACATAGCGCCAGTGTGGATGGCGCTTAAGTCACTCGGGGGTGTCTTTTTCTAACGTAAGTTAGATTGAGTTAAACGGTAGCGTAGACGTGCCCTGAGACTGGTGAATCTCATGTAACTTCCCATTCTTTTGTCTACTTTATCCTAGGAATTTATTTTCCCCCTCTTTCTTAAGGGGTTGAGGATATTTACAAAGTAATCCACAGAAAGGACTCCCATAAAATGTTCTTTTGCTGCTTAATGTATAATTATTTTTACAGATGTAACTCTTTCTCAAATGTGCTACTGGTCATTAAGATGAGCAGCACTCCATTATTATATTTTTGGACAATTTCCTGTTTTGAAGGTTTGTAGCTGTGTTATAAATATGTGGTTGAGTGTATGACGACCTGCAGAAGACACTAGCTGTTGAAATGACCGATAGAATATTCCTTTCTCAGCTGTTAAAGGTCATCTTCTATTTTATATTATTTCTTCAGAATTGCATTGGTTTGGTGACTCTAAGATTCTATAGTCTCTCTCGCAACTTTTTCAGTTACGTTTTTGGTCATCTTTTAAGTGGTAAATGTGGTTTAGGTCTGGTGTACACTAAGACCTATGTCAGTATAACTGCATTTCTCAGGGATGTGAAAAATCAACACCCCTGAGCGACATAATTATTCCAACCGAACCCCCCATGTAGACAGCACTATGTCAACAGGAAAGCTTTTCTGATAGATGTAGTTACCGCCAATTGGGGAGGTGGATTAACTGCCGACGGGAGAGCTCTCACCCGTCAGCATAGAGCATCTTCATTAAAGTGCTACAGCAGTGCAGCTCCATCGGTGCAGATGTGCCGATTCAGCATTTTAAGTGTAGATTTGCCCTTAAACTTGTGAATATTTTGTTTTGAATGTATATGAAAATAAGCTTTTGCTAAAGAATTTTTTTCTAGTTTTAACAAACATTTTAAATTAGGGACATGTTATCAAACTTGCAGAGAGATTTGAATATCATTTCAGATACATAATGTAACTTAAAGGCGCAACAAGGCTGAGTACTTTTTCTGGAATTAAAAATTGCCTTTTTTTAAAAAAAGAATTAACTAAACATATATGCTGTTTCATTTACCTTTATGAGGCATACCAGATACTCTACTTCATATGTTGCTAGTGTGATATTGCAAACATCTAATTCAAAACATGATTTTTGTATGCCTAAATCTCAAGAGATAGGAAACAGTTGTGTAAGAATAATGGTTATGTAACTAGAATAGCTTCTCAAAGTTCATGTTAGACCTGACGTTCAGAAGTACATACTCACCTGGGTTGTTCTTGCAACTTGCTTCATTAATATTTTCAAAGTGCTTTGAGATCTTCTCATGAAAGGAGCTATAGAAGTGTAACATATATAACCAGGAAAGGAAGTTTTTCCAGTTTGGTTTTATAAATTGTCATGTTTGGGTGGCTGCAGTGGTGGGTTTGTTTGTTTTTTCCCCCAGAGGGAGGAATGTAACTGCTTTTTCTGAATTCTGAATTGGACTGGACACTCAGGGACCTCTGAACCTACATTTAGAGTTCTATGTGAACTGTAACTAAAATCTAACACCAGGAGTCCTCAGACTCCAAGACATACTTGAAGATAGCTCTGTGCCCAGAAAATGAGATGAAAAAAGGCATGCAGGAGTTCAGCGTTTACTGTTCACCTATAAATAGATAGTTGTTATGAGTTCTGGATTGTTGTATCCTTCTGGAAATGGGAATTAATGTAGCCTCCAGCTGCCTGTGGCTGAAGGTCAGTTTGAATTAGAGGAAAATTTTGTAGCAGGATTTGTAGATTCTGATTCCTGACTTCAGGTTTCAGAGCTCCAGCTGTTAACTGGAAAATCTCATTGTAAATCAACAAGGCTTTAAAGGTGCAGCGTCCCTCACACTTATGACTTGACCAGTGTGACAATGTCGTCACCAAATGAAATGCTCCGTGGTGAGTTGCTGAGGCCAATGGCTTAACCTTGGATAACATCACAGAGTTAAAGGGACTTCATGTTGGTTGTTAACTTATATTTGCATAGTTTATGTGAAACCTGCGGAAGCTAGGTTTGTTCAAGATACCTGGTCATTTGCACTTTTATTGTCCTCTCCCTTTAATTTAGGTCTTTAGATTGAAAGATGTCTTCATATAGATCCAGCAAGGATCAAAGAGAAAAATATTTTTTGTAACTGAACCAGCTCCCATTGGGTTTTTATTTCTTGGAAACGATTGGAAAAATGCAACCTTCTAGAGGACGTTGTCAATCTACAACTTAAGAGATTCCCATATGACTGACATTAATATTTTACATTATTAAAACTGAACTGATAAAACTTATTGTAGTGCATTATTTGTGTGGGCAGTTTACTCCTTGCCTTTTGGTCAGCCTGCACCATGCTAATAGTGAAATAGAACAGACTTTTATTCTTATGCACAAGTACAATGTTGGTGTTTGGATATACAACATTGCAGAGGAATACTTCTCTGAAAGAAAAAAAACCAAAACAACAAAACCTTAGACCGGGGGGATAGGTCAGTGGTTTGAGCTTTGGCCTGCTAAACCCAGGGTTGTGAGTTCAATCCTTGAGGAGCCATTTAAAAATCTGGGGAAAAAAGAAAAAAAACAAAACTGTCAGGGACAGTACTTGATCCTGCTAGTGAAGGCAGGGGACTGGACTCAATGACCTTTCAAGGTCCCTTCCGGTTCTATGAGATAGGTATATCTCCATATATTTATTTTTATTTTATTTTATTTGTATTAAAAACAAATATGCTTTTAATCTAAAATGTTGTGGGTTTTAGTTGGGTGTCACATTCATGCAGAACCTAGAAATGAATTGGAGGATTATAGTTTTGATTCTTTTCTTGGGCCTGGTCCACACTAGGGGGAGCTATCGAAATAAGATACGCGACTTCAGCTACAGGAATAGCGTAGCTGAAGTCGAAGTATCTTATTTCGAATTACCTGCACTTACTTCGCGTCCTCGCAGCGCGGGATCGACGGCCGCGGCTCCCCCGTCGACTCCGCTACCTCTGCTCGCCCTGCTGGAGTTCCGGAGTCAATGGGAGCGCGTTCGGGGATCGATCTATCGCGTCCAGACGAGACGCGATAGATTGATCCCCGATAATTCGATTGCTACCCGCCAATCCGGGCGGGTAGTCTGAACGTGTACCTTGGATACAAACTAGCTGCTTATTAATGTACCTGTTTGTGACACAGATCTATAGTGTTATGAAGACAGAACCAGAATGCTCTTGATGTTCTATATCATGAACCGTGCTTGTGATATTACCCAGTAGAGAAGCACCCTCCAGGGTTTGTGATGAGAACGACTTCCCTACCCCACTCTGAATTTTGAGGTAGAATGGGCAGAGTTGACGGAAGCATGATGCAAAGGGAAAGCTTTCAGTAACTGTTTGTTGTAATTGTTCTTTAATTTGAGGCAAGACGAGACTCAATGGCAAGATTCCCTTTACCTAAGGGGTTGCTCTTGTAGATTTAGAGATAAAAATATTTTAATAAACTAAGTTTGTGTCTGGGCAGCCTGGTTCTTCCCTTCTCCCACAACAACTCAGGATCAAAGACTTGCTTCTGAGTAGCACAGGGGCTTCAAGAGTTACACTGCAATTGACTGCCTTCCCTTGCCACTCTGTGCAGCACCAGCAACAAAAGGAGAGTTAATGCTGCTTGCAGCAGTATACTGTCCTTCCAAGCAGGAGCATGCTATGGAGAACATTTGCTCCCCCACCTGTTGCTCTCATGGAGCTCCAGCAGAAAAGGTTCTGTGGGGTTGCTAGGAGGGGGAGCATGTTGTGGAGCCAGCATTTGCCCCTTCCTGTGGCTGCAGCTAGGTTTTTGGCCTCCGTTCCATTTGAAAGTGAACAGGCGACTGTAATGTTTAATTTCTTCCCTCTACTACCAGGTTAGGGTCTCCTATTTTTATTAGCTGCTTCTACACTAGCAAATTCAGAAAATTTTGTATTTTCACTGTTGTAGCTCTGCTGGTAATAGCAACCATGGGATCACTAGTGTAGATAGTAAAAAGATCTTTACCGTGGCAGAGTGGGGTTCTTGACATGGTAGTTAACAATGCCTAATTCCAGTCTACATTAGCATCTCAGTGATACTGCTTAATAACGATAGTAACTTTTTGCTGTTTAGGTGCACCCTCTATAGCCAAGACTTCAGTTCGGTCCTGCTCACTCCCACCTCAAATTTACAGGCTGCTAGAAGAGGTCCAGTAGCTTTACTCTGTCACTTTCTTCCTCTCTTCAGGTGGTTGAGGATGGTACTGTTTTCTTTCTCTTGGGAGGGAGACAACACATGCACATAGATTGGTTTGGTATGGAGACAGCTGGGATCAGAACTTGGATGACAGGCCTCTGCTCTGCCCAGTGCACATGTTGGGCCTTGCAGGACAGAAAGTGTTCCTGTGATCCTCACTCTACCTCATGTACTCACTATGTACTTCAGGCAGAATGAGGAATGTGGTACTGAAGTGCAGGGCAGTTTTGCATTTGTCCACTGGCCAACTTTATTTGCCATTTGGGAGAGGGTGAGAACATTTTCAAGCCTGAAGCTGTTGCTTTGGCAAAGCTGTGCAGGCGGCCTTAGATGTAGCCTACAGATCTTCCTCATTTATTATTCTGTTTTGTGCATCATATTAAAAATAAATGAGAAGTAACTGTCACTCCCTGCGAGTGCCAAACAAGCTTTATGCTGTCCAGAAGAAATTAGATGCACAGCTTTATGAAAGTGTTCACTCTGTTTCAGACTAAAATTGCTATTAAAATAATTGGACTTAGTTCCCTTCTTATAAGAGGTGCTGGCTGATGGCATTGGAGAATGAAGGTGTGAGAAAGCAGTTCATTCTTGATGGCCCATCCAGTTCTTGGCACCTCAGCTGTGACTGCTACTGAGGGTTTCAGTGGCGGTCATTTCTGGGATATGGACACTTGATCACTAGGAACTGGGTTGAGACTCCAATCTAACTTCATGTAGGCCAGCAAACATGTCAGGTCATAGCTGTGATTTCAAGTAACTGTCTGGATTCAGTTCTGACCTAGACCTGAAAGGCTCTATCTAGGCTTGGAAGGTTTAGATTTTTATCTTTGTGAAATTAACTGAAAAAGACAATATTCAATTATCTTATATATTTTTATATTTATTATTTCACTAGATGAGAGAAATATTTCGTGTTGAAGATATCATTTTAATAAAAAGTAGTCAAGAGCAATAACTGATTCAGAAGTATAGATTTGATTTTCATCACATTTCGTGTACAGAAAACAATCCCTTATTAGCCTTTCCACCCCCAAAATAGTTTAGAATGTTTTCTTCTTTTTTCTTTGCTTTTGGGGTGGAGGGGGATATGGGCAATTACCCCCACTAATTAGATTTTAATCCTTCCAAATCTGTCTTTATCCCATTCAATCTTTTGAGCCGCCTAGTCCCCAGTTAAGTTTTATTAGACACCAGGACTCTTGTGGCACAATATATGACACCGTCCATGTTTATCTGTCTGCATGTCTTCCTAAGAGATATTAGAAACCCTGCTTAAAATATTAGCTTTACAGAGTGCTGTTTCTGATGTGTGGTATGAAAACATCTGGCAAAAATAAGAAAAGCAAACTAAGCTACTGTGTTTAACCAATAAATATTAGGGTCCAAAAGTGCAGTGACCAAAGTTTAATTATAATTAGTGGGGTGTGTGAAATTATTGTTGGTGTTTGTTTTTTTCTTTTTGATGCTGATAAAGTATCAGCGCTGCTATTAAACTCCCAAGATGCTGCAACCTGGTGCATAATATCTCAGCATGACGCCTGATTTCAATTTGCAGTTTTTTCTATGTTGTCACAATTCAGTGATGTTGCTAATGTTTTTCTGATTTAAAATGTGTTTCCCCTTTCAACCAGTGTGATTTTGTTGTTCACCTGAAAACCTCATTTGATCTAGCGTTATTTACTGGGAAGTATTGTGATCCAGCTGATAGGGTGTGAGGGAGACAATTGGTACTATTTCCAGTTCTGCTGTGGACTTGTGCTATGACCTCAGGTGCATCATTTTGCTGTGCTTTTGTTTTGCTAACTGTAAAACAAAATGCTCACCTGTGTGAAACACTCTGAGATTTATGGGTGTAAAGCACTTTATGAAAGTGGCATTATCTGGTGGAGAACTGTTCTCTGGAGAGGACAGTAAAGGGATGAATTCCAGATGCCTAGAAAATGTTGGCATGGGAAGAGTTTCCATTCTGTCATCTGGTCCTGCTAACCAACCTGAACTCTGCATTGTGGAATCTGTCAGACATGAAGTTTAGAATAAAAGGTCCAGCCTAACCTTAACTGTTAAGTCTTTTTTGGAAACATATGAGTAAGCTTGGGGGTAGAGGAATTTTGTGTGTAAACCAGAAAAATGGCTGTATTCTCTTCCACATTCTATTGGCAATGAAATTCAATGCATTTGGTTACTCTTATCCACACCTGCAGTAGCATATAGTAAGAATGAGGCTTTGGATGGATCTCTTTCAGCCAAAGAGAAATTAGAAGCTTGCCTTAAAAGGGATGTTGACTGGAAAGAGAAGCTCTGAACAGCTGTTTTCAGTACCTGTGAAATCGTAGAGATGCTTCTGTGGAGGGGGATGAAGCTAGATGAACCCCCACAGTATTTAATCTGTTAACTGAAGCAGTTGTCATGTGTTTATAGACCTATCCATAGGGTCAAGTAATTAGAATAGACTTGGAGCAGAATGCACAGCCTTCTGACCTTTCCCAATCTGCACATGTCTGCTGACCCACAAAAAAAGTAAAATAGTATAGTTCTGAGCTAGTAGTCTTAATTGAACCAGATAATTACCCAACCTCAAGAATGCCCCAGGGATGGATCATTGTGGATCAGATGGATCTACTGGAACATTTAAGATGGTGAGCAAAGCTACGTGCTCTAATGGTAGCTCAGCTGTTCCTCAGCTGTTTAGCTAAGCGTGCTCTCTCATATTTTGGACCTCAGTTGTCATCTTCCCTCCCACCCCCAAAATATCCTATTGCAGAATATTTTTAGATCATATTTCTTAGGGTCCATTAAAGATGATCACTCAGGATTCTTAGTTTAAAAAAATGTGAGAGGCAGCATTGTCCAGTGGCTAGAGCAGGAACTTAGGGTACCTGGGTTCTATTCATGGCTCTACCATGAGTTGCTATGTGATCTTGGACTAGTCAGTGGACCTCTTGGGACTTAGTGTCTCCATCCCACCTCTTAAAGGACAGTGAAATCCCAATTTATCTATTCCAGTCACCCTGTACCCTTTGCAGCAGAAGTGCTGATTATTTACAGAGCACTTACCCCAACCTCTCTAGCTCAGCGGTTCTCAAACTGTGGGTCAGGACCCCATTTTAATGGGGTCACCAGGGCTGGCATTAGACTTACTGGGGACTGAAGCCTGAATCCCATGCCTGGGACCGAAGCTCAAGGGCTTCAGCCCTGGGCGGCAGAGCTCAGGCTTCAGCTTCAGTCCTGGATGGAGGCTACAGGCCCCCCTGCCTGGGGCTAAAGCCCTTAGGCTTCAACTTTGGTCCGTCACCCACCCCCCCGCCTGGCGCAGTTTGGATTTCAGCTTTGGCCCCCTCTGTCCCCCCTGCCCGGGGTGGTGGGTCTCAGGCGAGCTCAGCCTTTTGTCCCCCCTCCTGGGATCATGTAGTAATTTTTGTTATCGGAAGGGGTTCATGGTGCAATGAAGTTTGAGAACCCCGGCGGGGAGTGGCAAAGTGAAACTAATCAGGATTGCATCACTTGCACAGTGCTGCTGCTTCTGACTTGTAAACTTAGTACACTTGTTCTGAAAGCTGGTCTCCATGGTTAAACTTTTCTGACTAGCTGTTCTGTAATTTTTACACAGACCAAATTTCAATCTGCAGTTGAGTTCAGATGGGATTTGTAGTTTGTGAGATGGTAACTACAATGCCTGGCCAGGAAAATGTTATATCTTTTCTGAGTTACTTGATAATGGATTGTTTGATAAATGGGGCTTATATGCATAGATTGCCATTACTTAAAGCTTTTTGGAAGGGTCTGGCATTTTAATGGTAAGTGTGAGAGTGCTATTGTTGGCTGTTAATAGAAATTTGTGCACTTCAGAAGTGGTTAGTTCCTGTGCTTTAATCTTTTTTTGAAGGAAGGAGTTCCCACAGTTCCATGTGTATGTAATGATGGAGGGTGGGATGCCTTTGAAGTCTATAAAAATGAAAAGAGCAATTAGTTACTGTAAATGGTTCTGTTGTCAGTGCTGTAGGTGATCGGTCATTGGGCTGTATTGCATTTTAGGGGGTAAGAAAAGTGGGAACTAATTAGTGAAGGAGGAAGGTAAGGCTTAAATAGTCCTTTCATAACAGACACTTTCTCTCTTCAGGAGAGGTGCAATGAATGGCTTTTAAAGCAGTTGGTATAGCTCCTCCACTCCCAGCTCTTCCTAGTAGGAGCCATTGTAGACGGCTGTGGGTGAAGCTTGCAGTTATTTCAGCCCTGGTCTCTCTTGGACAAAGTTGGTGTAATGGTTCAGGAGATCTCAGGCATTCCAGGCTTGGCCCTCTCCCAGCATGGAATGGTGCAGGGCACTGACTTTGAGAAACTCTGAGCTACTCCAATTTTGCCTTCACCTCCTGATTGAAAATAACAAGTGTGTATCTCTACACTTAACCAAGAACCCTGGTCTCCATGCTGGAGGTTTCATTTAGGTGGGTAGTGCAGGTGTGTACAAATTGGCTCTTCTAATCAGAGAGTTTTAATTAAAACCTGGCCCTTTGTACGGTAACGATGATTGACATGCTTCAAGTTGTGGAGCTGTCCTGAGCAGAAGCTACTCACACTGTTGTGCCATATTATGTGAAAGGTTTGATGACCAGTAATCTCACTTGAGCTAGCCCTGATGTGTTTGAACTCTGGTGACCAGTGATTGTCAGTTAGGGAACCTACTCAACCTCTAGTTCCTAATGATAATTATAAAATTGGTTTAGAAATACCCACATCTTGATCAGTCAAAAAATGTAATCAGTATGTGACTAGCCAATGTTTAAAATTTCTTTTTGAAACATTAAATACGGTGCAAAAGAAGCAGGGGGTTTTAATTAATCATTTAAGTGCTATATTCAGATGCCATATGCATAATTGAAAACATAAATTTTGGCCATAAGCATTATATTTTTCTATCCCACCCTGAATTTTTAAGTGATGAATCATGCTTGTTTTTACCCAGAGGAAGTTACACCTGGTTATTCTGCTGCACTTTTACTTGCTTGTCCAAAGAAACAGGTCTTATGTTGAAACCTCCCCCAACTCCCAAAGAAAGCAAGACTTGAGTGTATTCTGATCACCAGTGATGCGGAATTCCACCAGGAATGTAGTTAGTGATTCATTTTTATCTTTAATCACTTACTCAAATAAGTACATAAGGAGTATTATACAGATTTCTGCTTCACGTAGCCTGTCTTCAGTTTTACAAACGTTGGCTAGATGCAATGGTATAAGACAGATAGAAAAAAATGTTAATTGTCTTGCTGTTTTTCAGTTTATATATTTCTCTTTAATATTTTATCTTCACAGGGCACTTTCGTTCCCCTTTTTTTCCAGTTGTGATCATTAATCCGGACTGAGCACTTGGGTTATCTGATCTTGTGTGGTTTGTTTGTTTTTAAAAGCAGGTAAGTTGTATTTGTTTTGTATGGAATATCCTTAGTTTTTTAAAAAGTGAACCTGGGATTTGGGGGGGGGGGAGGGGAGGGGGGTCCATCATGTTGAACCCTACTGCCTCCCACATGGTTCATCAACAAGTTTGGGATCTTTAGACCCACAGCACAACCCTCGGTCTGTCTGCCACTTGAGCTAACAGAATAACTGGTGGTAGTAAAAGGCTGTTATTCACTGTGGACCAGCCACTAGAATAAGATGAGACACAGTTGGCCAGTTGGAGTCACAACTTATTTATTAGAAAACAAAGGAATTCTGACTTGAGAAACATGGGTTCGATTCCAGGTTCTTAAGGGGAGTGTGCTCTAGTTCTTATAAACTCTCTGCTCCTGTATATGTGCCCCCTATGTCTCCAGCTCCTGCTCTGTTAACCCTTTAGCTTCTAATTTCCCTGCATTCAAGTCAGGCAGCTTCTTCCTTCACCACACTGCATGGGCAGCAGCTCAGGAGGGTGGACAGGGAAAAGAGCACAGTGACTGTCTTCCCGGTCTTAGTTCCAGTGCCCAGCACCAAAGCAGGCCCTAGCAGCCAGGAGGGAACAGATCCAGGAAAAAATCTGCTCAGCCCCTGCAGCCCTAGAATGGAGAATACTTTGTTACTCCGGGTAGAGGGAGTGGAGTAGTGCTTACACAATTTGGTTGATGCATAAGAGCTGTGTGGGGATGGAGCATGCTCAGTGAAGACACAAATCTTAAGAAAACTTAGCTGCCAAACTCTTAACAAGCCGATCTAAGCATGTGTGCACACTGTGATTTTCAGGAGCTTATAACTTGGTCCAAATTTAATGGGGACAACAAAAGGCACATCCCTAACACTGTGGGCAATCCCCTGCCAGATTTCAAGTCACTGCTCCAATGCTTGGAGGCACTACAACTTCTCGATGAAATAGTTGTAAGAATTTTAATAGGCAAAATAACATATTTTCTTCTCACCTCATTCTTGGAAATGGCTCAACAATTTTAGCTGATACTTTAAAAAAAAAATCAGAATTAGGCAAATAGCTGGCATGGAAAACTTCGGCATGAATGTCTAAAATTTGACAAATTTATAAGCAACTGAAAAAAGGGTCTTATTATGGAAAGTATTAGGTATGGCTATAGTTAAGATTCATCCTGGCAGGGTTGTCAGGCAGTCAGAATTGCTCCCTATTGTTAAACATAAAGTCAGCTGTACTACTAGAGAAATAGTTGCTTTTTATTTAAAAGAACAGCACAATTACTTTATGAAAATAAAAAAACCTAAGAGGGCTAATATCTAAATTACTGGACTAACAGAATTGCTGAAATTTCTTTAGTAAAAGTTCTGTTGTGGAGTCCCAAACTTGTATCTCCACAGAAAATAAGTCAATTCAAGAACAATGAACAACATGAGCGCTAACATTTTGTAAAATTCTAATTTAGGTATCTCAGCCAACTACATGAAGGTAAAATCCTCGTGCCTTGCCTACACTAGGCTTTTACAGCATTAGCTGTCTTGTAAAAATGCATCTTTTTTCTCAGTGTTGTCATGACCTAATAGATCTCACTGCTAAGGAATCTTTTTTGATACTCAGCTTAAATTTTCCTTTGCTCAGTTTCATCCCATGACTCTTCAATATGCCCTCATGGCTCACCTTAAACAATTCCTCTCTTGGCTTAGATAAAATGGATATTGTGTTCTGGCACCGTTCTCCCAGATGCTTGGTTGTTGCTAAACCAGGCTCTGTTTAGTTTTTCCCTTTTATCACTTTTGATGCTTTTTAAATTCTATATTTTTTTTACCTTTTTGAAGCAAGTTAAGTGACATGCTCTACTGTGTAAATGGTCTCTCAAGTGCAGAACAAATCTAGAGATAACACTGTTAGATAGTTTACCTTTGATTCAGTTCTGACTTTTGGGAGTCTTAAAAGTTGGGGTGCGATTGTTTATAATTACTCTAGCACAACCACTTGTGAGTGGGAAAACTCATTTATGGCATTGGGTTGGAAGTGTTTTTTCTACACTTCTTTTTAGTCCTTGGTATCAAACCAACTCAATTTCTCTGCTGCAAACATATAGAATGTTTGAATTCTAAATTCAGAAGTTTTAAATGGTGTATTCCCAACAATTATGTTGGTTTTTGTCCTTGATCTTAGTATGTTTTTCTCCCCATTCCCCTCAACCTTCTTCCTGTTTCTCTTCAATCATCTTCTTCCTTTTCATCCTATTCTATTTTTTCCTCCCTGTTTTGTTTCCTTTGTCCTCTTTCAGGTTGGGGTAAAGTGAAGAGGAGTTGTCACCCTTCCATGGTTAAAGATAAACTGTTGAAGTGTGGGGGGGATTTCTCTAGGTGGGAGAGTGGGGCAGAAGTGGCGTCTCCCTGGATGTTTGTCTATGGTGCCACCTACTGGTAGATAATTGGTATAATTTTATCCAAATTTAATATGCTTGAGTGTTAGCATTTCTTGGCATTTTTAGGCTTTTGTGAGGAGATTAAACTCCTTTAATTTTTGGAGGTTTTCTTGCTTTCTCCCCCACTGAAACATCTGATTTACCCATTCATGGGTTCAGATTATGAAGGGACACTTGACATCCTGGGTAGATGAAACCTCTTTCTGTACTGACCTGCTACAAGCTTGCTCTGTCGTCTTCTTCCAGGTTATTGGTATATGAAGTGAATGAAATTGGCCCCATGTTGATCCTTTGAAGGACTTGCTTGTTTTCCCTTCTCAAACTACTGACCCACATTAGGGCCTTGTCTCTGGATTCTGAACCAGTCAGTCTATTGATGCTTGTTCCTGTACTGGCTGCACTGGTAGATGGATGTGTTTGATAGCCCTTTAAAGTAACGTGGCATCCATAAAGCCAAGCACAGTATTCTGAAATCTAACTTGCTGAGAATCTGTGTGGTTCAAATGTCAACGTGCATAGTGAAGCCTTTTACAAAAAGGGTCCAAAATCTGTAACCGGGAGAAGAGAAAAGAAATGTGGGTATGTGAAATGTTTCCAGAACGTTTTTTAAAAAGTGAATTAATATAAGGGTACAGCAGTTAATGATGGCATTTGGTTCTGGATCTCAGCCTAGCCAGTTAAGATGTCATCCATGGATTCCCAAAGCTATCCCATATCCATACTTTTTAAGATCAATGATGTGAAGATCAGACTTGTTTCAAAATCATGTTAGTTTGTAGGCTAAAGTATTGTGATCTCCCCTATGATTATTTCAGGTGGGCTTTCCAGTCCCCAAATTACTGCAGTTTCTGTCTTTCTGTCTTTCTTTCTTTCTGCCATTGCTCAGCCGCACTGCTGTTAGCGCCTGTGGCCTTATAGTATGACTGACTTGTGCAGATTGGAAAAGCTGGGACAGCAAAAATGAGTGTCAGCTGGCTTGCCCACACAGCAGTGCAATGCTCATGCTGTTCTACAACTTCAACTCTCTGCAAAACCTTTCCTTTTCAACCATAAATACAAAATGAAAGAGAAAAGGAATGGGGCAAAAAAATTTCAAGGTGAGGTGGTTCTTAGAGTTCTAGAAGTATGAAGAGCAGAAGACTGTGTGAAGCCCATTATGGATCATGCAGTACAGATCTTTCCTGTGCAGTGCTTTGATGCACACTGCAGATAACAGTCCATCCAGATCGGGCATCTAGGTGGGATAAAGTGGGAGAAACTTGTGCTGCTGCTGTCTGCTTTTTTACAGGATAAATAGGATTGAATCTCCTTGGCTGCCAATCCAGCACCTTTCACCTCTTTGCACAGTTATGCAGTGGAGAGTGATTCAGAACCACTTGCACACTTTTTTCAGTGTCATATGGATCAGTTAATTATTATAAATGCTTTAATTAGATTGTTGCTTGTCTCATCACATGCTTATTTATTCTCCATTGTTCACTTTCTTTTCACAGTTCAGAACAGTGGAATGTGTGGCATTTCAGTATAAAGTTACTGACATTTTTAATGGAAAAACTATTCCACCTTTTTAAGAGAAGAAATTATAATTTTTTGATGTTATTGGGTTGTGCTTGTTTTTCTGCCCTCTCCCAAATCATTTGTTGACTCAATTATAAATGAAGTCAACATTGCATATTTACCAGTTGCTGGTTTTCAAACATAGCCATCTACATCAAAATCAGCACAATGCAGAACCTCTTGCTGGGAACTTTTTCAAGTAGTGTTGGTGAAATTATAGCTAAATCTTAGGCCTGCATTTTACCAGCACCTTGTCAGTACTGAAATAAAGTGGGTGGTGAGGTTTCTCCGTTACAGCTACTGCTTAAGTTTGAATAATTACTGAGTCATCCAGGAATGCCAATATGTAACCTGAACTCTTTCCACATCCTAATTACTTTTTCTCTTTAAAAGTTATAATCAAGGAGAAAAGGAGAAGTCTGACTTGCTTTAGAAAAAAATAAAATAAAATAAAGCTTGTCTAAACCTGGTGCTCCAAAGTCTTTAGCAATAGTGCCTTGATGAGTCTGATGTGTTCCCTGGATTACTGAAACCTGCCAGGAATCACAAGGCTGACAACTCAGCACAGGGCCAAATTTAGAGAGTGAAAACTAACTGCAGAAGGTAGTGCTGGGGACCAGTCTGCTAGATATTCAGAGGCTTACATCTCCATGAAGGAATTCCCTGGTGGGGATTAAGTTTCTGTGATGCACAGGTCTGGAGCCAGTGCACAGTAGCTGTTAGTTTGCTAGTCTGTTTCATGAGTGAATATTGTGTGAAGCATCTTAATTTTCAGAACAACTTGTAGTTAAGAATTTATTGAACCTTGACTCTGAACGAACTGGTATGCAGTGTGTGTATTCATAGTAATTGTGGACTATAATTGAAAACATTTACTCTGTGGGTTGGTAAAAGTGCCAGATTATGGGATTTAAGCAATTTCCACCTACTCCTGCAACAAAATGGAGTGCTACTGTGGGCATACACAGCGGATGTAAATCTCCAACTGCTATTTCCATAAAACGCTTCCTTCTGACAGAAAACATAAACAATTAAGTAATATTGGGAAGGAAACTTTAAGGTATTCCCCTCCACTTCCTACTAAAAAGCAACACATCAATTTTAGAAATGTATAAAGAAGGATTATGTATGGATTTTTTTCAGATTATAAGAACAGAAATAGGGAAAATGACTGGGGAATAAATTTCACCTGACTTATGTTTGACTGTAGAGCTAAATAAACTTGAATGATGTACGCGCTGCATCCTGTCTCCACCTTTAGTCATGGTTATTACAAAAAAGTCTATAGGCAGGTGAAGTTAAATCAATTGGTATTAAAGAGATGATTCTTTCAATTTTTCTTGAGTCCTATCCTCTCCCCTTAGATTTAAAGTCATGACAGGTGCTAATTGAACTGATAGTGACATGATCAGCAATGTGGTGTTGTGTTTGAGTTTCATACTTAAGGCTCAGTCCTGTGACCTGCTGAGCATTCTCAACTTTTTGAAGAAAATGAGATGGAGATGCCCAAAATCTTGCAGGATTGAGCCCTCTGTCATGAGGTCAGTACATGAGCCTTTTTCTATCACGGTCTCTCTGCCCGTATAATTTAATCCCACGTATGTGGTGTGAGGGGATACATGACTACTCTGTGCCCTTCCCCAACCACACTCAATGGAGCAAGTGTTATGGAGGTGCAAACTCTGCTCAGCCAGCTCCTGCTGCCAGACTTGTGATGGGTTTATTTTCCAAATCTACTGTCTGGTTTGCTTTTTACAGTGGAGTGACTCGGGTCTCTTCCCGCCTGTCAGAAGTTAGATTACCAAGCCATCCCAGCCTAGTTGTCAAACCAACTCATGAAGTATTTTGGCCTATGGTGAAAAATAGGTGTTTTGGAAATAGAACTCTCCAGTTATGCATATCAAACCATAACTATCAGTTCACTTCATTCTGGTTTTTTTACATCTGCAGGAGTCCCAGGAGCTGGGAGGAGGGGAATGAACCGTGAGGGCGTCCCCGGGAAGAGTCCGGAGGAGATGTACATCCAGCAGAAAGTGAGAGTTCTGCTCATGCTTAGGAAGATGGGATCAAATGTAAGTTTAATGGAGTCCTGAAAAAGTATCAGAACTTAACCACCTCTTTCTTCCACCCCGTCATGGAATTTGTGACCAACTGGGATGTTCCCATTCCCTGTCCCCAGGGTTAAACTCCATTAAATTATTTTAAGATGGGTGGAGGGGCCACTTGTTCTGGAATTCACTCTTGCAGGACACATTTTGGTCATGTCTATACTACGGGGACTGCAGCAGTGTAGCTATGGCATTGTAACTATGCCAGCATAACCCCATAGTGGAGAGACAGTTTTACAGCAGCAGAAGGGGTTTTTCCATCATTGCTAATTGACCCAAGATCTAAGTGCATGTAGAGATCACTTATTTTCTAGCACTAGAATAGCAGGGCTGCAGTGAATATAGACATGGCTCATACACCCAAGTTTGTATAAATGGGTTTATAGTTTTCATAATTTTTCAGGGAATTCATATAGTCTTTGTAAAATTAAAAATTGGAGATGTAGTGGGTCTGATTTTAAAAAAAAAAGTTAAAAAATCTTTAAAATTGTTTTTTTTTTAATCTGGATTGTGGGGTTCTGTTTTGATTGGGTCCCACTGATTTCTATGTACAATTCACTCAGTTAACAAATAAAAAGAAGTCTCTTCTAAGTGCAGCCCCATAAATTTGCCTTGGGCTCTAACATTCAAGCTAAGTTCTTTCCCTCTTGCATGTCATCAGCAGTAATAGGGTACTCATACTAGAGGTCAGAAAATGCCTTCAGGTATACTGTACAATTAACCTCAATTAGGTTTGCACAGTGAGGATATAAATCTGAAGACATTGAGGAAAGGAAAAGTCACTCCATCCATCCTTGTGATAGTCCACTTCTCAAGTGAGTATGGGTTGTGGGATTGGTACACTCTGCTTTTGAAGTGTAAGACTCTGAAAAATCAGAATATGGTAGCAAGGGAAGAGTTGGGTCCAATTGGAGTTAGATGCTTTAAATGAATTAAATTTAAATTGTACGTGGACTGATATGGGGAAGGCAGTGGTATTTGTCAATAGTCTGTTTCCTGCTATTCATCCTTCCTTTTTTTGCACATTTCCAGTTGACTGCCAGTGAAGAGGAATTCTTGCGGACGTATGCAGGTGTAGTGAATAGCCAACTTAGCCAGCTTCCTCAGCACTCTATTGATCAGGGTGAGTACCAGCAAAGGGGAAGATTTACCAGTGCTTTTAATTTGTACAGCAGTTTTTCCTGTTTGTATAGGGCTTTCACACAGCAACACTGGAAAGAAAAACATTTCTTTAAAAAAAGAAAAATGATTGTAAGTCCCCCCTCACTCCCCCCCAAATTGGCAAAACTACTTCGTAGAGGGGAGGTTTAGTACCTGAAACTAGTTTTAACTCATTTACAGCTGATGCTGTTCCTGAGGCATTTTGGTCTGATGCATATTTTTGGACGATGTACATGTTGAACAAAAAGGAAACCTTAATTTGGATACAATGATCGACCATCAGAAAAAGCATGCATCTATCTCCCCAGGTCTCTCTATCAACGGCTAGATAAATGATCTGACTTGGTCTCAAATAAGGGAGATGTCACTTGAATTGATAACTGCAGAAGTGGTTTGCAGCCCACAGAAAACTGGCCATTGTCATAATTTTGTACATCTTCATTCTCTGAAGAGGCAAAAGCTGAATGATCTTTGCTGTCATGGAAAGAACTGTCACATTTTGCTTGTCATTCATGACACTGGTCATGATCTGCATATCCTGGTGGATTCGTTTGCCCTGTGCCTGCCAGGCTTCTAATGTCTACTTAATCTTTGAGCATAATCTCGGTAAGCATTGAGTTAGGTACCTGTATTTGGGTAATTACATTCCACTAACATAAATCCTTCTTGTAGTCTGAGAAATACACAGTTCATTTTCTGACCTAAACTGTGGAGGAGTGTTACCATGCACTGTTAAACAGGTGGCTGCATCTCAGTGATAAGTGAAGTGAATCCTGGATGTATTTGGGATCTTTTAGGATGAGCAGTTTTATAATAAATAGTATTGTTCATTGCAGTGTTGTTGTAGCTTTGTTGGTCCCAGGATATGAGAGATACGGTGACACCTGTCGGAGAGCTCTATAGATCTCAAAAGCTTGTCTCTTTCACCAACAGAAGTTGGTTCAATAAAAGATATTACCTCACCCACCTTGTCTCTGTCAATATTATTCATGACTACTTAGAACACTGAAGGCCAAATTCTCCCAATTGACTGTAGGCCATGACCACCCAATATCTTCTGTTCATTCGTATAACTGTACACCTCTACCCCGATATAACATGAATTTGGATATAACGCGGTAAAGCAGTGCTCCGGGGGGGCAGGGCTGCGCACTCCGACGGATCAAAGCAGGTTCGATATAACGCGGTTTCACCTGTAACACGGTAAGATTTTTTGGCTCCCGAGGACAGCGTTATATCGGGGTAGAGGTGTATTTGTTTTTCTTCTTTTGGGGCCATGGTTGAATTCCAGGCATGTGTGGGGCACCCAACATCTCTGAATCTGCATTTACCATACATCCTGTGGCTCATCTGCCTGCGCTAGCTGTGGTCTGAATTTTGTCACTATCTCTCTAGCTGGGAATGGTCTGTGGACTATGTTATATGTGTTAAAGTGCACAAACTGCAGTCCTCCTTTCTGGAAAGATAGAAAGGAGATAAACTACCAGAATGTGAGCTCAACGCTTCTTTGTTCATCCCCATTCCTAAGGAAGTGCTAGCACATCGTGAATTGCCTTCTCTCACTGACCATTTTACCTTTCTCAAAGTCATGGGCAGACTTCTCTGGTGGTAATAATCTTGCGGAAAGATTGTCCCTTTAAATTGACAGTGTCAAGTAGTGTATGCCCAGAATGGTAGTGCTTCTCTTCTCCTGCCTACTCCAGAAAAAAGGGGTGAAGGATGTTCACAGAACAATAATGAATGGAAACACTTCATGACTTTTTAATTAAAAACTTCTTTAGTTGGGAATTTAAACGTTTTCCTGTAGTGATGCAAACTCAAACACACCAGCATGGCACTTGTGCAAGAGTATCAGCAGGAAACTGATTAAACAAAGTCAAACAATAAGTGTATAAAAAGTAAATAAGAGTCTATAATTTTCAGTTTTGGGTAAGCTAAGGTGTGTCTAGAAAAACAGGTAAATTGTTTAGGATGTGAGCCCTCTTTTAGTTGTGTTTATCTAATAACTAATACAGCGGTCTTAGATTACAGTAGTGCATATAAATATAAAAACAGGTATAGGAAATGCTTTAGAAGGGGGTACTGGGAAGATGAATCATTTAATGTTGAGGTTTATTCTTAAATGGAACAGTGCTTTTATGTAATTTTGTAGTTAGAGGAACGTGGGATTCAGTATTTTTCTCTGTTCTCCAAACTGTTTGGCTGTTATATAGGTGAAAATAAAATGGAAAAGTTGAAATAGATTTCTAACCCACACAATGCATTCCTGTCGCTTGTGATGTTTTAATTAATGTACCTGCAAGCAGATGTTTGATCACACTGAAGTGAGGGCTCACACAGAATAAATTGGAGTCATTTAGCATCCACTCTGACCTTCTCATTTACCCGAATATGTGAGCGGAGTGAAATGTTTGTCAATACAGGAGTCCATTATAAGACTGTTTAGGTAACTCAGAGCCAGCAGAGTGAGGTTGAATGCTGAGCAGTATGAGAAATCGTCTTATCTGATTGGGTTCCATATTGTATTTCTGTAGTTCTGTGTGGCAAAACCTTAAAAGAGCTAGGATACCCTATTGCACAGTATCTCTTATGCAATAGACAAATATGGCTATTAATTTTGAGGGCCCAGACAGGTGAAATGGTCCCCATGCTTCATGTTAGAGCTGTTTTAATGTATATTGCACTTTATGATTCAATAAGTTTCTAGATTACATTACACTATTTCCCTGTTTCCATAAAGAACTGTGAAACATGATGATGATGGAGAGGGACACGTTGCAGTAAAACTTCCATATTTATTTTGATATATGCTAAAGTAGTATTCCGTGTGTTTTCATTTGGTGATGCACTGTGTGTAATCTTATTTGGATGGTCAGGTTGCCTTATTTTTTTGTTTACTCACTGGGTATGGGGCTGACTCTTGGTCTCTTGAATTTTTATCAGAGTTTTGGTGGGAGGGAAATTGTCTGGCACTGGTGTAGTTGTCTAATCCCAGATCATAAATCTGGTCTGTACCTCACTGCCTCATTCTCCAGCACTCCTTTTGAAGGGTTCTGGACTGGCTCAACTAAGTTCATATTATGAAATCTGGGTTTGATGCTGAAGTTGTTGATGAGCCCTGTTACCAGAAAGCCCAGATTTTAATATAGAATCAAACAGACATTTAATATAGTTAAGTCACTTAGAAAACAATTCCAAACACAACCTGCATAAACTTGCTCTTCAGTTTTAAATCTGCATGTTCATTCTTTAACAAAAAAAAAAAAAAAAAAAAAAAAAGACCAGCAATTACTTCATTGCATTAAACCTCTGTCCCATGTTGGAACAGATAACTACTGACTTCTTTGCAGCTAACCTCTTTTATACTTCCTGCTGAGTCCCAGGAATCTCTGGCCATATCCCTTCTCTCCTGGAAGTAAATTCCTCCCCACTGGTAATCACTGTGGTCAAATGAGAGCCAGTTCTATCTTTGAAGACCAAATCCGCCTGACCAGTTTTCCCCTTCAACTTTTGGAAACCTGACCACAGCCAGAGAAATCCACCTTTGAGAGTAGAAAACAAAATAAAGGGGGAGAAAATGGCTCACTAGCCAGAGAGTGAGGTGGCAAATTTGAACATGATGAGGTTAAGTAAAAGTGAGTAGTACGGAGAATAGGAGTTAAGTAAATCAGGAGTCCTAACCAACTCGGATTTGCTTTGAGGAACGAAGAGGGAGCTCTAATCTGTCATATTGGCATGAGTATTGTAAAATTTATTGGTCTAGACTTCGACCATCCCAGGATTAATTTCTCCAGTTAAACTATCGCCCTTAAGTATGTTACCACAACGTTGGCCTTTGTTTCTTCTGTGGTATCATTTTAAGGTACATGTCAGTTGTGATGGATTTGCCAGAAGTCACATCAGACATCTTTATCTCATGTTGTCATGTTTAGTGTTGCTAGAAAAAGGAAGAGTTCACTATGGCTTCAAAAATAAATTGATACAAATCCCAATGACACTAATGGCTTACTTAAAATCTAACATCTTAAGGGAGGCTCCCTCTCCACTAGATGGCAGTATCTCTTGCTGAAAACTTCTATTCTAGACACACCAGTGAGGTACTTAAATTGTAATTTATCAAAACTTCTTAAAGGAATTTCTTTCTTCAGTTCTCCTCCTCCTCTTCTCTTTCATGGGATCTTCCTTGTCATATGTTTTTTCAGCCTTTGCAAAATACAAGCAAAAAGTTTTTATTTAGGAAAAGGTATGTACATTTTTGGGCCCACCTACAAAGATTTGGCAGCCAAGTGGAAGTCCTGATTTCTTCTTCCAGCAATGAGACAGAAGAAAGGTACCTCTCAACCTGAATTGTCCTATACCATCTGTACCATCTCCTTCTCCCAGCAGACAGACCAGAATGGGTTGGAATTCATGGCCCAACTTCTCCCCAGCATATGGAGCAATGTGTTAAAGCCAACAGGAGTCTTAGCATTCTAGATGATTCAGTAAAACCAGAGAGCAGACCTCTAGTGTTATACAAAACTATTTGCATTTCTAACCTAAGCATGCTGTAGAATAATTATGTACCATACTTGGAATTTGTGAAAGCTGAATTTGCCAACAGGCATGTTGTTCTTAGAGGTTTGAGACAAACTCCTGGTTCTTACTCCCTTCTGCCTATTTCCCTTGGAGATATGACTCTTCAAATGTTGTACAGACATTAACTAAATCTCTTCATGCTTGTGAAGGATCCCCATTTTAGTGGAGGCAGAGAGGTAAGTAATTCTTCCGAGGTCAACAGAGGATATTGAGATTAGAAGTTCTTAGGTCCTGAATGATACTTTATTTAAAAAAAGATGAGAATTTAATATCTATCCTAATATCTAATTTGTGTACAGTATAATCCAGTAATGCAAAATGGAATAAACTGTTAAACTGTACTTGTATTCTGCCTTTCATGTGACGATCTTAAAACACTTTGTCCTTTCAAATCAAGAAGTGCTAAGAGGACTGTGGTCAACCATTGTTGTAACAAGCATGGTTCTGGTGTGATGTGGTCAAGACTTGTTTAATTGGAAGGGGCATTGATGCATATATCAACCCCATGTGTACTTTGCTGCCAGCACTGGATGCAGAACCAATACAGATACATAAGTTAACTGCATTCTGTTCCATCACCTCATACTCCACCAATTGCCAACTGAAGTCTGTTTCCTTCCAGATCTTAGTGGTGGGGATATCAAGCAGAAAGAAAAGATCATGATACATATTAAGCTGGCAGTTAAAACCTTCTTGCTTGAGCTTGTAAACTAAGCACACCCAGCATTAGACATTCAGGGAGAATAAATATGGGATCCTAAGGCTTAATTTTGTTCGTCTTTAGACTTGTAACTATGATACCAATAAAAGATTTAGATCAACTTCCCACACAATTCTAATGCCAATGAAAGTGGAGGCACCTATTTTTTCACCCAACTACAATCCTGGAGCCTTAAATTTTCCCCTGTCAAGTGAGTATCTTTTACAGCAAGTAGAGATTATGCAATGGAATTCACCCTGCAGAGCAAGAAAATCTCTTTCCAACAAATGAAATTATAAGGATCCAGAAATGTAACGCGGTGAGAGAGAACTTCATGGCCAAACCCTTTATGAAAGGGGTCCAGCCTCTACTTGAGGATGGCTGCTCAGTCCAGGATGCAAGACTATCAAGCATGCCCAAGAGGAGATCTCTCCCCATCCAAGGAAGACAGAAGAACCTTGTGAGGGATCTATGCTAAGAAGAATGGGAAGAACTGGCTTCAGGTGATACCTTGTAAATTAGATTACTTCAGAAAACTCAGAAGGATGCTGAAGGAGTGGAAAGTCCAAGTGATCTTCTTAGAAATCCTTCCTATCCCACGAGTGAAGACAGAAGATTCTGGAAATGAACCTTTGGCTGTGTAAGTGGTGTAAAGGTAGAGGGTGTTAGTTTTGTGGAACATTAGTTGTCCTATGGGGACAGAGGGCTGTACATTTTGGATGCCCTTCATCTCAGTAGAAGGGGGAACCAGTTTGCTGGGGCGACAGGCTGGCTAGACTAATCAGGAAGGCATTAAAACAAAAGGGATGGATGAAAAGAACAAATGAGCACTCATTTAGCACAAAATCAAGATGTCAAGAACAAAATTAAGGCACCAAGGGACATGAAAAGAAGAAATTGCCTATAAACCAATGCCAGGAGCCTGGGTAATAAACAAAAGGGACTGGAATTTCTCATTGAGTATAAATTTGATTAAATTGATATTACTGTAACCTGGTAGGAAGATTTGCATGATTGAAATGTTTAAGTCACTGGTTCTGAACTCTTTAGGCAGGATCCAGTGGGCAAAAAGGGGAATGGAAGAGGCATTCTGTCAAAAGTGTCTACCTATTTTTGAATTACAACCCGAAAACAAATGATCTTGAATGCTTATGGATCAGTGTTCTAATAGATAAAGCATGAGAAGTTGCAGATTTTTAACAGTGAGGGTAATTAATCATTGGAACAGTTTACCAAGAGTTGTGATGGATTATCACAATGGTCCCTTCTGGTCTTAAAATGTATGGATCTTGACACAGCAGTGAGTTGGGAGTCTGTATCAGTTGTGAAATAACTGTTCATATACAGTTTTGGAGATTCTTTATTTCCAGTTCATTGTAAATGAAGGTTTCTAGATGGCAGAGGTACTTAATTAGGGCTTCCTGTAGCTGCGCTAGATAAAGACTGCAGAGGAGATGTCCACAATCCTGTAAGTAGGTCATACAGTCTCAGTCATATTGCAGTTTGTGTTAGTCTGTATTTGGAGCAGTCTGTACCTGTGAAATGCTCTCCTAGGACAGCTAGCTGGGTTGCCATACGTTCACCTGAGACAAAACCACTGAGGTCTTCCTTTTGTTGTGTTCCTTGGTAGCTTTCATAATAAGGACCTGTCAGCCCATTTGAGCGAGGCTATTTTTGTGTCTGCTGAGAATCACTCTACAACCAGGGTATCTAGTCTTGTGTGATGTCTACTTGCAGCAGCAAGACAGTGCTTCAGAGGGAGTAAGCCCTGCTGAATACAAAATTGTTCCAGTCATAAACCTCCAATGAGCCACTATTAATAAAACCTGAAGTTTAAATTACAACCTTGATAGTCGGCAAAAGGCTTTAGGGGATTACAGGATCTGTCAGAAATAGACACTAATAATCTCTAACTGTAATCAAGAAACACCTTAAAATTCCCATAATATATGTATTTAAAAGATAGCCCCAAAGGAATAGACTCAGAATTTTTTCTGCAGTTTGCTCTTATATTCCAAGGGGGGAAAACAGATCAAAATCTGGTGCTCTTATATTGCTCACTCTGCTTTCCAAAAACCATCAATTTATAAAATTTACAAACTCCTGTTCTAGGCTTAGTGATGTACCTCATTTTACATTTGTGATTGCTGCTCCCCTGAGAGGCATCTCAGGGGATGTGCTATAAGGGTGAATTTGCTTTCTTGACAGGAAATTGTGCAAGCTTCAAGTTTAGTTTGATTCTGTGTTGTATTTCTCTGTGCAAGTCAGGCAATGAACTTGTTCCAATGATCTGTGATATACCACCCTTGTTACTCTAGCAAATGTCAAACCAAATAGCATGCAACTGATAATACTGACTTGATTATTCATAATTTTACTGTAATAAATGCTATGAACAAATAAAATGTGCCTGGATATAGCAAACATTTTTATAAAGGTAGCTGTGGGTGTGATGAATTCTAGCAATCAGATTTGAGTTCTTCATTTCAGTCCTTGTGCTGGAGTGAGAGTAGTCTAGTGCTGGCTCACCACTCTGTGCACTTTGACAAGCACTCCCACATGGCCAAAATTGGGAGATAATTGATTAGAACCGGATGATTAACCAGTTAACAAGGGGATTCGGCTTGTCAGCCGGGGACGGTTAAAAGGGAGACAGGGAGAGGCAGAGGCTGGAAGGAAGGGCAAAGAAGCCCAGGATCTCAGACATGAGACCTCTCTTCCCCACCCTCTCATCTTGTGACTAGGGGGTATGTTGAAGCTTGGTGATGGGACATGAAGCTGCATAAGATGTAAATAAAGGACACCATGGGTGAATTGACATAAAAGTGTGGGACCACTTGCAAAGAGAATCTAGGGTGAGGGAGCCAGCCCTGAGACAGTCCCCTACAAGACAAGGGTCATAGAGGAGGCTACTTCCTGCAAACTCCTCATCAAAATCTTGACTGTAATTGCAGCACATCTCTCCAGGTGCTGCTTCCTTAACATGGACCAGTGGCTATTACTGGTTAGAGTACAGGACTGAGAGTCCACACGCATCTGGGTTCTAGCCTCAGCTCTACCACTGACTGCTCTGACCCTTGGGCAAGTTCCTTAAAATCACTCTGCCTCAATCTGCCTATCTGTAAAATATGATTCTTCCTTATTTCACAGGCGTGTTGTGAGGTATAACTAATGTTTGTGAAGTATTTTTGAAAGGTGCTAGAGAGAGGTGAAGTATTAGTGGAAGGGATGGAACTGTGGGATTAGATGTCTCTTATCAAGAAAAACAAGTATGACTGTATGAAAGCACCAGAGTTCTCTACTCCCTGACTAGATGAAAGAGACTAAACTTTTTTGAGCTTCATGTCTCCCCCTCCCCACCCCATACCATTTACATTAATGAGAAAAAAAGACTGCAGTATTCTACAGTTACGGTACTAAATGCAGCTGTAACAGTGTTGTAACCATATAATGTTGGCGCCATTAGTGTAGAGTTTTTATAAGTGTAAATTATTCCTCTTTCACCACTCCAAAACATTTTGAAACTAAGACTCAAGGTTTTTCTTCATGGGCTCAGAAGTCCTGAAAGATCTAAGGAACTAAGTAATTTCCATTCATAAATACATGCTTAGGGGGGATGTTGGTCTCCCTCTTCTCAGTTATCTATTTTGATCTATTCCACACTAGTCCCTCTCCCCCCACTGCAGCAAATACTAAAGCAATTCAGACTGTAAGCTTCTTGTGTTTGAATTTGTGAATTGATGGCTTTCCACCAAATCTCCATCACTCTTCAAATGTATCTTGCAGTGAAGTGTTCAGCTAAACATATCCTTGTAAAAAATACAGTATTTCCCTTTTCTTAGGAAATTTTGTTTTTAAATTGTGCTTGACTACTGCTATGTGGTTGAACTAGAAAACAGAAGCTGTATAGCTAGTAAGTACAGTACCTGGATTTCACTTCTAAGGCCTTGGGGACTACACCACTGTTGTTCCTATAGCAACAGGGATGCCATGCTCTTCTTAAAGAAAGCAAGTCCCTTGGGGAGGACAGAGCTGAGCTGCAAACACACACTGGCTGGGTTAGAGACACTATCTGGGTGTTAAGAGTATTAAAAATAAACCCACAGTGTAAATTGAGGAGAAGAGTTTATTGCCATGAGATTTGGGGTAGTTGCTGAGCAGGGATGGAGTTGTTGGCTAGAGCATCTCTTCAACTGAGTGCTTTTCTCTTTCTGTACACACATAGCTTGTCTGAGTCTATTCCTTCTATAAAGTTGCGTATTACAATTTTAGGGTGCCAAACCTGGGATTTAGGGAAAGGGCTAAACGTTGAAAGGTCTTTGAGAGTAGGTGGCGGAGACAGGAGAAGAGGATGTGTAAAGGGTTTGAGCCAAGGAGAGAGACTTCTTTTTCCAGTTCTGCATCCTTCAAGTAAGCTGCTTGAGATATTTAACCCTTTAATCCCTAAAAGCTCCTTAGGTGGCTTAGTTTCCTTGTGGTTGCAAAGCATTCAGGGCAAAGGGGATAGATTTGTTACTGAAAAGATACTTGAAATAGCTCATTAGATGTTGTAAAGTGTTAAATTCACTTTTGTATCACTTTTTAAAATGCAAGCTTCGTATTTCTGACTCAACTGAATGTCTGAACAGTGTTTTGGCTTCTGTTATTGACAGGGCTGAACCACATTACACAACACATGATACAGAAAGTATGACTGACTCATGCTGAAGAGGTCTGTGCCAGCAGCCTAATCATATTCATGATTTATAGGGCCGGAGGAGTGTCCTATTGAGTGGACTTTCTAGTAGAGCTTACTTTCTAATGTAGACGCAGCTTGTGTCTCACTAGAACAATTTACCATGCATCACTTATGAGTCACACAACAAAGATGAACAACTCAGGTAAACCTTGCTAAGGTGGAGTTTCCTGTGCTGAAGGACAGCTCACTTAACAATGTTCTTTGTCAGTCTTTTTGCTATCACTTCTTTGAAACTGATTCCCACTGATTAGCAGATGCACTTGCTGGAGAGTGCTGAGCTCAGTGGCTGCCTGCAGCCTTTCCCTACTGTTCAGCTCCATTCACTAGTTGCTTGACCTTCAAGTAATTTTATTTGTGTTTTAGGGCATGTTTTACCAGCCTTTTAAAGGGCCAAATGGCAAGACTGCATGAATAAATTCATATAATCAAAGCAGAGATGTTTCCATATTCAGCTGAACAAGCTGAGGTTCCAGAGTGCTGGGAAAAGATGCTGTCACAGATGACTGGGCCACAAGGTGCCAAATTTCCCCCTCTCCTTTGCCACCTAAATTAGATTTTGTTTCTTTAAGAAATTACTCCTTCTTCCCACCGGCTAGTAATCTTCCAAATTAAGTGCTGCAATGGTGTTAAATCCAAGTACTATCACTGAGCAAGATGCTGAAGATGGTACCCAACCACATATGTGGACAGGATATTTTGCCATTCTGGTTCCATCCATCCTCTCTCCCTGCCACTTCTATTCTTATGTGTCAGCAGTCTGAGTGAAAATGACAATTGAAAATGACAGTCTCTTTACTGATGTGGCTGGGAAAGCAGAGACTGCTGTAATAGGCATGTATCTGCAATTGCAACAACTCCTGCCAGCCAGCAGGGGTATCTTTCTTTGGGTTCAATTTTGAAACTGGGATTTTAACGCTATTGCAGCAATCTATTTGGAAAGTTAATAAGGAGGAGACTTATCACTAGTGCATCTTAACATAGACTATATGCTATTTAGGGGTAGTGTTTAAATATTAGGGCTATCAACCAATGTGTATAAGAAAACATTTTAAAAATAAAGTAATGGGGGTGCATACGCCTACCTGGGCCCTGAAAAACTTTTGTCGATAAAGGTTCTGAATGTCCAGTCTCGTTTGATGGGGGTGGTTTTGGGAGTGGGAGGGTGGGACATGGAACAAGGCTCTGGAGCTTATATTCCTACCCTCAAATACAGATTCATAATATGAGTTTGTATTTGAAGGCAGGAATGAGTGCCCAAGGACTCTGAAGGGTCTTGAAGAGAGGGGTTGCATGAGCAGGAGCTCATGGTCTAATTCTGAGTATGTACCTTTTCATTGTTTGATATACCTTAATTACTGGAAGTGTAAATGCCTAATGAAGGATGTGCTCAATATAAATATGGTTCAGGGCCCTATTGTCTGGATCACAGGCTTTTGGCAAAGGTCCATCTTAACTTTGAAAACTCTATGCTGGGTTTTTTTCACGTCAAAGAAAACGTCCATTGAGAGTGCCAAGTTAGTTTGGGGCTGAGGGTCTGTTCACTAAGACCTCTAAGCCTTGTTGTCCTTTTACCAGATGGAAGCCCCTGCTCCATTCTCTAGAGCAGGGGTCCCCAACGCGGTGCCCGCGGGTGCCATTGCGCCCGCCGGGGCGTCTAAGTGCGCCCACGGAGCGGTTGTCATTTTTTTTTCTTTTGCTCCGCCGGCAGCGCTCGGGTTTTTTGTTTTTTTGGCTCTGCCGGCAGCGCTCGGGGTTTTGTTGTTTTTTTTTGGCACCCGCCAGACGAAAAAGGTTGGGGACCACTGCTCTAGAGATGCTTGTCGTGGTACGTGAACACAGGCTGCTTAGCAAACTTGTTGTGTTGTGGGTTTTATTTAGTTCTGGATAGCTGGAATCATTGGAGTGGACTTCAACAAACACTGCTGTCCCTTCTAAGAATGCAGGTATGGTATGAACTTTCCCTGGGCAAGTGTGCCCAAACTTTCTGCTGTAGTATCTTCATACAGTCTAATGCTCCATAAGCAGGTTGTGAAGGGTGAAAGATCTCATGACAGGGTCCACTCCAGTTCTATTGCATATACGCTAGCTGTCCCTGTTTAGGAAGGATGCGTTCTTCTTCAAGTGCTGGTCCTGATGTGTACTTCACACATGGATATGCATGTGTGCCATTAGAGTCTGGAGATTATTAACATGTAGTGTCCTTTGGCCCACACAAGTGCAGTTGCTCTCCTCATGCTCCAGACAGAGGGCGTAAGAGGTGGTGCAGGCCAATACCTCTCCAGTTCCTTTTTACCACTGCAAAGCCTGAGTTGGAATCCTGTGTCCAGATTTCTGCAGCTTCTTCCTTCTAGCCTGTAAATAGATATTGTAAATAGGTTTTATGTTAGCAGAGTTATTTTTTATAGTATAGCTTGTTCCCCTCTCCTCTTCCCGCCTCCCACCCACACACCTTGATGGGGAGCCCCTCCTCACAGTCTGGGACTATGCCCAGAGTTGCAGGGTTCAGGAGTTGTCTCTTGCCCTTGCTCCTTCTGAGTGACACCACCAATGCTGCCTCTGTGAGGGTGAGATGCATATCTCTGTGAAGTGCAGCATCTGCTGCTCATCTCTACTGCGAACATGTGAAGGCTGTGAGCATATGTTGAGGAAACAGATCTAGTACTTGACACTTCAGTACTGCCTTTTATCCAAGAAACTCAAAATGCTTGGCGTACACACACCTCCCCCAGGAAGTAGGTCTCTATTTCAGAGGGGTAAACAGGGCATCGGGGGTTGAAGTGAATTTCCATAGGGGACCACGGCAGTCTGGCACAACTGGGACCTAGAAGTCAGAACTCTTCATTCCTAGATTAACTACCAGACTCAGTCTAAGGACAAACCTAAATGATTTAGAAAAATGCATAGAGATGCAGTTTTACATATGTTTTTTTCCTTCTTTCATAGAATATCATAGAATATCAGGGTTGGAAGGGACCTCCGGAGGTCATCTAGTCCAACCCCCTGCTCAAAGCAGGACCTAATCCCAACTAAATCATCACAGCCAGGGCTTTGTCAAGCCTGACCTTAAAAACCTCTAAGGAAGGAGATTCCACCATTCCACCATTGTTATTGTTGCCTCTCTCTCTCTCCCTCTAGCTCCACAACTATGGGCTGATTCTGGGGAGATCACCACCTTTTAATAGGCTTCCTCCAGTATGGGTATCTTGTGTTTACTTCTGAGCATAATTTGGGTCTGGTTCTGTCAGGTCTTTGATAAGGTCTTGCTGATGAACAAGGTCTGCCCCCTGCACCTCGGTGCCTTACCATGCTTTTACTATTGTTTACGGTGTTGTAGCTGTGTTGGTCCCAGAATATTAGAGAGGCAAGTTGAGTGAGGCAATACCTGTTGTTGGACCAACTTCTGTTGTGGAAAGAGACAAGCTTTTGAGCTGTGTTACACAGTGCTCTTCTTCAGGTCTGGACTAGAAGAGCTCTCTGTAAGCTCAAAAGCTTCTCTCTTTCCACAACAGAAGTTAGTCCAGTAAAAGATATTACCTCATTCGCCTTGTCTCCGTTTTGACAGCTCATGCAGGGCCTCAGGCCTGTATTCTGCCATAAACTCCATTAAACCCAGTGGCAGAATACCTAGACAGAGTTGAATGAAACTGAAATGAGAACTTTCTGGGATTGAACAGTATTTTGCCATTTATAGTTACTTTAAAACATGGATCTCAAAGTGCTTAGAAATGCTCATTAAGCCTCACACACCCCCCCCCCGAGTTCTTCCCATATTACAGATTGAGAAACTGAGGCAGAGAGGTTAAGGTCATACAGCAGTTTTTGGAATGGAAATCTAGGCTTTGGAGAATCCTCTGAGTCCATTTGAATCATTATTGAAGGCAATAAACTATAAAGCTCTTTATGAATGTCAAACCAGCATATGAAGTGAAGCAGCCAGAGGGCACAATTGTGTGTTGGAATTGACTAGGCCTGAGGTTGTCTAGAAACCTGAACCCATTGTGAGGAACAATCAGTTTCAAAGTAAGGTGGGATAGTTCCGGGGTTTAAATTCAGCTGGAGACGTCCAGAACAGAGCTCCGGTAAATATTTTCAAACCTGCGGTAGCCCCAGCACACCCCGCCGGGCTGAAGCCCCAATCCCCAGCACCCCCTGTTCCCGACGGGGCTGAAGCCCTGAGATCCCCGCCCCTGCAGCTGAAGCCCCTAATGGGGGTGGGGTATGGGGGGGCTCCAGGAAATACTCTGAGGATTTAAGCCCTGGATAGTTGTGTGCTCATGGCTGAACATGGACATACAACTTCAGATTTCACAGCCTGTCAGATAAATTATTCATGGCTAGTGCTGTTTGGACAAACGGTGGCTCTCTGTAATAATGTATTTCCTCCTGCCTTAGCTACACANCCTCATTCCAGCTCTGCAACAGGCTTCCTGTGTGACTTTGATAGTCATGTATTCTCTCTGCTTCACTTTCCTAGGTGTTGAAAATGGGGACAGTTTCATTTTTTAAAGTGTCTTTTACAAATGTATAACCAAAGAATATTACAATTGGTAACTTACACAAATGTGTTTTTTTTTCATGAGCACAAACAGCACTTTACAAAAATATAACTTAAAATAATAGGATAAGATTTAGTCGCCATAAAATAATTTTTAAACCTCATTTTAAAGGGAAAATGGGTAAACAAATCAAACAAATAAGAGTTAGAATTACATGGGTAGGGGACTGGTATTTACAATTATTATAGATTACTAGCACTGTAGGAAACAGCTAGATTGGAGAGATCCCCAATTATATTAGGTACATGAAAACATTTTCAAGCTTAAATTTAACTTGTAGAAAAAAAGGGACAGATATTGAAAGTGCTCAATGAGCCACATGCAACTGGTTCAGTCGCAGCTAGAACTGGAAAACTGCAATATAATACAAAAGATGCTCCTACATCTAATTACAAAGAGCAAATCAGTCAAGTTATATAGAATGTATTAAAGAATATCAAAAAGGCAGCCATACTCTTGATGGTTAATGTACTAATAAAACCTGTATGTACTTACTGTGCTTCATCCGAGGATCTCAAAGATTTTACAAAGGTGATTATTTTGTTTATTTTACAGTTAGGGAAACAGAAGTTCAGTGACTTGGCCAAAAGCTAAGTTAATGGAACCCAGATTTTTTGACTTAAAGGCCCCTGTTGTTGTCACTAGACATATTGCCTCTTCAGGTCAGGCCGCAAGAAATGAAGCTCTAGTGAAATTAATAGTAATTGAGGATCTTCAGCATGGTTACAAAGGTTTTTTTTTGTTTTGTTTTTTTTCCCCAAAATAGAACTTACTGTATGACTTTCTTAATGTTTGATTTTTGTTTTTGTTTGTTCACCTCATCATTGGAATACATGGGCATTTCCTGTGCCCCAGTCTGTTTCCTAGTAGGAGTTTCAAGGAATTGGCAGAGTAAAGAGACGCTCCTAGCCCAAGAGAGACCCGCACAATTCACTGGGTGGGGCTGCTGAAACCATGATGTGTATTTCCCAAAACTGTCTTGAATATTTATTTTTACTGCAGCTGTTTAGAACAGGAGCTAGCAAGCTGTGACCATACTATTCAGAGAGCTGATTTGACTGAGAAAGCCAATGTGAACTGCAAAACTCCCAGCATTTGCTGTGTGGTTAGAGATATTTATTGCTCCTGTCGTGCTTTGCATACTGCTCTATGCTGGCCACAGTGAGCAGTGCAAGGAAACAGCATGGAAAGCTAGGACTGTTGGGTTGTAGAGATAAATCAGCTGAGGGATTTACGGAGCTGGTGGATTATCTTGAAATAAGTCTCTCTACTTACATAAAACCCACCACAAGAATTTTTTAAATTTTGAAAAGAGAAGAAATAAAGAAAACAATCAACAACTGTTAGCCAACCTAGCTTGTCTGCTGAGCTGGGTGTGATATCATCTGTGATATTACTGTTGCTAGAAGACCTTGCTTGCTCTAGAACTACATAGCAAAGGCACCTTTAGTTTAAAAGGGGATGTATATTAAGGGGATGTATATTAATGTATATTAATAGGAAAGTTGAGGCAAAAACCAAGACATGGGATGCCAAGATCAAGCAATGTCCTGCCCGTTCTGTTTAACTGTTTTAATGTTGCACCAACTATCAGGAGCTCTCTGCATTTAAATTTCTCATATTATGCTTATTAGAATCCTTACTAGTCAATACCTATTTGATATGGAGGGTAATAGTTAAAAGATGCACCTCTTTATTTTTAAAAAAGAAAACAAGCAAACCAAAATGACTCCTTAGCCCCTGGTTTTAATTCCCTTCTTGGATATACAATTTAAAACAAATTGCCCTAGAGTATAAGAATTACTGAACATAAATGTCATAAGTAGTGCTTTTGTTCTTTGAATTACATGAGCAGGAGGAATTGTGGTCTAGAGGTTTAAGCATGAACATGGGAGTCTGGACTCCTAGGTTCTGTACCAGGCTCTGCTACTGACTCTGTGTGGTCTTGTGTAATTCCATTTGTACCTCAGTTTCCCCAATTATAAAATGGGGATAAAATGTACTGTGCAAGCCTCCAATAAAACTGGTACAGTACAAAAAGTATTTTAAAGAAGTCTTAATAAACTTGGTTATCATCCTGTCTGTGTTTTCTTTCCTTACCCTTTTCTAGCTCGCTGTACAGAATTTTGTCTCAAAGCAATTAGCCTCTCTTGTTCTTCATTGTCTATTCATTAAACACTGTTAGTGCAGAGACCAGCTGATTCAGCTTCAACTGAGATGTAAGAGTTTCTTTACCAGCCAAGCCGAGCTGAGGTATCTCAAGGGTGAGAGAGGGGGACCCTTGTTCAGTATAACACAGGTATTTATAAAAAAAAAAAAAAAAGCCATGGTACAGAAGCTGTAATATACAACTTCTGTCGCCAGTTCAACATCCTTAAGCTGTTGTGGATAGACTCACAGCAATATGAGACACCTAATTTTATGTGGTGTCAAGTATGTTTTGCTACAATGGGTACTGAACTTGGAACTGGTCCGTATCAACTGAATGACCGGTTTTGAAAAGGGGCTAGAAGGACTGTCTTATTCGGTACCCTATGTCAAATACTGTAGTTTCTCTAGTATAAATGCAGCCTGAATCTATGGCTGTATTTTCATTCCACAACCTCAGCTGCTGTTTGTCAGTGCCACTTGCATCTTCTGTTGCTTTGCTTCTTTGTGTAAATCCTTCAAAAGTTATTTTCCTAACCTCAAATACATTTGGAAGCAACAGAGCAACTTTTTGGTTTTTTGGGGGGGAGTGGTAGCCGTGCTGCCTTCTGAGACCAGAATAAAGGTTGAATTAAACCAGTTTATTGGAAAGTAAAATTTTGGCTGAGAGTTAATTTACAAAGCACAGTAGTCATCGTTTACATCGTTTGGGAGGGATCAACCTCTAAAATTGCCCAAGCTACAAACTTGAGATCCACACCTGCACCTTCTCAAAGTTCAGGATAACAATATTAAAGAATATTAAACTATCCTGATGATGGGAAGCAAGTAAGAGGCTGATATGACTGCATCAGCAGTTCTTTAATGACCTGAAAATCAAAAGAACCCTACAAACGGTGGAAACATGGACAATTTTCTACAGCTGAGTACAAAAGACTAGCACAAGCATAAAGGGACAAAATCATAGAAATATAGGGCTGGAAGGGAGCTCGAGAGTTCATCTGGCCCAGCTCCTTGGGGTGAGAGGCAGGATCAGGTATATGTAGACCATCCTTGATCGTCTAACCTGTTCTTAAAAACCTCCAATTAATGGGGATTCCACAGCCTCCCTTGGAAACCTTTTCCAGTTATTCTAACTATAAGGATAATTGAAGTTTTTCTTAATATCTAACCTAACTCTCCCTTGCTGTAGATGATCTATTCTTGTCCTACCACTGGTGACCATGGAGAACAACTGATCCCCGTTGTCTTTATAACAGCCCTTAACGTATTTGAAGACTGTTGTCAGGTCACTGCTCAGTCTTCTTTTCTCACGACTAAGCATGGCCAGTTTTTTTTTAACCTGTCGTCATAGGTCAGGTTTTCTACACCTTTTTTCACTTTTGTTTGGTCTCTAGCCTCTTTCCAATTTGTCCACATCTTTCTGAAAGTGTGGCACCCAGAACTGGACATAGTATTCCAGCTGAAGCCTTACAAGGGCCGCGTAGAGCGAGACAATTACCTGTTCTCTTGTATATATGACACTCCTATTAATACACCCCAGCCTTAAAATAGCCTTTTTCACAACTCCATGACATTGTTGGCTTCATTCACTTTGTGATCCACTATAACCCCTAGATCCTTTTCAGCAGTACTACTGCCTAGCCTTGAGGGAGGGGCCAACACTTTTAGCATTTCCTTGTCCTTGTTTAGATCCGCAGTAACGGGGATCCAATAGACTCAGTTTGCTGGTTATAAATACCATCTCACTAAAATAACTCAGAAGATCAAGAACAGAAATTCTCCCCCGAACAAATGGGTAGGGTCCACCTGGGGAATTATTAATAGATTCTAGGACTGGAAGGGACCTCGAGAGGTCATCAAGTCCAGTCCCCTGCCCTCATGGCAGGACCAAATACTGTCTAGACCATCCCTGATAGACATTTATCTAACCTACTCTTAAATTAATGCATAAACACTTCATAGTTTGGGGCTCACTCTCTGCTACTCAGTTGGCAAATATTGTGCCTCAGTTTGGTTAACCCTTGCCCACACTAGACTAGTAGACACACAGATTAATCATACCATGAGAATTACAGGCAACATTGAAGCCAACAAAACTTGCATGGTTACCAGTCCTAGCCAGTATTCCTCCACCTAACAACCAGTGGTCAGAATGCAGCCAACAAACTGATTACCAAGATACAGCAAATGCCACACTTGCCACTGTTCAAGGATGTATGGGATCCACCTCACCACAAACTGCCTAACAGAAATCCTATCTGCACACTTTCCATCCAGCTGATAACATCACTCCCTCACTGTGGCAGACACAATGGGAGAGAACCTCTGCCATTACCAGGAACTCTTACATCACCATCAGGCTGGATGAGAACAGCTACCTTGTTTTGGGATTCCACACCACCTTTGGAGCCCGCTTAGCAGGTTCAGAAGTAGCGTGGTTAGTTGTGCCAAGATCAGCCATGCTTGGTACATTCAGGACAACCCTGTGCTGCTGCGGAGGATGTTGCAGACATGCTGTATGGTTGCGTTTTTCATGTTGGGCTACCCAGAGGTCTTCTCAAGCTGAACACTGATTCAGAGGCCATTGATTGGCTCAAGACAATTCAGATGGGTTTTTTTTAAACCTTGCCTTGCTTGTTTTGCTCATATGCAGTTGCTATGTATATACTGCCTAGCCAGTTATAGCCTATTTTGTGTTTGTGCATTTGATTTTTTTTCCCTTCCTAAATGCCTTATTAAAATCTTCTAGGTGCTTACGAATTGATTGTTTAATACTTTGTTCCAGTACCTATCTTTAAACAGGGGAACAAAAAGGACCTGGGAAATTATAGACCATTCAGTCTGATACCTGGAGAGATATTGGAACAATTATTAAACAATCAGTTTGTAAGCACCTTGAGGATAATAGTATTATAAGTAGTAGTCAACATGGATTTGTCAAGAACAAATCATGCCAAACCAACCTAATTTCCTTATTTGGCAAGTTTTCTGGCCTAGTGAATCGGGGGAAGCAGTAGATGTGATGTAGCTTGATTTTAACAAGGCTCTACACTCCCCTATTACATCCTCATAAGAAAACTAGGGAAATGTGGTCTAGATGAAATGGGTCCACAACTGGTTGAAAAACTAGTCAGAGTAGGTATCAGTGGTTCACTGTTAAACTGGGACGGTGTATGTTAGTGGGGTCCCATAGGGCTCTATGTGGGGTCTAGTACTATTTGCTATTTTCATTAATGATTTGGATAATGGAATGGAGAGTATGCTTATAAAATTTGTAGATGACACTAAGATGGGAGGGGGGTTTGCAAGCACTTTGGAAGACAGGATTAGAATCCAAAAGGACCTTGACAAATTAGAGAATCGGTCTGAAATCAACAAGATGAAATTTCAGTAAAGATAAGTGCAAAGTGCAAACATTCTTATGTTCTTAAGTACTACACTTATGAAGTTGTACTACAACTACAAAATGGGGAATAACTGGCTAGGTGGTAGTACTGCTGAAAAGGATCTGGGGGTCATAGTGGATCACAAATTGAATATGAGCCAGCAGTGTGGTGCAGTTGAGAAAAAGGTTAATATCATTCTGGGTTGTGTTAACAGGAGTGTTGTACGTAAGACACAGGAGGTAATTGTTTCACTCGGCTCAGCACTGGTGGGGCCTCAGCTGAGTATTATGTCCTCTTTTGAGCACTATAATTTGTCCACGTCTTTCTGAAAGTGGAGAGAGTCCAGAGGAGAGCAATAATAAAATGTTTAGAAAACCTGACCTATGAGGAATGGTTAAAAAAACTGGTCATGTTTAGTTTTGAGTAAAAAAGACTGAGTGGGATCCTGAATAACAGTCTACAAATACATAAGGACTATTTTAAAGAGGACAGTGATCAGTTGTTCTCTGTCTACTGGTGGTAGGAAAAGAAATAAAGGGCTTAATCTGCAGCAAGGGAGATTTAGGTTGGATATTAGGAAAAACTTTCTAGCTATAAGGAGAGTTAAGTCCTGGAATAAGGTTCCAAGGGAGGCTGTGGAATCCCTATCATTGGAGGTTTTTAAGAACAGGTTAGATGAACACCTGTCAGGGATGGTCTAGGTATACTTGGTCCTGCCTCACCACAGGGGCATAAACTAAATGGCCTCTTGAAGGCCCGTCCAGCCCTTCATTTCTATGATTCTATTATAAGATTCTGGTCTTGGGTTGTGTTATGTATGGAGGCCGCCCATGCACCTCTAATCCAAACTTCCCTAACATTTAATTTCACAAAGGGGAACTACACAAAAATGAGGAGGTTAGTTAAACAGAAATTAAAAGGTACAGCACCAAAAGCAAAATTCCTGCAAGCTGCATGGAAACTTTTTTAAGACACCATAATAGAGGCTCAACTTAAATGTATACCCCAAATTAAAGAACATATTAAGAGAACCAAAAAAAGAGCCACCGTGGCTAAACAACAGAGTAAAAGAAGCAGTGAGAGGCAAAAAGGCATCCTTTAAAAAGTGGAAGTTAAATCCTAGTGTGGAAAATAGAAAGGAGCATAAACTGTGGCAAATGAAGTGTACAAATATAATTAGGAAGGCCAAAAAGAATTTGAAGAACAGCTAGCCAAAGGCTCAAAAAGTAATAGCAAATTTTTTTAAAGTACTTGAGAAGCAGGAAGCCTGCTAAACAACCAGTGTGGCCACTGGATGATCGAGATGCTAAAGGAGCACTCAAGGACGATAAGGCCATTGCAAAGAAACTAAATGAGTTCTTTGCATCGGACTTCACAGTTGAGGATGTGAGGGAGATTCCCAAACCTGAGCCATTCTTTTTAGGTGACAAATCTGAGGTGGGTTCGGAACTATAACAGGGTTCAAAAAAGAACGAGATAAATTCATGGAGGATAGGTCTATCAATGGCTATTGGGCAGGGATGGTGTCCCTAGCCTCTGTTTGCCAGAAGCTGGGAATGGGCGACAGGGGATGGATCACTTGATGATTACCTGTTCTGTTCATTCCCTTTGGGACACTTGGCATTGGCCATTGTTGGAAGACAGGATGCTGGGCTAGATGGATCTTTGGTCTGACCCAATATGGCCGTTCTTACGTTCTTATTTTGTGGTGTTCTGATACAGCATTTTGGTTCACATTAATCTCTAGTAAGAACACCGAAGAGCTGCCTCTCTGAGTCTTATTTAAGTTAGGGAGGGGAGTGAGAACAATCCATGAGAAGGTTCCACTCAAAGCTTCCTCCTCTGCAGTCTAGTCCTTTAGTTAGAGGCTTCAAAGGAAATCTAAATAAAGGAAATAATTAGCTCAGGCAGACCTAATTAGTTCATGAAGGAAAAAAATGCTGTGCGTGTAATCGGTTCCACTTAAATGGCAAGGATCAGTTTAATGGTTGGTCAGATATCAGAAATTGTGTGGGTTGTGGCTGTTGGAGTATGTTCTTTAAAAAAAAAAAGTTTGTGATTTTTATAGTTGGAGCTATGGGATCCACAGATGAAAGCAGCATTTGCTTTTATTTGAGTCTCTGGGGGCTGGAAGTTCTGAAACAGATTAAAAATCTTGCACAGTTAACCCCTAGATCGCTTTTTTTGTGGCCTTATCTAGACTAAAGGGATTTATTTATAGCACTGCCATACGACCAGTCCACATGCTCTCATTTCCCCAACATTCTGAAGACATTTAACTTTACATGTCACCTTGTGCTCGTCTCTGAATATTTAGGAGTCCAGAGAGCAGATTGGTTTGTGGATGGCCCAAGAGGAAATGTCATTTGAAGAATGAAAATCATTTAGAATGGAATGTTTTCCATGGGACTGGATAGCTCATGTGGGTAGTAGTTAACTAAAGATTCTTTTCCCTATAAATCACAAGTTCAAATCCTACCCAAGTCAGTACTGAGTGAATGAGGCTATTCATGGCTTATGTGAAATGAGCTAGGTAGGTCTCAGTTCAGTTCTCTCCTCATGTTAGGCATGAGTTAGGTGATCATCCACAACTGACAGCCTCAGCCAAAAGGCCAAGGATTGAATAAGTCATGGAGACTGAATCTTGCAGGTGGTTCCTTCAGGTCTTGGTTGAAGCACTTTGGAATCGCAGTGTGAGAACCTTGTACAGCATGGCAGGCCTGTTTTGTGGGTTAATAGAGGCCTTCAGTTTCAAAAAGAGTGCTCTGAACTACTGTTAGGGGTGTAACAAAAATGTTTGTCTCTTAATATACTTAGGGATGCTCACATATCAGTGATGTCCAGTGCTATCTAACTCTACAAAATGAAGAGGAAAGCTTAAACATGGCTCACAACTTACATTCCTAATAACGTAGCAAAGTTTGCAGATGATACAAAATTACTCAAGGTAGTTAAATCGAAAGCTGACTTGGAAGAGTTATAAAGGAATCTCACAAAACTGGGCAACAAAATGACAGATGAAATTCAATGTTGATAATGCAAAGTAATGCACATTGGAAAACATTATCCCAACTATACATGTAAAATGATGGGGTCTAAATTAGCTGTTAGCACTCCAGAAAGAGATCTTGGTGTCGTTGTGGATAGTTTTCTGAAAACATCTGCTCAGTGTGCAACAGCACTCAAAAAAGCTAACAGAATGTTAAGAACCATGAGGAAAGAGATAGATAAGGCAGAAAAATTCATAAGGCCAGTATATAAATGCATGGTATGTCCACACCTTGAATGCTGCATGCAGTTCTGGTCACTGCATCTCAAAAAAGATATATTAGAACTGAAAAAATGGAACGAAAATGATTAGGGGTATGGAACAGCTTCTGTAAAAGGAGAGATTAAAAACTGAGACTGTTCAGCTTAGAAAAGAGAAGACTAAGGGAGGATATGATAAAAGTCTGTAAAATCATGAATGATGTGGAGAAAGTGAATAAGGAAGTGTTATTTATCCCTTCACATAACACAAGAACAAAGGGTCACCCAATGAAATTAATTGGCAGCAGGTTTAAAACAAACACAATGAAGCACTTCTTCACAGAACATATAGTCAACCTCTGGAACTCATTGCCAGGGGATGTTGTGAAGGCCAAAAGTATAACTGGATTAAAAAAAGAAATAGGTAAGTTCATGGAGGATAGGTCCATCAATGGCTGTTAGCCAAGATGGTCAGGGATGCAACCCCATGGTCTGTGTGTCCCTAAACCTCTGACTGCCATAAACTGGGACTTGACAACAGGGGATGGATCACTTGATAATTGATGTATTCTGTTCATTCCCTCTGAAGCAATTGACACCTGTCACTGTTGGAAGATAGGATACTGGGCTAGATAGACCATTGGTCTGACCCGGTATGACCATCTTTATGTTCCTCAATTATACACCTTACCAGGTGAGAATCCAATGTATCTTGAGTTTTGGATCATCTCTGTTTGGCAACACTTGGACTCATTGTGAGCCAGTGGATGCGCATATATGATACATATCCCCCACTGTTATCTGTTAATATAAACAACTTCTCAGTGAAATTATGTAAGATATTGACAACTATAACTGCACTTATCATCTGCACCATGTAGCAAATACTGAATTTGCTCAGCTGGCCAGCATTAAAAATATGTACAGCCAGCCAGAGAGAAGTGAGAGAAAAGCGGTCTTCAGAAATAAATTTGAGAGAACATCAGGATGGTGTCTGGGACTATCTTTGGAATAAACAAGGACTGGTTTACATGGATGCAGTGGGTGAGGGAGGGCTGGAAAACAATAGATCTGGGTTCTGCTCCGTTCCATGCCACATTTGGGAGGTTTTGGCACGAGACCCTAAGCAAGCTATTGAACCTCTGTGCTTCAGTTTCTCCATCTTTAAAATGAGAATAATATTTACCTTCCTTACACATGTTGAGGCCAAATTAATGTTTAGAAACCACTTTGATTCCCTTGAATGGAAGGTGCCATACATGCTCACATTATAACCATGGACAATGAAAAGCCTCTCAACAGGCCTAACAAAACAGTGTAGTCCTAGTGTGAAGGAAATTCCTGGTAGGAATAATGAAGGCAGGCTGCAAAGAGTAACCAAAATATCCCGTTAAAGGAGAAAACGACACATAGGGCAGCAACTCCCAAACATCTTTTTATTGAACAGCCCCATTTTCATGCTCCAGGATAGTTCAGCAAGGCCCTTTTGCAGTGCAGGGATCTGAAGGATGATGAGACCAGCAAAGAACTTGCAAATGTCAGTGTTTCCAACTCTCTCAATATTTGGTGGGTTTTTTTAAAGCTCCCGCTCCTGGAGGTATGTGAAAACTGGAGAATATCAGCAGCCATTTTTTAAAAAAATTAACAAAAATTCGAATCCTTGCGATTGCAGAGAAAAGCTTGAAAACATGAAGCCTAAATCCTCCAACACCAGAAGGCAAATAGGAACCTAAAATGTATTATTTTTAAAATCCTCATGACTTTTGGGATCCTGACTCATGACTTTTGAATTTTTGAGGTTGACAATACTGAAATTCAACCCACCCCCTATTCTCTGAATGCAGTACTCTTAGCTCCCATTTTTTTTATATGTACTTACAGGTGCTGAGGACGTGGTGATGGCATTTTCCAGATCAGAGACGGAAGACAGAAGGCAGTAATTAAAGAGTGTCTGAGCAACACAAAGCTGGAGGGGGCAAGGAGATTCCTGAAGATAGAGGATGGCAGAGCATTAAGAAGTTCCTTTGCCCACCCCTAATTTTCCATGGCAGTCCTTGCCCTTTTCCTTTTAATTTTGCTTCCCTTTGCCAACTCTCTGAACACATCTGACAGCCATCTGTTCCTATACACTGTTGCTACTCATCTGGGCTGTGTTATCAAGGACGAAGCTAGCGATGCATTTACAATTGGTTCAAAGGGACAGACTCTGTTTATGATTGGCTAAAGGAAGACAACTTTTTAAACTTGACCAATGGAAATCTTTTATTTTAGTTCTGATATTATTTTATATTTTAAAATAAGTCTCTTGACATCCTTCTTCTAAAGAAGCTTTTCAAGCTCCGGTGCTTATTTAGGTCAGATTTGTGAATTTGAACAGGGCTTGGTTGGCTGCATAGAACTGGAATTGAATTGTGATTGGCTGATAATGCTAATGCTTTCTCTAGATTGCTTGCAGGTATTTTGCTGACATCAACATTTTCATTGCAGAAAGTTGATTTTCTGGTGCATTGGTTATTACTTTTCACTTATTGACCTGAGGGAAAAAAGACAAATGTTCTTTGCAATATTTATTACACACCTAACACACGCACCCACTTTGCTTTTTTTGATTGGCTTAAGAATTGTGTTTTTAATTTCCTATTAGCTCCAAGGTCTCCCATGCAATCAATTTTTCCATACTTATATACTCTATGGCCTCTGGCTCTCTTGGGAGCATGTGTCAAAAACATATTTACTTTAATAAGTCTACCTGTTGCAGCTGGAATGTGGAGATCTGCAGCCCTCTGCTTTGCTATGGGCTGTATCAATGAACTGCTGAAAAAACTTGGCATTTGGGTCACTTTTCTCTTTGCTTCTTACAGAGGAGCTGTAGATTTGCAGGAATTGGAAAAAGATAAGATCTGTGGCTGTGATGTTAAATTGCCAAATCTGTATAGCATATGAATGAATTGTGTAAAGTAGTACATACAGCTCCACTTTAACCCTTTAATTGCTGCACAGGATTTAGCTCTCAGATAGGGGAACATTACCACCCATGATCTTATATCCATGTTGCACTGGAATACAATAAACAACGTTTCTTATCACCTGCAGTATTATGTGCAGTATGGCTCTAGTACCTATAACAATTCAGTGAGATGGAAGTCATCTGTCTCCAGGATGATCGATTTTTCTGTGGCCATTGCTCTATTGGTGGCAGTGGGAATGCATTAAACTGCCCAAACATGAGTGTACATGTGACATGCGCAGATTCACAGAGCTGGGAGAAGAAGTAGGGCCTTCATCTGCAGTGAAATTTTAAAACCATGCCATGCACTCACTCTTCAGGAATCTGCACAGTGAATATTAAAATCCTGAGGTACCTTGTGCTGCTGCCTAAAACCAAGCACTTCATTCTCTATTATGTGCAGTGAATTTTTACAATACTTCTAGACTCTGTTGTGGGTTGCACTGATTTAAGATATTTCAAACCGTATTTAAATAGAAATCCGTTCACCTGTACCTAGTTTGTTTCATGCGATTGTTAATTATTTGGAGTAACAGCTCAGGATCCTGGCTGTGACTACTTGACTGTTCTCATGACATGCAATTATGATGATACAGATGTTATTAAAATCTCAAAAGTGAACAAACAGGAGAAACCATTGGAATATGTGTGGGAGAGAGAAGTTGGGACTTTATCTTGAACAAATAACCATTGTGTAAATGGGAACAACTGTAATTCTATCTATGAAAAAGATCCTTTTGATTCAATTGCATCTTTGTAAAGTTTCAATGTGAAAGTTAATCTCTTACCTCAGTTTATTGAGGCTGGATAAGATTTCCCTGTATTAAAATGAAACCATCAATGAGCCCAATTGGTTCTTGTGATTTGAACTAAGAGGCACTTTGATTTTAACTTTGGTGCAAAGGGGGCAGCCCTTAAAGGGTTAATTTAAGGTGATATGTGTTTTTTCGGCCACTGGCTGGAATGAGGGGGCTGGATTGTAGTGGCCTGTCATTGTCAACGCTAACATGCATACTCCATGTGTATCTATGGCATTTCTGAGCTGTTACATCTTTTTAAGAAAAGTGAAGTGTTTCTGTGGTTTAATCTTTTGACTAAAAATGTAACTGTTGGGGGGAAAATACAGTTTTTAATAGCTACTCTTGTTTCTTATTGATTTATTATATTGGTAACTCACAAAATACAAAATATCCATGTTGCTCTTGTGAAAGTTTACCTGTAAAGTCCAACCTGGAAGGGTTCAGTAGGCATCTCTGATGCAGATACGCTGAAAACAGGATAATGTGGAGTTCAGATGCCTGAACAAATATATTCACATCAGGATATTGCTGCCATCTCTTGTATCTGTATACTGAACCCAAGTTGCCTGGCATCCTTATTATAGCATTATTCTCCCTCCCCCTCCCACCAATTTCCATTGACTACAGGTTTTAGAACAGTGGTTTCTTACATTGAAATGGGGCAAGAGGATCTGTGATAAATGACTTTCGTATGTTGGGGGAGGCAGAGTATGGTAGAACACTGGAAACTCTCTTAACCCCCTATGGCCAAGTCCAAAGTGCTCGTGTTGTCCCTCTTCTGGAAACAAGATTTGCCTGTTAACCCTGGAATAGTGAGGGGTGGAAGAAAGGGCGCAGAGCAGTGGGGACTGACTTTTTTAGTGTACAGAACACTTCTATAGCTTCCCTTTCATGCTTCAGTCTGTCTTGTGTAAACAATTTCTAATTAAAGGTTGAGAACTCCAGCTTCATGTGGGCCAGAGGTGGGTGTGAATCTAAACTGAAAGACATAACTCATGAGCCAGTATTGCCAACCCCAAATGTTCAAAAATCATGAGTCAGGCTCACAAAAAATCATGAGATTGGCTTTAAAATCATGAGATTATGTAAAAATAATAGATTTGGTGTTCTTTTCATTTAGTTTCTGCTTTTTGAGTCTTTCGGGTGCACTGGGGTCACATTTTGAACCTTTCTCTATAGCCACGAGGGTTAGAAACTTACTTTTTCTGTAAGAATGAAAGCTGAAAACATCACATATCTACTTGATTCCAGGAGCTGGGACTTTAAGGAAAACTATAATTATCATGAGACTCATGACAAAATCATGAGTTGGCAACACTGAGAATAACACAAAAGGTGACGCCAGAGAGCCCACAAAAGATGACTTAAGGCATTATGTAAAGTGGCAGCAGGGGTCTCTAGGTGGCTTCTCGAATAGAGCAGATCTGAAATCCTTGGGTGGAAATCTTTGGGAGAGCGCCTCGTGGTACCCCATATACTTTAGGTTTTTTTCTCTTTCAAGAGCTCATAACTTACCCCAACAGTGTAGGCAAACCAAACTAAGAAGGAACTAGATTGAAACCTGCAGTAATGCTAATTCAGCATCCTCTGAGAGCCTGGCTGAGCATGAAGGACAATGGTTGAGAGAGAAAAACAGATTCTGCCATTCACTTCAGAGTTCAAGGCTGCTGCTTGTATATGCAGCAGGAGTAGAGCGGATTAAAGACCTCTCCTTACCCAGTTTAAGCACGACGTGCACTGGAGTTTTACAGACCGGGGGAAGGGAGGGAATTTAGAAACCAAAGGAAACACTCCTCCTGTCTCTTCAGGTGGGTAGCAATTGCTGTAATTTTTGCTGAGGTCATTGCATCTGTGAGCATTGCCCATTCTAACTGAAGAAAATGAGACTTCTTATCTTTCATGTCAGCCTTTAGAGCAGGGGTCGGCAACCTTTCAGAAGTGCTGTGCCGAGTCTTCATTTATTCACTCTGATTTAAGGTTTCGCGTGCCAGTCATACATTTTAACGTTTTTAGAAGGTCTCTTTCTATAAGTCTATAATATATCACTAAACTATTGTTGTATGTAAAGTAAATAAGGTTTTAAAAATGTTTAAGAAGCTTCATTTAAAATTAAATTAAAATGCAGAGCCCCCCAGACTGGTGGCCAGGACCCGGGCAGTGTGAGTGCCACTGAAAATCAGCTCGCGTGCCGCCTTCGGCACCCGTGCCATAGGTTGCCTACCCCTGCTTTAGACTGATTCTTCCAGGTCCCTAAATAAACCTTATAGTAAGAGAGCATGTGAGCTGTTGGTGAGGCATAGATGTCAACCTGTGAAGATTTAGTAATAAGGGTTCTTGGAGGGAATGGTTATTTGATATAGTGAGGACTGGTAATGGGATATAGAGCCTTTCACCTTTAAGTTGCTTATTCCAATCTATCCCAGGTAAATAGTGATCAAAAGTTGTCACTCTCTGATGGCTGTTCAGTGGCCTGTGTGAAAGGAGTTAGTCTCAATGGCAGTGCACTGCCCACTTCACAGGTGCCCATACAGCTAAAATGCCCACCTTAATAGTCTTGGGATAAACCAAGGAATAAATCGCTTATGAAAACCTCCCTCCCTTGGTCACTGCTTGTCAGGGTTAGGGCACATTCGTGGGGTGTAGGGTGGGGTAAATTTTTACAGCCACTGATGATTCTGTTCTGAGGATAAATGGAGAAATTCAGTCTTCAGGGCTGTCAATATTTTAACTTTTTTTCAATCATTAAATTTTCATGACAAATTAAGCAGAGAAAAATAAGGGCCACTAAGTGGGAGGTTGCAAGTCAATGTGTCTTGCAAATCTGACTTACAAATGTTTATGTAAGATATATGTTTTATATGAGGGTTACTGAATAATTGAGGAAACATTTACACCTTTAGAATATTTTAATATTAATTCTCCAGTTTTCTTCCTTTTTGTATTGCTTGCCTCCTCTTTAAGTACTGTGGTGTGGCTGGCCACAAGTAAAACTTGTGGCACCAGGGCCAGTACAATGCAATATGTGACCACTGGAATAACTGCCTCTCAAATCCTTGATGGTTTGCTGTGTACTCTGGTGGTTAGCAGTCAGAAATTCTGGGTTTTATTCTAGCCTCTGCCACAGATCCACTGGATAACCTTAAGCAAGTTTAACAAGGAGTCCGGTGGCACCTNTTCTTCCAGGTCCCTAAATAAACCTTATAGTAAGAGAGCATGTGAGCTGTTGGTGAGGCATAGATGTCAACCTGTGAAGATTTAGTAATAAGGGTTCTTGGAGGGAATGGTTATTTGATATAGTGAGGACTGGTAATGGGATATAGAGCCTTTCACCTTTAAGTTGCTTATTCCAATCTATCCCAGGTAAATAGTGATCAAAAGTTGTCACTCTCTGATGGCTGTTCAGTGGCCTGTGTGAAAGGAGTTAGTCTCAATGGCAGTGCACTGCCCACTTCACAGGTGCCCATACAGCTAAAATGCCCACCTTAATAGTCTTGGGATAAACCAAGGAATAAATCGCTTATGAAAACCTCCCTCCCTTGGTCACTGCTTGTCAGGGTTAGGGCACATTCGTGGGGTGTAGGGTGGGGTAAATTTTTACAGCCACTGATGATTCTGTTCTGAGGATAAATGGAGAAATTCAGTCTTCAGGGCTGTCAATATTTTAACTTTTTTTCAATCATTAAATTTTCATGACAAATTAAGCAGAGAAAAATAAGGGCCACTAAGTGGGAGGTTGCAAGTCAATGTGTCTTGCAAATCTGACTTACAAATGTTTATGTAAGATATATGTTTTATATGAGGGTTACTGAATAATTGAGGAAACATTTACACCTTTAGAATATTTTAATATTAATTCTCCAGTTTTCTTCCTTTTTGTATTGCTTGCCTCCTCTTTAAGTACTGTGGTGTGGCTGGCCACAAGTAAAACTTGTGGCACCAGGGCCAGTACAATGCAATATGTGACCACTGGAATAACTGCCTCTCAAATCCTTGATGGTTTGCTGTGTACTCTGGTGGTTAGCAGTCAGAAATTCTGGGTTTTATTCTAGCCTCTGCCACAGATCCACTGGATAACCTTAAGCAAGTTTAACAAGGAGTCCGGTGGCACCTTAAAGACTAACAGATTTATTTGGGCATAAGCTTTTGTGGATAAAAAAACTCACTTTACCCATGAAAGCTTATGCCCAAATAAATCTGTTAGTCTTTAAGGTGCCACCGGACTCCTTGTTGTTTTTGTGGATACAGTCTCACATGGCTCCCTCCTGATACTTAAGTAAGTTTGTTAGGCATGTCTGCCTCATTTTTATCCCACAGAGAAAAGGGTATATTAATACCTACACAGAAGTGTTGCAAAGCTTAATTGTTTGTAAGGAGCTTTTAAGAACCTTTGCTAAAAGGTGCTGTTGAAATGCAAAGAAGTAGTATTAGACAGAGGAACGACTGGAATACCAAATCATTGCTATGTAGTATGTCCTGCACTGGTAAGATTTTTACTGTGTACAATTGAGCTTCATGTTGGATTTGGACCAGTGCTATTGGCTAACCTAGAGACCCACCTGTTCAAACACCTCTATGAAATGATCACCTGTTAATGCAGGCAATGCTGAAATCAACGGTGGGGTTGGAATAAAGGTAGAAGAAGTTAGAAGTGCAAAAGAAAAGGAGCCCTTTAAATAGTTTTCTCCTGCCCTATTGCATTTGAATTGGTGGCTGCTGCTTTAAAAACACATATCGAGCTTTTACCTTTCAGAAAATTTAAGGAAACAAGATTTATTTGTAAACTCATTTAAAAAAAATGTGTTGTTGCTTTCATTCTGGCCTCTTAGTCTTTCTCAGTAATTTGCTTCACATGTCTTCTGTTGATTAGTGTGAAAATTCCCATCAACTGGGCCTGTCGCTTCAGTAAACCTGGTGCTGTACCATGTAACTATAGTTAAAGTTTCATTTTAAATGCATTATATGGGATTGAATTTGGTGCTTGCGCAAGTGAATAGTCCTGAGTTGAACCAGGCACAGTGCTGGTAACTGTGTCTAGGCTAACTTCTTCCCTATAGCCTCCCATCCACTAACACTATAAGTTTAGGACCTTATTTGAATACTACAAATTTTGCTCTCACCTGCCTATGTGCAACCCCTTCATAGTAAATTGCATGCTGATGTGCACCTCCTGAAGTTCCATTCACTTTAGTATTCATGTTACGTTGCACATGTCCCAAGTGTACCTCTAGGGCAGGGGTGGGCAACCTATGGCACGCGTGCCGCCTTCGGCACGCGAGCTGATTTTCAGTGGCACTCACACTGCCTGGGTCGCGGCCACCAGTCCGGGGGGCTCTGCATTTTAATTTAATTTTAAGTGAAGCTTCTTAAACATTTAAAAAACCTTATTTAATTTACATACAACAATAGTTTAGTTATATATTATAGACTTATAGAAAGAGACCTTCTAAAAACGTTAAAATGTATTACTGGCACCTGAAACCTTAAATTAGAGTGAATAAATGAAGACTCGGCACACCACTTCTGAAAGGTTGCCGACCCCTGCTCTAGGGTCATGCAAGTGAATTGACAGCCACAGTTCTGGATGATGAAGATTACACTCTATCAACAGCACAGTGCCACTGAAGCTAATTTGGTTAACCCCATCAATGAGGTAAAAGGCACTGAATTTGACCAGTTGCTTTCAGTGTGATTGCACAAGGATAACTGAAAGAATGTGGTGTTGGAAGGGCAAGAATAGAATAGGTGGGCATCAGGAGAAGGGCAACAGCAGAAACCCTGTTCCAGACCGCAACATGTGGATTAAATTGTGACTTTAGCATTCTTCAGGGTATCCCTTTTAGCAGAGAGGTAGCCAGTCCCAGTGGATAGGACGCTGGACTGGTAAACAGGAGAGCTGGGTTCTATTTCTAGATCTGTCCTTGATTTGCTGTGTAACCCTGGGCAAGTCACATAACTGTAACTCAGTTTCCCCTTTCTCCCTCACCTCTTGGACAACACCAAAACCTAGGGATAACAAGTGTTACAGCAGGGTTACATATTGTTAAAGACATTATCAGGGCAAGGAAATGGCCTGGCTGCTCCAATCCATGTTAGAGCCTTCTAGTTTCTGCAGTTGATATCATCTGGTGAGTGAGGGCTTCTTTGTTACCCTGCTATCTCTTCTGGCCCTTCTTTCATTTTCTTTTCAGCTGATTTGCTCCAGACATAATTATTGCAGCATGTAATAAAACAAACTGGCTAGTTTCCCACTATAACCTGGATCACCTCAACTTTATGGATTGTGTTTGGGGAAGAGAATCCTGTTTTGTTTTTTAAAGCTTTAGCATTTGGTTGCTTACAAGCTGCATCATGTATGGGCATGGAACAGCTGTATGTGCAGAGCTTCTTGCTGCCTCACCATTTCCCCACATTGAGCCTCCTAGATGCAAACTGTGATTGAGATCAGAAGCTCCATGAAACCCAGAGAATGAGTTCTCTACTTACGTTACTCTTTAACTTGCCTTTCCCCAATATATAGGCCATTCTAAGTGTGGACTGATGCATCTGCTCCTTCCATTGCTTTTTCACTTTGCTCAATTATTCTCTTTTCTTTTGATGCAAGCATAAATGCATGCAACCCCCACTGGGACAGACACTGCAGCCTCTTCTGTATTGTTTGTGGGAGCAGCTGGAGGCATTTATCCAGTGCAGAGCAGACATTCTCTCTCCACATGGTATGCTTGTCACTGTCACATTGCACCTGAGCACCATTGGCCCAAGGAAGCAAGGCACTGTTCACACTGTGCGGAACCAAGTTTAAAAAATGTTTAAACAAGGTTTGAAAACAGCTTCAATTAAATTTGTTACTTGCAGTTTGGCTGGGCTCGGTCCCTGAGGCTTAACTGTGTTCTAGCAGAGCTGAGGTAAGACTGGTTATGCTTCATGCTCCTCACTCAAACCACATGAGAAACCAATTTGGCTGGATCTGTGTTTAGACAGATCCTTAACACTGTTCCTGGCTCAAGTGTATAGGGCCTTACGACACCGCAAGTCTGCAACCTGGGCCAATTGCTCTACACACTGCTGCACAGGTATTCCATCAGGTTTTGAGCTACAAGTCCCATCTAAAGGACACAAATATGATTGGGGAAAACTACTAACAACACTGTAGTCCCTCTGCCATGGTTAATGTTTCCGTCTAACAATGTAGTTGAACTGAACTGTCTTAACAGTTCTTCTCAAATCAAGCTAAAGTCCAGGGCATGATTCGACACTCTGCTGCAGCACCTTTGCGATGGCTCATCTGGTGTAAAGGGGCTGCAAAAGTGGCTTAACTAGCCCCCAAAGTTTAGGGGGCTTTGCTGGGTGTATCCCCTGATGTAGGGCTGTGTGAGGAGCAGAGGAAGTTGCCAAAGTGTCCTGTGCTTTGCTTATTCTGGCCTAGAATTCTGTTCAAAGCAGTCATAAGAGCTTAAAACTACCTTTGCTCCCACTTCCTGGGCTGCTTTTCCTGAGAAGCAACATACAGAATTCAGCTACAAGGCTGCAGTGCAACTTGGGAACATGGTTAAAGTATGGCTTGATCATGTCTAGTCTTCACTCTGGAGGCCTGCTTTAGTTACACTGGTGTAGGATTAGAGTATTATAACTAAATCTTTGGCCTTTGCTGTATAGACAGGACCACTGCTATATTGTTTGCAGACTCTTAAAGTATGACTTTGTAAGAAAGGACTCTACAACGCAAGTACAGCGTTACCATATTCAGCAGTGGCTATTGTATACATACGTGTACACCAGGAGGAGGGAGGGTGCATGGAGTCATTTAATCATGGAATGAAATGGAAACCTGTGTCACTGCTGACTATGCACTGTAATCCATTTTCAGCTTTACTAGTGACCTCCTAATTGAGGGCACTAAGGAAATTGCCTTGAACGTGATTGGAATAGACAGTTGTAGGCAGGCATTCTCCCCCATTCCCTTGTCTTGTATCTTTCCAAATGCCTGGAGCAGACAGCCATAGCAAAGCTTTGCCTGACCAAGGGTCCTGCTCAATGCCTGGAGCCTGATGCTCAACCACAGCTAAGCACTGTGGTTTTCTGCTGCAAGCAACAAATGCATTATGTAATCCATGCTGTGTAATTAGAAGTGAATGTAAATAGAGACCATAGTGAACCTCTGTAGTAAATATAAAGTGGGTGAATCCCTTTAGTTGAAAGGGTAAGGAGAGAATTCTTTCCCACTACTGTGTTCTCATAAGCTTCTTTGAGCCTGGAGAAAGATTTTAATTAAACTGGACAGAGCTTTAAGCTTCCTAATAGCCTGCCCTAGCCAGCAGCAGCACCAAGTCCTAAAGTGCCCTTCTGAAAGGGATTGTTCAGCATGCTGGTTCTGTAGCATGCTGAGCTGTTTGTACCATATGAGTTTACAGTAGAGTCCTTTTGTGTTTCAAGCAATAACACTCTGTCCTCCTGGCCTTGCACTGACCTACGGTCACACCCTGCTGAGAATGAGGGAAGGGCTTGGGCTCTCTCCTTCTGGTTGTTGTTTCTATGTAAGTATTTGCCATAAGAAAATGTGGCAAGCATTTGCCATAAAAAATAGTTTTTATTTGACTTTTCAAAATGTCATCCATGTAGGAAAGTCTACATGGCGCATAATCAGAGCAGCGCAGAGAAATTAAATAAAATGTCTTCAGTTCCAATGCAGTTATCAAGTGCAAGGAGGCAGGACCTAGTCCCTTCTCACTGAGCTAACAGCATGTCACTAAGATATGGGAAAGGCTTTCAGAGGTACACCTCTACCCCGATATTATGCTGTCCTCGGGAGCCAAAAAATCTTACCGCGTTATAGGTGAAACCACGTTATATCGAACTTGCTTTGATCTGCCGGAGTGCGCAGCCCCGCCCCCCCGGAGCGCTGCTTTACCGCGCTATATCCGAATTCGTGTTATATCGGGTCGCGTTATATCGGGGTAGAGGTGTAGTTTAATACATCAGAATCAACACACAAAGTAGGCCTTGTACCAATCTCTGATGACTAGCAAACTCAACCATGGTACAGCTACTATAGGCGCTATGCTGCACAACTGAGGGCCCTGCATAGCAAATGCCCTACCTCACATCCGTAAAAGTTTAGCTATAGGGTCGGTCAGGTTTGTACTGGCAAGATAGGTAGAGAAAGAGGTCTCTGATGTAGTCAGGTCCCAGACCATGTAGGGCTTTATAGATTAAAATAACACCTTAAATTGAACTCACAACAGATGGGACATTACATTCAACCCCATCTGATGATGGGCTTGTTGTAGAGCAAGTTGCACAAATGTGCTTAATGCACAAGCCCAAAGCAACACACAGATTCTCAAATTTCCCTAGACATATACTGGCCTGGGACCATGGGCCAAATTCAATCATTGTGTAACTCAGCTGACTTCAGTGGAGTTGCACTAATGATTATTTTGACCCTATGTGTCTAGAATTGTGAAGATTGACGTTCCTGTAGGAAAGGCCCTGCTGCCTTTTGGGATGGTGCAACCTGCTTTCCAGGCGGGAAGAAGAGCCTATTTTTTGCAGCTTCATACCTTGGAAGGGTGCCTTGAGTGGGCTTCTGTCCAGGGCTGAATAAATCTCTATGGAGGCAATTACATTTCATATTACCCATCTCACTTGAAGCTGCAAAGAGAAGGCGGAATGAGATCAAGGGGGGAACCCTATGGATGTTAACATACTTTCCATCCCCTCTGCGGGTTAAACAGCACCTGATGCATTAAAGTGGGAGATGGTATTTGGGAAACTGTCAAAGGGAATGAGAGTTAGGCAGCTCAGGGGCACAGATGTCTGTGGAGAGAAGGGTATAAAGAAGCTCTAATGCTGAGTTCTTACGAGCCTGTCTGGTGGATAATGTACATCTTTCTATCCTTTGCACTGCAAAGTGGCTCAACTCCATCAATGCTCTCTACTGCTCCATGGATCTTCTCCCTCTGGGGTGTCTCCCTGTTAGCATCAACATTACTTTTTAATAAATACAACACCCCAGTAGCTAGGACTATTGCTGTTGAATACAATAGAATTATTTCATAAATGAACCATGGATGAAGATCTGGCTCTATTTCTCCTTCTATTTACTTTCTGATCCCTTCCCAGTTCCTTTGGCTCAGCTGAGGTCTTGTCCCAGTCAGTGGTGGCCTGATTTTCAGAAGTGCTGCACACCTCTTCTTCCTGGTCATGCCAATGGAAGTGTGGGTGCACAGCACCTTTTGCAAATAATGTAATTAAATGTTTGACTCTGGCCTGAGTTCTGTCTTAGCCCAAAAGTGAAATCCACTTCCTGTTGGTGTGGAATAAACCCTAGTCTAGGCTATCCACTCTGTACCAATTTTCGCTTATCCCACTTGTTCACTTTCTAGTATCCAGAAATTTGCTGATACTTCTTTATGACCTTTATACTCTGATTTTCTTTTTCTTAATTATCTAATGTTGTGCAGATACCAATCGTTCCCAGAGGCTGTTCTCGCTGCTGCAGGAAGTGGCCTGTGTAAGATGAGCTCCAACCAGGATGATGGGCCTGCCTCATCTCATAAGTATTTTACTTACACCAGGTGGGTAATTTGTCTCTGGAGCAGCAGTGAGCAGGCAGACACATGTATGCTGCTGGAGCAGAGTGAGAGGGACTGAATTTCAATCATTTAGCACAGCTTGGGATCTGCAGCCTCTTAGGTTTTCATACAGTAAGCACAAAAAACACCTTTCCACTAACCAGACACTGAAAGAGGCTGGCTTTGCTAGTCAACTTTTGATTAATGTCAGCAATGGGGGTGAGGGGAGAACCAACCAGTGTCCAGGAACAAATGAATCCTCTGATGAATGCAGAAATGGCAAAGGTGAGAAGTGCTATGTCGGAGGATCCCCTGGCATGGCACTTGGAGTGTTAGACCCGGGATGTCAGTCTTGGCATCTTTTACACAGCAGCTCAGTACTGGCATTTTCTCTTCTTCTTCACTGCGTAAAGGCAAACATGAAGGAGTTAAAAGACTAAAGAACATCTTAAAATTAAGCATGTCAAGAGGAGTCTCATTTTTCTGAGTTACCTCTGGTTGAGTTATATATCCTAGGTTCTGTTAAGAAGAGAATCTCACCCTGAGATCTGAAGCCTTTTTACAGAAGTTGCTTTCTCGCACTCTCCTGCCTTTTTGGGGTGTTTTCCCACTTACTGCTACTGTGAGCTCTGTAGAGACTAGGAGCAGGCCTATCCTGATTTATAATCAAATATGACATGATCTTTCCTTGCTATTTCAAAGTGGTTCTGAAGGCACTTTGGGGCGCTAACTTCACCTGTCCATTTTTTCAGGAGCCTCCCTGTCAGTGCCTTGCCCTGAGGGGGCAAAACCATTATGGTCCTTCTCCCCAGGTTGGTTCCCTTTAGTATTCCATATATTGCCCTCTCTTTCAGGTGAACTTGGGCAAGTCACCTTCTCTCTCTCTGCCCCTGATTCCCCTCCCACCCACCACCTGCTGTGTCTATTGAGGCGGTAAGCTCTTTGGGGCAGGGACTGTCTCCTACGATGCGTTTGTACAGTACCTAGCACAACTGAGGCCTCTAGGTGCTATTGTAATACAATTTATGATCATCCTGGGGTGTATTTTAATCCTACTTTTGGGTGTGTCTTTTTTTCTGACCTGATGTAGCTTTTGCTTCTTCTCCAACCTTCAGAAAAAGGCACCTTCCTAGTGTGTGTTTAGCCTAGAGAAAAGCCTCTGAACAAAATTCTGTTCCATTTTTCTATTGGTGGTAAATTTTGTGTCAGTGTATGGAGAGCAACTGGCTGAGTCAGTGATAGAAACCTGTTTGTGTACACACGTATGTACATACACTGGGAACAATGTTCCACTGAAAACTGTATTATCATCCCTCGAGGGTTTGCTTTTGATGAAGAAAAGGGGTTGATATTTAACCCCCTTCTCTACTTCTGAGCGGCGGCTTGAATTAAAGAAAAAAGAGACGTGTCCTTGGCAGGGGAGACTGTCTGCCTTGGAGCTCCCCATAGGGAGGCAATCAGTCCTCACACTCAGCAAGGCGCACTGGCTCAGTCTGCAGCATTAATCAGGGTTGACTGTGCCTCTTAATCCCCTGATCCCTTCCATAAGGATGAGGGCATGAGTGCTGCATCCACATGTAATGCTCTTCCTCACTGCAAATAGGCCCAGCTCTGTGGTTTGCTGCAGACAGCGATTAGTTGGCTGGGGGATCAAAACATAATTAGCAAATCTGCAATTAGAGTGAAGGCCAGGAGGGCAGTGGCTTACTGAAGGGCGGAGTCACAAATGGTGTCTGAAGGAAGAGAAATACATTAAATATGGAAGGATTTAACTGCTCTCCTGTTTAATGGGATTGTAACGTACATAGCCAGGGTACTGAGAGAAAGAAGTTGGCAGCTCTGGAGTTCTTAAAGGCAAAACTATTATTATTTTATTTGTGTTACCATAGTGCCTAGGAGTCTTAGACATAGACCAGGATCTCATTGTGATAGGTGCTGTACAAATACAGAACAAAAAGACTACCGCTACCCCTAAGTAAGATGAAGGGTAGTAGTCTTAAGAGGGAGCTCCCACTGCTATCGAGGTAGGATGGCTTGGTGGTTAAAGCACTGGACTGTGAGTCAGGTTGCCTGCATTTGACTCCCAACTCTTTCACACTCCCTGCACGACCTTGGGCAAGTCTTTGATTCTGCACCTTAGTTTTTCCCATCTGTAAAACTGTGGTAATACTGACCCGACCTCATAGTGCTGTTGTGAGGCTTAATATATTAATGGGTGTAAAATGCTTTCAGATCCCCTGAAGGAAGGTCCTTTATAGCTGCAAAATATTATTATTGTCTGTATTGAATTTAAGCAGGGCACCACTGGAAGAGAGTTCACATTACAGAAGTTATCAAAATTGTTTCTCTTGCATGGCTGGATTAAGCATGAACCGCACAGCAAGGAATTTCACTGGTTGTATCTTAACCAGGGCTGTTCTAAAGCAATAAGCAGAGACACAGGGAGAGTAAAAACAGCTAGTTTTAAACTGATTGTGAGACAACTAATGATATATATATTTTTAACAGACATTTGTATTGTCCTTACAAAGCCAGTTGTGCAGACTGTGATATAGAAAATAAGAGCCAGTCTTCCCGTAGATTAGAACCATCCAATGGGCCTGATCCTGCTGTCATTCACCTCAGTGGCATAGCTCATGTGGACTTTCAGTCTCATGGAGCTCACAGAGGTTTACAAGCTATGGGCTAGGCCTTGCAATTGGATTCATCTGGGAGGACCCAGTCAGTTGGGCTCTATGCATATGCAGGGATCCCCCCAGATGGATACAGTTGTAGGACTGGAGCCGACATATACACAGTCATCTTCAGCAACTACCCAGCATGCTGCACAGTGATGGGGATTGTTTGGCTAAGGAATCTGGGACAAAATGTGGAGTGCTATTTAATGTTCAACCAGAGCAGACAGGACCTTGGTTCTTATGTAGCTCTGAGTTGAGTGACCCCAGGTATTACCCTGCATAGGTCTACATTTATCTGCTGCAGAAGGACAAAGGGCTGACTTAATCCTGTCAGGATTCAAATCTGTGCTTTCAGTGGGTCAACCTGGAACTTGACACTTAAGCCATTAAGCCATCACATCTGGCTGAGCTGCAAACCCAACAAGCCTCCTGAAAATGTATATGGTTTATGTGATTGAATTATTTTACATGGCCTTTGCATTACGTCAATTAAATGCACAGTGCATTGGGTCAAATTAGGTTCTGATGTAACTGTTGGTCACTGGAATTATACCAGGACTGATTACATCCCTGTAAGTTAAACTGCTCACGTATAGGCCGCAAAACAACTCTCCTTCCTGGACAGTTCCAATCACCCATCATAAAAAAGCCAGTAGTGAGCAAATACATATCTAAAAACAATATCTTCAAAAGGTATGCTCTGAAGAAAACTCAGGGAGGTAGGGGAGAGAGAAATGCATTCTCTGAATCTGGGCTTGCTGACCTGATAAACCCTTTTGTCCATTGCACCATCTGGTTTTTGCGTCTTCCAGTTGCTGCAGAGGGGAATAGTTCTATTTCAGTTTCCTGTAAGCAATTAGCTCTGACAGGCCCCTTGTCATTGTTTTTCACAAACCACCTTCCATGCTGACCTTTCTTCCAGTCTCTCTTGAGAAGAAGATTGGCAGCATATGTTTTGGCAATAGGCGGGCCAGGGCCAATTCTCTGTCCTGTGATTCTGCTATACATGCTTCTTTTCTGCTTTATTAGATTCTGTCTGCTAATATTGCTCGCAGGAATGGAAGGGATCCAGTTTTTCCCATTTAAACTGACTGGCGGTGTAGTAGCAGTTGTGCGGTTTGTCAGCTAATGTGGAAGAAGAAAATACTATCCCTTTCCGAGGCTAATGCCCAGAAGCCCTGTCTTGTTTCACAAGCTATTGTTTAAAGATTAAAATTGTTGTGGTGGTATTGAAATAGTTATCCCAAAAGTTGTGGAAAGGAACAGCACGGAGGATAAACCAAGAGTTGAACCAACTGTGCATCTGGGACCACAATAGGTGTGGAGCAACTGACACTGACATAGCTCCTTCTCCTTGTGAGTACTTTACATCAGCAGCAATCTGAGCTGCCCCTGCTACTGATGCTCAGGGCACCAAGTTGGTCAGGCCTCAATGAAGGTCCCAGCTCAAATGCTGTCAAGTCCAGCTGTACATCCTTCCTGGAGAAAAAACTGGGCTCCAAAGCTGGTCTTCAGCACAGGTCTAAAGATCAAAATCCTGATCCAGATGACTGACTTTAAATGTTGCACTTCTTTAAGAAAATATCCGAATGTGCTGCAAAAAAAAAAACCCACCCCAAAATGTGGTTCTTTAAATCAGTGTTTCTCCACCTTTTTGATACCAGGGACTGGCTTGCTGTTCGGGAGATCTCTGAGACTTCACGGACTGGACATTGAGAAACACTGCTTTAAATCATCTGTTCAGGCTGCAGAATATGCACCTTCAGTTAGTTTTGTTTTCTTTCATAATTTATAAATATGAGCCCATCACGCAAGCCTCTGGGAATAGTTACATTGTTTTTGAGATATGCTTTTTTCCCCACTATCTATGGTCTACTGCAGGCAGTGCTGCTAAACACACTCCTTATTCTTCCCCACTCCACCATGACTTTAAAAAAAAAGTCTTCCACCAAACCTAACTCACTTTCAGGCTAATACAGAAGTGAACAGATGAGCCTTGTACCCTTATTACAAATGTCAATAGTGGATTGATAGGTGCTTCTCTATCTTCTTGCAAAATATTCTTGGTTTAATATCCTTGCACATAGAGCACTGTATATTTAAAATAAAAGCAGGCCGTAAACATCTCAGTGTGTTTGAAAATTAATCGCTGTCAGTTTAAGATCTATGTGGTCATTTAACAGCAGTCTCCGGGGTCGTCTAATCAGGCTGCCAGTTTAATGAAAATAATAATACTCTGAATTTCTAGAGAATCTTTCATCCTAGGATCTTAAAAGTGCTTTACAAGCGTTAGTTAATGACGTCTCACAACATCCCTGTGGGATAGGCAAGTGGCATTATGTGGAGAGGATAAGTGAGGCATGGTGAGATGAAGTAACTTGCCCAAGATTACAGGGTGAATCAGTGGAGGTGCCAGGAATAGAACATAGGAGCCAGGATTCCCAGTCCCCTGCTCTAACCACTAGATACCACTACCTTTACTTTATGCAGTCGTAGACTGTGAGCTCTGTGGGACAGAAATTATGGAATTCTAAGCCCTGTTTGGGATTCCTTGGCATTACTATGATAGACAATATCATATAAGCTCAGTGTCTTTTCTGTCCTTTTATCATAGCTAGCCATGGTTTGATAGAGTCAATTATTCAAATTAAAAAATATTCCAGATGGGGTTTTCTGGAAAAGGCAACGCAAGCTCTTTCTTCATATTGATAGTTACCTGCTTGGGTTTCATTTCTCTTCTTCCCGAGGGGACTCATGGGCACTGCAATGCAATCAGCAAAACAAGAAGTCCCCGGTAAAGGATTGGAAATGGGCCTGTTTAAAGGCTATCTGTCAGTGTAAACAGTCCTGTCTCTTTAGTGGCAAAGTCTATGCCACATCCTGTAAGATGCTGTGGCCACTGGGGAGGTGTGGTGACCTACACCTTGCAGGACTAGCCTTCTACTTCCACTACTCACAGGCATCACAGCGGGACCCAGAGGATGTCTGGCATTGCTTTTTTGTTTTAATTGTTTAATAATCTTGGAGTTTAGTGAGACTTTTTACTTTAATGCAGGTTGGTGCTAACGGTACAGAAGATGTGAAGTCACTAGTGCTTTCCCTCCTTTCTCCCTTGCTTTCTTGATTTTTATCTTCTGATGTAATTTCCTTTCCATAGATTCTCATCCCTTCTGTTCCCTCTTTCCCTTCTTTTGATTTAAAAGCCATGGGAAAATGTTGCCCTTGGTCATCAGAGCTGTTGTGGGGAGTGGCTAAGCCGAGGCTTCCTGAGTCATTTTGCTTGCGCTCCTTAGTGCTGAGCTCCTTACTATTGCTCCGAAAAATCAACTTCACTTCTTACTGTTTGCCCCTAAAAGGACCAGCATGTGCCCTTGCCAGTGCCTGCTTCTGGATGACAGAAGTTGTATCTAAGGGGGCTGGAGACCTGGCATTGCCCCCATATCAGCTGGTCACCTACCCTTATGGGACCATACAGCACTCCCTCGTGCATTAGTTAAACCTCAGTTTAGTACTTGATGCAGTACCAGGTTCCTATCCTGCCCTGTTTCTGCAGGGATGTGCTACAGGGAGAAGCAATGGCCTACATCCTCTTCCACCCACCCCAAACACACCCATGTAAAGCACCTATGATAGGTGCTAATTGCAGGTCTCTCTTCCCCATCTTGAACTATCTTTACCTTGCATAGCAGGTGAAATCTGATAGCGTCACAGTATAAGGTGGTCACATGGTTGTAGGCACTTGGTTAAAAAAAAGAGAGCTCACTTCACGAAAGAAAAGCAGAAGGTACCTTTGAGGCACACATTATACCAAGTTATCTACTTCACCTGCTGAAAGAAAGCTAAATACAATGTGACATTCTATTCTATAAAGGTTCTCAGACCACCCTCCTTACTGTAGTATCTGAGCACCTTCCAGCAATGCAGTAAGTGACATGACTCATGGAACCTAGTATTTGCTCTGTGTCCTTTCACCACACAAAGCAAAAAAGGGAGTGAGGCTTTGTCTACACTGGCACTTTTGTCGTTAAAACTTTTGTTGCTAGGGGGTGTGAAAACACTCCCCTGAATGACAAAAGTTTTAATGATGAAACGCGCCGGTGTGGACCGTGCTTCATTGGCAGGAGCCACACTCCTGGTGACAAAGCTACTGCCCCTCGTTGGAGGTGGTTTTATTTTGTCAGTGGGAGAGTTCTCTCCCAGCGACAAAGAGCGGCTACACTGTGCACCTTACAACAGCGCGGCTGCAGCAGCCCAGCTGTGCCGTTGTAAGGTGTGCAGTGTAGCCCTAGCCTTACAGTGCTGGCATGAAGACTTCTGCACATGGTGAGCTCTCAGGCCTGGGATTTAGATTACCGCAGAGCTATTCATCACTGTGTCTAGTTAAAACGCTAACAAGCTCCAACACCTGTTTGTTTTGGGATAATCTACCCTGGTATAAACAACCCGCCTTGTTGGTTCATAGGTACGCTCTTGCAAGGTGAGGAGCATCCTCATTTCTCACTGACTGATGGGAGTTGGGAGCTCTTGATGCTTGGCAGGAGTGGGTCCTTAAATAGCTACAGGATTCCTGGTATGGCCATGTGTGGCAGAACCAGCATAGTCCCCCTCCTCTAGACACTGATTAAAATGCCAGACACACAGACAGAGGCTTATAATTTGGTTTCACATTAGAAGTCTGCTCGATAGGCTGCAACCCAATAGGAGAGAGCCACCAGCTTTTATTTTTGCTGAAGAACGTTTGTGGCACTTCTCAGTTATAGCTCTAACTCAGGGCTCTGTTGATTTTGTTGACTTCATTATTTTTATTATATAAATAATAAATCATGAGCCTTCTTATAGCTACTGAAAACAGATTGTCTGAATAAAATGCAAGTCTTCATGGTCTACTGAAGGGGGCGGGGGGGGGGGGGGGAGAGTATAATTGTGTTAATTACCAGAATACCAGACATGCAATTAATATGCCACAGGAACAAAGAGCAAATGCACTAATAGCACATAATTGGACTTAAACTACACCCTTCGTAGAAGGGAGCTCTCATGTTTAGGCTCCTTTTTGAATTAGTAATAAAGAATAAATTAACATCCATTTTCTTCAGCCTAAAAAGGAAGAACCTTGTTGCAGGGCAGGGCAGTGATATGGAGAATGCCTTTACATTCCAGCATGACTCTTGGGGAGGGAGTTCTCATGCCATGGCTCTCCTCTCCCTGCTCCCATCCCCACCCCTGCACCCACGCAGGCAGACAGGCACAAAATGGAAAGCCTGTTGCACATAGATACTTTGTACCATGACATTGAAGAATAAAAAGCATCAGCAGGTTGTATGATTTCAACAGTGACCCTATGCTTTGCAGCTCTCTAGCACCCTACACCCACTGATCTCCAGAACTTTATTAGCACTAATTAATTAAGCTTCACATCATATCCATGATACAGAGAAGTACTATCATCCTAATTTGAAGAAATAGGGAAGTTGTGGCACAGAGAGAGTTTAAGGGCTCAGTCCTGTGCCCATTGACCTCAGTGGGAACAGGCCCTAAGGCCCAGATCCTGAAAGGTATTTAGACACCTAACTCCCTTTGATTTTAATGGGAATTAGGCACCTAAATACCTTTCAAGATCTGTGTCTAACTACTTGCCTAAAGTCATAGAGGAAATCTAGGGTAGAGATGGGAATAGGGCCCAAATACCCTGGCCTTAATCACAAAATCATCCTTCTTCCCACTCATACAATACCACTTTGCTTTTGCTTAGCACTCCCATTTCCCAGCATTAACTACTCATGCCATTCTCTACACTAATTAAGAAATATGTATAGAGGACTCCTATTATTTCTAAAGCATCACCCATGTGTATGTTTTTTGTTTTTTTTACAAACACATAAAAGACATGACCCTGGCCCATAGAGCTTCCAGCCTAAATGGGCAGATAAATACAGTACATGGGGAAACAAAACAGAGCGAAGGCAGTGAGAGAGATCAACAGTATCTAGCTGTTCTGCAGACACCCCTTCTGGAGTGGTTCAAATACAGTATCTGACCCTAGTTCTTATTTTCGTGGTTCCAGGGATGACATTAAATAAAAAGTTCCCATCCTCACTAGGTATTTTTCTCTACCTCTTAAATGATGCTGTTACTAAGATCATAACTTTTGCAGTTGCTGTGCAGGAGCTTCCCTGCAGTGGATGGGCATCTCTGAAGATGTCATAGACTGTCCTTCAAGAGACTCTGTTCCTCTGGAGCATGTCAGGGAAATAAATCTCTAAATAATTCAGTAAGTCATCATCCATTCAGTATTCCACTTTCAGGTTATACACATCAGCTCAGAATAGCCTTCATGTGAACCGGCACAATATGTTTCCTCCTCCCTACGTGGTGTCACCAGTTTAAGAGACGCAGGAGGAATGTGTTCAGATCCCCCTACACCTCTACCCCGATATAACACGAATTCAGATATAACGCGGTAAAGCAGTGCTCCGGGGGGGCAGGGCTGCGCACTCTGGCGGATCAAAGCAAGTTCGATATAACGCGGTTTCACCTATAATGTGGTGAGATTTTTTTTGGCTCCCGAGGACAGCTTTATATCGAGGTAGAGGTGTACTTTAACCTAAGATGACAGCTACTTGTGTATTTTCGCCTTAAGGAGAGCTTCCAACCAAGGCCAAGAAACACTGGCAGCATAGGTTAGGCAAAGGTGGGACATTCTAGCTGGGATTAGAAACGTCTCCTGCTGTCTCTCTGGAGGAAAGGCTAATGGAATTTCCTACCCCTATTCTGTAGCTTATGTTNAGGCTGCGCACTATGGCGGATCAAAGCAAGTTCGATATAACGCGGTTTCACCTATAATGCGGTAAGATGTTTGGCTCCCGAGGACAGCTTTATATCGAGGTAGGGGTGTACTTTAACCTAAGATGACAGCTACTTGTGTATTTTCGCCGTAAGGAGAGCTTCCAACCAAGGCCAAGAAACACTGGCAGCATAGGTTAGGCAAAGGTGGGACATTCTAGCTGGGATTAGAAACGTCTCCTGCTGTCTCTCTGGAGGAAAGGCTAATGGAATTTCCTACCCCTATTCTGTAGCTTATGTTAATTTTTTTAAAAGTCTGTGCCTTTTCCAACAGAGTCCAAGGGCCCCAACTTCCATGTGAGGCCTGTAAGGATAGCAGTGCAGTGGAGTAGGAAGCAAATGGTATGAACTAGTGTCCTCGGGGAAAAGTTGCTCATCTAGACCTTGTCTACCCTAGCATTTTTTTAAAAATCTCCCACAATGAGAATAATGGCAGGAGAACTAGTCTTGACCACCTGGTGCTGACATTTTAATCACTGTTTTGTCTAAGCATGCTCTGAGCCGAGTTAGATGGGGCAATTAAAATGTCTACACAAGCATTCCCACTGCTGCTAGCACAAGAGAAGCTGCAGCCATGAGAGACTTAGAAAAATACTAGTGTAGACAAAGGCCTTAGAGGCAGGTTCAGGCTCTCAAGTGGACCCTAGAGGTTTTGGACAGCTTCATGCCTCCAGTGACTGTGGACCGTGATCCTGGTCCCTCCTTGATCTTAAGAGTTGCCTGTGATAGCTCTGGCAATTTCCTGCAATATCTTTCAGAGATCTTACTGTGTTACGTATCATTGTGGGCCATGGATTGCATGTCATTCCATGGGGGACAGTAACCACAGCCCCTTCAAGAATTAAGAACAGTGGGGCTAATTCACTCAGGTTGTAACACCTCCCTAGCAGTATCCCCACCTGAAGAAATTTTCATATACTGGTTTAAACTGGATTCTCTAGAGACCAGCTGACCAAGAAAGGCCTTTTGGATAAATAGCCTGAGTTTAAACAGACTCAGGGCCTTCTTTCTTATCCGGCACACACAGCACCTTCTGCCCAAAGGGAGGCCCCCAAACCTTAGGGAATGGTTGGAAGGACTGACACCAACCAGAGCCCTTATGGAAATGGGTGGGTGGGCATGATCTCTGGAAAGCTCATTAGCATGCATGTAGGTTCTTTTATTGTTTTAATATGTTTTCTCTGTAATGCTTTTACTTTAAGAATAAATGTGCTTGCTTAGAAAGGGCTGTGTGGTATCTTATACCTAAGGGTAATTGCACTGCTTATTGCCTCTGCGGAAGGAAGGCAAAGCAGGCTTGCTGAGGCTCTCTGCATTGTTGGAGAATTCATAATGTAGGCAGGGAACTGTGCAGCCTGGAAAAACCTGATCAGGAGGGAGAGAGACGCAGGTCTCTGCCCAAGAGAGGTGATGGCTGGGGAGCTGGAAGCCTGAGCGTAGGTGACCTTGTTGGACCATAAAGGGGGAATACATGTGCAGTTACCCTGAACTGTAACACCACCCACTACTTGGAGTCAATCCAGGGCCCACACTTCAAAGAGCTCCCAGTGACTTTGAATGATGGCTTCATGCTTTATAGGGAATCTAGTTTAGTTGTCACAGTGTAACATTCCGGGTTCTATTCCTGCCTTCCCTACAGATTTTCAATGTGACCCTGGGCAAGTCACTTAACTTCTCTGTGCCTGTGTCCCCAATATGTAAAACATCAATAATATTAATTGTCTCTCTTACTCATTTATAATGCCCCTAACAGCCATAATAGGTGCCTCTCTACTTCCGAAGGGTATTGTGAGAAGGTTAATTCCATTAATGATTGTAAAATGCCTGGAGATTTTAGGATAAGAGGTGCTAATGAACTATAAAATATTATGATTATGTTGTGGAATATTCAGTCCACCCCTTTGTAAGGAAGGGGACTTGTATTTCACCTTTGTTGTTTTAATGTTTCTGTTTGCGTATTTTGGTATATGTAGGTATAACTGGGAAGGGAAATAAACAAGGCAGAAGAGGTTGGCAGGTGCTGCTAGCTTTTTGTGGAGAATGCTGGTTGTTTTTCTGTACTTTCCTTTTCCTGCCTTACTGAATTTTCCTCCTTTTCTTTTTCTGATAAGCCAGTAGTTCAATGGCTTATTGAGAATTCTCTGAACGCTCTCAGAAATGTCAGGGGAGAAGATTTTCATCTTCAGATTGCCAAGGCCTTCATTTGCATCCCCTAAATCAATCCTCAGAGATGATCAAAGAGCACGCTGGAAAGTTTCAAATGGAGCGGGGGGAAACAATCCTCTTATTCCCTCCCCCAACATGTACAATCAAGATCCAAGGCTAAAAAAGGGTCTGTAAAAATTATCATCCAAAGGATCTGAAGACATTTTAATTTTCACAGCATCTTTTTGTTCACACAGTGCTGGAACAATGTGAATCATAGAAAGCAGAGAGGAAGACCTGTAAGTCATCTAGTCCATTTTCCACTTTAGCCAATGCAGGGCTGCTCTCTACAATATAGTTTCTAGTGCTTTGTTGTTGGGTCTTGTTTTAAATGTCCCAAGAGATGGAGCTTCCACCATTCCTTCGGGAGACTGCTCCACAGTTTTACAGATCTCAAACGATTGTCTGGAAACGATTCCTGTTATTTACCCCACTTTTTGTTTTCTTAATTTCATCCCAGTTTATTCTGCTCCTATTCTCATCCCCACCCACTATGGTGAAGTGGTTTCAGTCTTATTAAATACTGGAAGCCAATTTAAATAAAATAATATCCTGGAGCATCTCCTACTTTATCCAGTGGAAAAAGAATAATGATGAGATGGGAATGGGCCAACTCTTGAGAAGCAACACAACAGACTGCAACTCCCACAACCCTCCAGCTCTTTGCTGCATTATGCAGCCATCTCTATGAGACATGAACTGTGTTAACTTCCCAACAGACTCCCTCCACACTAGGATGCCTCCTTTCAGATGTGGCCTCAAGAGGAGATATGGGCAAGTGAGTTTCTGGTAGTGTGATTCCAATGGAATCTCACTGTCCAAGAGCCAGAGGAGATGGAGCCTGGAGCTTCTGGGGAGGCACATGTTTAGTTTTGTGCCTCATCAAATCTTCCAAGATTCACCTGGATTTCATGGGGGAACCTATGCAGTTTGAGCACCAAACCCTTTCCTCTACCACATGCTCTCAAATCCCCTGCCCATGATGGAAGAATTCAAAGGAAACTCAATGAAGGAAGTTTCCTCTCTTCCCTGCATTTTCCTGCCAGAGGGATTAGGCTGGGTCATTGTCACTAATTTACCATTAACAGCATAAACTTTACCTAGGGCCAGATTTAAACAATATGGAACCATTAGAAAGAGCACTGAGTGTGTAATAGAGATGGGAATAAGCCCCAGACCCAAACACCCCAAAGAATTCAGATCAGCGTCTCGCCTTCCCACCTAGGGTTAGGGTTCCTATACGTAGGGGTCCCTGCCCTAGGGTTAGGGTTCCTATGGGAAGGGGACTTGGGGTTAGGGTTAGGGGTCTTATGGTTAGCTCTCCCTGCCCTAGGGTTAGGTTCCTATGGGTAGGGGACTTGGGGCTAGGGTTAGGATTCCTATGGGTAGGCGTCCCTGCTCTAGGGTTAGGGTTCCTATGGGTAAGGGACTTGGGGCTAGGGTTAGGGTTTCTGTGGGTAGGGATCCCCGCCCTAGGGGTAGGGTTCCTCTGGATAGGTGTGACAGGGTGAGCATATTCCGCACTAGACAAGAAAGGGTTAACCCCACACTATGGGTGGCGGAAGTCCCGTCCCTCAGACCATGCTGGGCATGCTCCAACTGCTGCCTCAGTATAAAAGGGAGCAGCCCAGCTCATTCTAGCCTGACCACTGAGGAGGGAGGACACTTCGTGGAGGCACCAGCCCAGGAACTGCTTCAGTACCTGACTGTGGGAACCAGTGATCCCAAGGACCAGACCGGAGACTTGTTGCCTACGGGCAGCCAACTGGAGTCAGAATACTGGGGAACTACCTGCACCGAGGAGCTCGGAGATCCTGACGGAGTATGAACCCTGGCTTCAGGAAACATGGTAGGAAGTGGCCCAGAGAGGCAATGTGACTGGTGTCTTTCACCTGAGGAAGGTCTCTGTGTTGCTATAGCATCCCTGTTGACTGAGTAGTGACCACACTTGCCACTGACAGGGCCTTGGGCTGGGACCCAGTGGAGCAGGGAGCGCTTGGGTCCCCCTACCCCAGCCGTCATTCCCCAGGTGGCAGCCCTTGACTCCGGCCATTAGGCCCTGTAGCCCTGATCCCGAGGGCAGCCATATTGACTCTGGCCCTTAGGCCATACTGCCTTGTGTCCAAGGACAGTCTGGTAGACTGTAACCGCGGTGCCCCCTCACCCACGACCCACCCCAAAAGGGAAAGGGGTGTGTGCATACACCATGACAATAGGTAACTTGGGGCTAGGGTTAGGGTTCCTAGGGGTAAAGGTCCCTGCCCTAGGGTTAGGGTTCTTGTGAATAGGGTTAGCGGTACTACGGGTAGAGGACTTGGGGCTCAAGTTAGGATTCCTATTAGTAGAGGACTTGGGGCTAGGGTTAGGGTTCCCATGGGTAGGTCTCCATGCCATAGGCGCCAACTCCATGGGTTCTCCGGAGTGCCAGCACCCATCGAAAAAAATAGGGGGTGCTCAGCACCAAAAAGCCACCAGTTGGTGGCAGGAGTACACATATAGTGCACAGTGAATCCGGAAGGCACCCATCGGCAAAAACAAAAGTCAGCGCCTGTGCCCCGGTCCCTTTTTCTATAAGGGCCTCAGCGTAACCCCTATAACTGAACACCACTTTGCTCTCTGAGCATGTTCAAAGCTGGTTCTGGATCTGAGCTTTGTGGATCAGGCTCATCCCTATTATAGACTGAGTTTGCTGGTCAAGAACCCCAGCTCTCCATGCATGATACACACCTCTCCTTGAAGTAAGAAGCAGCGAAGGGCATTCATTTTTACTCATAGCCTTATCTCTTCATTTCTGGCTGCTCAGCTCCATTCTGACAAGTGCAAGAAATGTGTGCTCCTAGATCCTTGTAAACCGAGCATTAGTCATGCAGTGTGTTTCAAGGACACCAGTCCACTAGTTTTTCAGCTTTAACAGAAAACAGGTTCTGCCAAGAGGCCTTTGTTCCAGTTTTATCGGTTACTAGTAAAAACAAAATTGCATATTTATGGCAATGAAGAGGCAGGCCATGATGTCTGAGGAAGACTGGTGGGAAAGACTACGGAGCCTATGTTAGTTCTGTATGGGGTTCCTATGAAAATAGTAGCACCTTGCATTTTTATAAAGAGTAGAGGGATCTCTTGCTCCACCAATGAAAGTCATAAAGCACAGCAGCTGTTTAACAGCAAACAGCACTACCCAAGTTTTGGACAGGAACCAATTTAAATTTCACCCTGAAATTGCAGGGTGAATTTAGGTTGGCAGAATGCAAGGCATTTGGTTAGGACTCCATCTTTAACAATCTTAGGAAAGTGCCCAGGGATCTTTAATGATTATGAGGGATTAGGACCTTATTTTTATGTCTCATCCAGAACTGGCATTTCCAACACCACAACACACTCTATCAATGTGCTGGGCTGTAGGGTCCCCAGTGCAGCAAAACACTTAAACATGTTCTTAACTTTATACTTATATTTAATTTACTTTACTGACTCAGGGCCTTAATCAGCACTGACTGTGATGGAAGAATTTTAGTTACTGAGATACTGGCAGCACCTACCTGTTCCTTGGAAATCTCTCAGCTCCATACTGACCCAGCCCAACCTAGACTAATTAACGAGGGCTGGTCTACACTATGAGGGATCAATCTAAGCTATGCAACTTCAGCTACGTTATTCACGTAGCTGAAGTTGACGTACTTAGATCTATTTACCGCGGTGTCTTCATTGCAGTGTGTTGACGGGAGACGCTCTCCCATCAATTCCCCTTGCGCTTCTCGTTGAGGTGGAGTACCAGAGTTGACAGTAGAGGGATTGGCGGTCAATATTAGACACGATCAATTGACCCCTGCTGGATCAATCACTGCCCATCGATCCGGCTGGTAGTGTAGACAAGCCCTGAGATCCGGTAGTGCCATAGCACAAAGTGACATAATTGCAGATGCATTCATTTTTTTTAAATTAAGGTAATTTGGGAAAGCATCTATATCTACATAAAGGCTCCCTGAAATATTCTCTCCGCAGTGTCTCACCTTCGTAGGTTTTGCAGGATCAGAACTATTTAGATAAGTGCTGCAATATTTTTCCTTCTGATAAACTGTTTATGAGACGGCACTCAAGTTGGAAAAGAGATGTTAGGAACACACGTTTTAGTAGAACTCAAGTTAAATAATTTACCATCGTACCTGGGATGGTAATGTTATTTAATGTTATTTTCACCATTTTAGGACACAGTAATAGCCATGTCATTCTGGATTATGCTTTTTGAATACTATTTTCTCTGCTGTATATAAGAAGATCAGGTTGCTTAATGATTTAAATTTGAAAAAGGTATTCCTTTGCAGAGAGTACTGTCTTGTATGTATATGCCAACGGTCCAGACTGCTGTGAATCGTTTCCAAATACATGTACAGTTCCCACGCAGAGTCAATGCACAATTCTGTTTCTGACATAGACTCCCAAGCATGGAAAATTTAGCAGATCTGTACCTTATCACACATGCATCAGTGGCTGTCTTAATTGCCCTGCAAACCTTTACTTGTGTGTGTGGTCCTTAATTATGCATTGAGTCAATAAGATTACTTGTGTGAGTAAGGATTTGTTGGGTCGGGCTCCTACTCACCACCCAAAAGAAAAATATACATTATACCACACACTCAGCTGGTAAAGCATTGATAGAATGTCAGGATTCAGCTACACACTGCAACAGCTGGGGTAGAGGCTTCTATTGACATGATGTGCTATCTAGCATATGTTGGTGTCACACATCCTAGCAAGTGCCCCTTCCTAGCCCAGTTGGACTGCTACAAGGGGAATCCAAGCCTGTGTTGCTCTGGATCCCCGAGGTGTTTCAAGCTGTTGAGCCCTGACTGGAATCCAGCCACGGCCCCAATCTTCAAGTCCCTAGGCACACTTTCATAGCTCAGACCTTCTGTCTAGCACCCCACTCTGAGTGTTGGAACCCACCATCCAGCTGCCTAGCCCCTCTGCATGCAGAACTGACCCTTCATCTCCCTGGTACTTAAGTACACCCCTCTCCTAGAACTCCACCTAAAAGGTGTGAAGCTTCCGGCAGGGCCGGCTCCAGCTTTTTTGCCACCCCAAGCGGCGAAGTTAAAAAAAAAAAAAAAAAAAAAGCCACGATCGGCGGCTCTACCGCACCGCTTCATTCTTTGGCGGCAATTCGGCGGCAGGTCCTTCCCTCCGAGAGGGAGTGAGGGACTTGCCACTGAAGACCCGGACGTGCCACCCCTTTCCATTGGCCGCCCCAAGCACCTGCGTCCTTTGCTGGTGCCTGGAGCCGGCCCTGGCTTCTGGTTTAGTTTCTCTCTTTCAGGGCCAACGTAGTAGTTGTGAACGCTTAAACACTAAGGGCAAGTCTACACTATAAAACTAAATCGACCTAAGTTACATCGACTTACAGTCACCGAAGTAATTACATTGCTTTTGCATATCTACACTATGCTCCTTGTGTTGTCAGTGTGTATCCTCACCAGGAGCACTTGCACTGATTAAACTGTCAGTGTGGGGCATTGTGGGATGGTTTCTGAAAGGCAGCAGCAGTCAATGTAAGCAATGCAGTGTCTACACTGACACTGTGTCAACCTAACTACATCAACCTAAACGCTACGCCTCTCACAGAGGTGGAGTTATTAAGTAGTTGTAGTGGGCAAGTTACATCAGCAGGAGCGACATTTTAGTGTAGACATTTGCAGTGTAGTGTAGTGCATTTCAGTGTAGACAATGTAAGCTGCCTTATGTCGACCTAACCTTGCAGTGTAGACCAAGCCATACTGGTAGACAGGCTTAGCACCGATTCTAGCACTGCTGCTCTTTACTTAACAAAACACATAGAGTACAGATCGTACAGAAAACCATAAAATATCCTAAACACAATGTCCCTCGGGAGCTCACCCTTCCCTTGGGAGATCATCTGTGTTCCATCAGGCAGGCAGGGTTCTCTGCCCCCTTGCCTATCCTGCCCCTGCTGCAGCCTCCCTCATCTTAATCTGGTGTAAAATGGCTCCCTTCCCCATGTCCCCTCTGTGTGTCCCTTTATAACTTCCTGCTGGGAGTGGGGGTGACCTGCTGCTTTTGTTCTGCTTTTTGGTAACTTTCCACTGCTCCCAACCCCCGCCCCCAAGAGGAGGAAGCATCTTCCCCCAGCTGGAGCAAATCCATTGTCCAAAGGTATTTTACTTTGAATAGGCTATTGTTGACTGCTTTGTCACCCACCATTGTCTCTGGCCTGGCAGAGATGTGACATAACCCTGCTAACTCACAGTGGTTCCACATACATATAGGCTTTCCAAGACACTGTAATGTCATGATACAATTTCATAACCTCATCCACAACTCAGAAGTGGTACAGACAGAACCTCCAAATTGTCACAGCTGAACAGATTGTTAAATCAAGACATTTTTATGGGAGGCTTGAATAAGAAATGCAGATTGACTTTCTAGCTGCTGATAAAGCAAGTGGTCTGGGTCATCGTCCAGCCTCCAAAATAAATAGCTGTGAAGTAAACTGGTCACTTTGCCAATGGATGGTTACACAGCACAGTTAGAAGCAGCGCTGCACAACTGGGAAACAGGGAGCATAACACTGACTGTCTTCCCTCAGGGTATTATCATGTAGTTTCCTGCTCTTTTCAGAACATGGTGGTTCTAGCAAAGGTGTTGTAATGTGTGGGTAGAATGAAGGGGGGGGTTGCTCTTCTGGATGCAAATTAATTTTTTGGGACTACTTTGGTTTGCTTTCTGATTTTCAAACTCTTGGGTTTTTCAATCTTTCCATTTGCTGGTGAGCAACATGTCAGATTCAGTTGCCCTGATGCTCTGGGTCCATCTCTGGTTGATGTAGTCACACCAGCAGTCTTTGATTGCCAAGTCAGACATTAGTATCTTTGCTGCTGTTTATACCTAAAATAAAATAATAAAAATCCACCCTCTTGCTCTCCACCAAGGAAGCAATAACATCATAAATGTATTTATACAAGCTGTCCAAGCCCTACTACTTTGTTATGAACTAACAAAATTCTATTGTCAGGTAATGATAGACTTGGCACATCTCTGAGATCGTATTAAGCTCTCATAAAACTCTTTGAACAATGCACAATTTGGCATTTCTCCAGCTGCCGAATAGCACCCTGGAAATTCAAAGAGCAATCTGAGTAGCGGAAGCTGTTCCCTCAGGATGGAGCCTCACAGAAAAAGATCCCGGAAGGGTTTCATTTTCCTTGAGCATCAGTTTGCATAGGAAATGATGCATCTGTAAGGAACTGTGTAAAGAAAGTGGGCCTACCCAGACATGCCCTGTGGCTGAGCCCAAGAGATGCTCAACACCCACAACTCCCACTGGCGTTAAGGGAAGTTGTGGATGCTCAGCACCTTCCGATCAGGCTCCAGGGCTTGGGAAAATAAATTATTTTACTTACATTTTTGTAGACAGTCTGTAATGCTCTCTGTCATCTTCTAATGGGACAGTCTGTTTTAATAATAATACAGTGCATATCCATAGCACCTTACATGTGAGAATCACACACTACTTTACAAACACAAGTTTCAAATGACCCCTATAAGGAAAAGCAGCAAAGAATCCTGTGGCACCTTATAGACTAACAGACGTTTTGCAGCATGAGCTTTCGTGGGTGAATACCCACTTCTTCGGATGCAAGTGGGATACTTGACCCTATAAGGAAGTATTATTATTATTATTATTATTACTACCATTTTACAGATTGGTCAGCTGAGGCACAGAAAGATTAAGTGGCTTGCTTTAAAAAAAAATCACATAGCAAATGATTGCCACTGCTAGGAATAGCCCCCAAGAATTCTGTCTCAAAGCGTCTTGCTTCAAGCACTAGACTCCTCAAGCTCCTTTTAATGATGTGGGACATTCAGTTTCTTCTTTCACTACTTTTCTCTAGTGTGCAGTGGGATACATGCTCACAAGATGTTGGCTCCATACTGAGGAAGCAGTCATATTTCAACATGATAGAATATATAGCTGCCAAACTAAAATAAGCATCCTGGAGGTGGGATGGATAATTTAGGGGATTGATAATGCAAGAAAATTTTCACCTGCAGGTTCCAGTTGAAATCCAGCCCAGGATGCTAGAGAGTGAAAGTTGCCTCTGATGGCTCTTTGGTGGCCTATATGAAAAGAGTTTGGTGGTCTTTGTCCAATTCCCAGTCGTGAAGTGTCCATAAGAGTAAGACAAAACAGCACAATAATTGTCACTAATTGTCTTTTAGTAGAGTAGTCCAAAGACTGACTAGTGTGGTGAATAAATTATCCTCTCGCCTCTGGACGGCTGGATGGCCCCTACATCTGGAGTTTGCTTTGCTGGTATATTGGTGGGGCAACGTGGCAGGAGCTGTTACTGGGGCTGCCTGCCTGTTCTATAGATAAACAGAGCTGTCTGTCATGCCAACACTAAAGTCGCATGATGAGTTTAAATATATAAAAAAAATGGAAACAAAAACCATATCAGGGATGTCAAAACAGTCTGTTTTATTTTTATTTCACTGTGGGAGTGAAATGGCTAATAGGTGCAAAACAGTCATCTCTGTAATGATAAAATCAGTCTGTCTCACTTTGGCTTTTATGAAGCTCCATAAATCTGGGAAGGTAGATTTTTCCTCTTTTGAAATTGGCTCTCTGATTTAATTTTTTGATCAAAGAGCAATAATAACAAAGGAAGCTGAGACAATCATCCTTCCACTGCTGAACAGGTTCTGTGCACCTGAATTATTCACATGCAAGCTTCTTCCATGTGAGGCACCTGCACGTTTTCCCGGATAGAACTAATAACCCTGTGTCCTAATAAAAAAGAATCAATGTATATAAAATGCATCTCACTAATCTGAATGTCTGCATGCTTCTTAGGTACTCTAAAAACAGTTTAGCTACTCTATGCAGAAACGTTTATACTACTCAATTATGAGAGAGGCATTTTGTGCCTCAGTTTCCCCATCTGTAAAATGGGGCTAATAATTCTTAAAGGGACACCGACTCAAAAATCACCTATAGACCTGATCCTACAAAGACTTATGCATGTACTTAAAGTTAAGCATATGGATAAGTCTTTGCAGCATTGTGCCCTTAGATTACTTAAAAAAAAACAAAAAAACCCTCACCATATTTTTCTCTATTTTTTTCACATTGTGCATTTAACAGTACTTTATGCAGGTCTCTTTTACCATTTTCCTGGTAGGCTACCAGCCTACAATGTGATATTTTACATCCCTGATATGGTTTTTGTTTCTATATTTTTTTATATGTTTAAACTCATCAGGGCCTCGAGTCAATTCCAGCCTTGCTGGAAATATCTTTGTAAACATTAACACGGGAGCAGGCAAATCCCTTATAAAAATGTAAAGGAATGTTTAGAAAGTCAGGCGATACTATTTAAAAGTTGATGTATCAGGAACTGGAATTTTTAAAAAGTAATTTTTTAAAAGAATGACTTGATAGTGTCCTACTATTGAGTCATTAAGTTTTAATTATTTAATGTTTGTTAAGTAACTCCAGATCTTCAGGTGGAAGGAGGTATACAAGAGCAAAATATTATTTTTGTATTAGCAAGATACAGAGCAATCTTGTAACACAGTTAATTTCAATGGCAGGAATGCAAACGATTCTTTGGAGAAAATCATGAAAAATTAACAACACAACAATAGCAACAGAGTACACACTAATAGAAATAAGACAACAATCCTACATACTTTGGAGGGAAATCTAGGCTCCTGAAAATAATTATTGCCTTAGGCCAATTACACTGCAAACTGTTTCTTACGTAAATCCTACCATCTTTCCTCAGTTCTTACCCAGGAAAAATGTCCTTGATTTCAGCTAGGTTTTTGGCTGAGTAAAGACTGAAGGATGTGGTTTCTGGATGGATTTCATTGCATTGCAGTTTGTGAATTTTAATACTGTACAATAGAAAAAGGACAAAGCGTTGCTAGTAATACAGCATTTTACATTTCCACCATCCACCCACTCCATGTGCACACATTAAATAATTAACAGGGCGCCACCGTTTTAACTCCTCCGCCTCTTCTTCATCCAGCGGAAAACCACGCGAGTTTGCAGTGGGATATGAAGTTTAATGCGACACAAAAGGAACTGAGCATCTGTACCTTCCCTCCCTGCATCCAAGTGAGTCTGCATTGCAGTGTGAAATGCAGTGCAAAGCAAAATGAATAACGCAGCAGCATTTAGCTCTGCCTTCCACTCCAGCCAACACAGACCACGGGAGTATGCATTGCAATGTTATTTATTTTTATCCTGGTAGCGCCCACTATGTGGTGCTTAACACAGTGCACAATTGATGGAGCATCATCATCTACATTCTGCCCCCTTTTCAATACAAGCGATGAGAGCTTGCAATGCCATACAAAATGGATGGTGCATCAGCATCTACATACCTCCCTCCTACCTATACAGAGCAAATCATGTGAGATGGCATTGCAATGTGTGATGTTTAATACAATGCACAAGGGCAGGCACATGAGCACCACCATCCTCCCCCTCCCCCTCCAGTGGAAAAGGAATGGAGCCATCCCCACGCTGGAGGAGGAAGCACTGGGCTCTGCAGAGGGAGAGCAGAGGCACAACCAGCCCTGGCTGTGACATGAGTCCAGAGAAGGAGAGGGCGGGGTAGTTTTGGTTTCTTCCAGGTAGAGAGTGAAAACAACCTTCTCCCCACAGAGATGAGATGGTTTTTCCCATCTGTCTACTGCCCCAGATGGTACTTTCCTTCCCTCAACCCCCGCCCCACAACATTTCCCGCAGAAATGTTATCCACCCCCATGAGGTGGTTTCTCCCCTCCATTAATACCCCCCTCAACAGGTTTGATTTCTCTCCTCCCTCTAATCCACCCCAAGAAATAAGGTGTTCTCCCCCCCCCATAAATGGTTCTACCCTCTTGCCTCAGGTGAGTTCTCTCCTTTTGCACCCCTGCGAAGATTAAGTGGTTTGTTCCTCTCCTCCATAGGGATGAGGTGGTTTCTCCCATCCCTTATATCCCATTTCTCTCCCTCCCTCTGAGTTGGTTTCTCCCCCGCTCCCCCTCCCCCGCCTGGTAACCGGTGCGGGAGAGAATGAGCCTAAGCATCAGCCGCCGCCATCTTGATCTGAGCTGCCGCTGGCGGAGCGCTGGGCTCTGAGGAAGGGAGCGGAGCTTCCTCAGCGCCCCGACCCTCCGCCGCGCGGCGCGGGACGCAGCCGGGCCCGCTGGGGGCGCCCCGGCCCCTGTCTCTTAGGGGTCAATCCCCCCTTTCCCCCACCCACTCTGAGTGGGGAGAGAGCGAGCGATGCTGCGCCCCGGGATGCTCTGCCCGCTCCTAACCCCCGCCTGGCTCTTGACCGCTGGGCTGCTCTGCGGCGGGCTCTGGGCTGCTAGAGGTGAGTGAGACCTGGGGCTGTGCGTGTGCGGGGAAGGGGATGGTAATCCCGCCGCAGTGAACCCCTCCCTGGGAGACTGCATGTGAGGGGGGGCGCTAGCCCCTGCCCCCGTGACACCCCGCCTGTCCTCTGCGGGGTTTGACCGCCCAATTCCTCTCCGAGGGTGTCTCGCTCCATTCCCCGTAACACCCCATCTATAGATTTAACCCTATGGCCTCCCAGCTGTCCCCTCTGGGAGGTTTGACCCCCCCCCCCCATTCCTTTTTTGGAGCGGGGTTTACTCCATTCACGATGACATCTCATGCATCCCATCTATAACCTCTATGGCATTTAACCCCCGGTTCCTCTCTTCGGTGGGGTCTAACCGCATTCTCCTTGTGGCCCACAATTTACCGACCTATCTGTGGGGTTTGAGCCCCCCGTTCCTCTCCTTAAGGGGGGATCTAACCCGATTTCCCCATGGTAATATCCCTTTTACCCCTCTCCCGGTGGGATTTAACCCGCTCTTATTTCATATGGGAATTAATCCCTTTACCTTGAGTAAAACCTTCTCCTATGCGGGGGGCTGAGTTGGGGGCGGAGGCAATGTCTTTGGCTTACTTCGTCCTTTGGGGGATGATGGGTACCGCTGGATGATGATGCCCCTCTCCAGGGTGCTAGGGATGGGAGGGGGTTACTCCCTCTCCTCTATGGTGCTGGGTTAGGGGGTGCAGGAGGAACGGTGGGGAGTTACCCCCCATACAGAGGGTGGGAAACATTATCCTAATCATAGAGCAAAGGGTGTTGGAGGAGGGAGGAGAGAGTTGTCCTAGTGAGGGAGACTTCCCTACAGCCGGATCAGGGGATGATTTATTGTGTGTGTTGGTGGTTGGGAAAGTTTAATCCCCCACAAACTAGGGAGGGGAATTGCCACCCGCACTTCTCTTGAATGCTGAACCGGGCGTGATGATAGGTTGTAGTGGTGGGTTATTCCCGGTAATGGAGACTTGCTCACCTTGGGTTAGGCTGTTCTCTTCCTTCTGAGAGATGTAGCTTAAACTAAAGCCCTGCTTGGGGCTCGGCTGCCAGGGTGTCCGGGAAGGCAATGGCTCTGCTAATGACTTTGTTTTAAGATGTATGTTGGTGGGAAGGAAAGGAATGCGGGAAGCATAATGGTTCAGACTCTGTTTTGGTTTGGTGGTTGCATTGATTGGAGTCTGCAGCAAGGTGTGTGTGTTACATAATAGTCCCCCCAAAAGATCTTGGATTTTACGTCGTGAATATTTTCTTCCTCCCCTTAAACGTAGTTTGCTTTGAAATTAATAGAGGAATAGAGGTCGTAACTTGTTTCAAAGAAAGGCTAAACTCGTGAAATGTGATGAGACTAACTACCCGCCCAATCCTAGACTGGCTGCGTATTGTAAATACAGCCTCTCCCCGGCTCTTGAAAGGCAGTTGTGTGTGTGTGCAGTTTTAAAACCATGACGGTATTTTGGTTAGTGGAAGAGCTTTGATCATTAAATGTGAATAGAAACGGGAAATCTAACCCCTCATTGAGCCCCTCGGAACGTAACTTTCATGATTTTATAGAGAACATTGTCTTGTTCCTAAAGCAAACACATCGTTTTATTGCATCTTTTGCTATATACCCTTCTTAAACGTTATTAGCCTTTTGGATATTGATTGATCTTGCAAACTGAAAGCATACGCATTGCAGGTCTGCCTTTGAACAGGTTTCATTAGAGTACTGTGTTGCAAACGATTCTTTACCGGAATGTAAACCTATGTATTCGATGTATTATAGGCATATAAGATTCTTTAATTGATCTTATGGTGCTATTTGTGGACTTTAAATTTATAATTTTAAGGTGGAGCATCAAAAATGAGAATATTTGAAGAGATATTAAAATGCAAAGGAGTCTTGCAAATGACTTCTTGGGATGGAAATATTTTAATCGTTTAATCTGTAAAAATGTTTGCTTCTGTAAATTCACTGGAGTGAAATGCAATCTCTTGGTGCATTTTCGTTTCATAGCATCCACTAGTATGGAATAGCATCAAGATTTTATAAGTAATTGAAAGTCTACAGGACTTTATAGATAGTGGCTATGATTAAAAGTGCACAAGCTCTTTTCAGGTACTCTGACAAGTTATTACTAGTCTAAAGACAAAAATGTAACAATATTTTATACATGTAATATTTATGAAATCATCTCATAATCTCATTTTAACACTACGTATCTGCAGAACATGAATACTTGGTTACCTTGTTGAAGTATCAGTAGAAATATCAGAAGGAAGATCAGAATACATTCTTACCTTTGTTCTATTTCTTTGAAAAGATGGCTGCAGAAACTTAATTTTCCACGTGCCTATTTTTATTTACTGTTGAGATTTCTGCAGAAGGCTGTATATAATCTGCAGTTTCTTGTTAGAGCCTAGATTGTTCTTATTTTCCAGCCTAAAGCTGCTTTTACTGGAGTAGAATCCTGAGCTGCTAGATGCTAAAGATTAGTTCTTAACTAACTTGTTACTGTGAATTATGGGTTATGAGGCCTTGTTTGGCTTAGGTACGTCCACGGTTAGAGGCTGCTACACTTGGAACACTTTAATTACTATAGATAGTACATACTAGAATGATTATCTGAAGATACAAAGTGTCTAAGTAAATTTATAGAAAGAATCAAGTAACTAGCGAAAGCTAGCAAAGCTTTTCATGGTGGTGTAATTTGTAACATACAGGTCTGTCGCATCTTAGGCGCATTTAACATGTGCGATTTCAGCTTTATGCGGTCGGCAAAAACAAGAAAAAAACAAAAAAAAAAGAGAAAAATAACTATTTAAATACTGTTTCTGTAGGGCGGGCGATTCTGCCCGCCATTACACTCAATGTAATTTTGACTATACGCCGTTTTCGCTTTAGGCGCTGACCCCAGTGTAAGATGAGACAGACCTGTATATAGCATTCTGTTACTATGCATAAAACTGAATAAACGCACTTAAATTCTTAGATTAAAAATACTATCTCCTTATATATGCTACTAATACATTAACAGTTTTAAAAAGCAAACAGTGAAAATTGAATACTTGTATGTCATTCATCTTTGACAGTGAAAACAGACTAATCAATTTAGTTGTTTTGTTTGTAATCAGTTTCACTTTCCAGTCCTCCTAACACAATGCTCCGGGGGAGTGAGGGGGCACGGACGGGGTAAGGGAGGGCATGAGGTAAAAAGTTTTACTGATACCTGTTGGCTCACTTAAACGCTGCTATGACTCCTGGGGATATGTGGAAAGGATTTTTATAATATGTCAATGACTCATTTTTCCTCCTGGAGTGCTCTGCAATTTGAAGGCTTTATTTCTTGTTGAGAACATGTCTGGAAGAAAGCTAACATTACTAGCCAGTCAGACATCCCAAGCTTCTCGTAGCTTTGCAAGATGTCAGTTGCTGAAATAGAAGGGGTTTGAAATTTTCTTGTCTTGTGTGAAGAGATAACATAAACTTGTATTCGCGTGTATTTTAAAAGGCATCTGTGACTTGGACTAATCAGCCTGAGCAGTGATATATGTGCTGTGTACAATGAAGGTGAGTCTCCTTGTTAAGTCTTGCTCACAGAGCTACTTTCCTTCATCATAGGAATTCATTGCTCCCAAAATGGTTGAATCAAATATTGTGCTGCTTTGCTAATTCAAGCTTTGCAGCATTACAGTTTGCTGTTCTGTTGTGTGTTTAGTCTTGTTTAATTATAGCTGAAAAAATGACAAGCTGGAGTTGAAAGAATATACACAAGCTATTGTGGGAAGTTACTATATTTGCACCTTGCTAAACTGTTTAAAAAGAGTCGTATCCTCAGTCATCTGGAATGAGTTAATCTTTCTCAAAGTAAAGAAGCCTGTTTTTAGCCTTCGTTGATGGCTAAAATATCCATAGCAGTATCTGGGTGGGTAGGGTATGCTAACCTCTGAGTAGCTTTGTTTCCTACTATGATTGCTTGCATATATGGGAACTGGGCAGTTCCCAAGTCAAAGTTTGTACTCAAGGAAGCAGTTTTCCATAACCAATAGAAAGGCTTGGCTGAATTAGATTTGTTTAAAATAATTTTGACAGATTATATTGATGTTTATTGTTAATCATTTTTTCTATTTTTTTTTCAACTTTAAATGTACACAGTTGTGGGAAATTATGGGGTGGGGTCATAACAATTATTTAATGACAGACATTGAGATTCAAAAAGTTAAAGCTTTATAACTGCTAAAACACAAACTATCAACATCCCATGTCAAAATATACAAAGTAAATATCTGTAAATCAAACTCTAAGTTGAAAAGAAGCATTTTTGTACTTAGCCTGTCATTTCCATCCATAATCGAAATTATTTTTGTAGTTTGTTTTGTGTATGGTGAAATCAACATTTACCAGTAAAAACAAAAAAAATGCTAATCCTTCCAAGCCTGCCAATAGATGACAAGGTTCATATATGAAGCCTAGTAATACAAAAAAAAATCTTACAAGGGTAGTGCTTTTGGACATGGTAATATAAATTATTTTAAATGAAAGTGAAATTATTATTCACCAATCCTGCCAAAATGTATAGTAGTCATTTAGTTTGAAAAATAAAGCAATACAATAGACATTAAGTATTCTTAAATACCAAAAACAAGGAGAACATCAAAATTTAAATTTGATTGACCAGTGTTCGTGTGAGTTAAATTCAGTTGGCCATATCCGAATTCAGGGCTTGAAAAATGATCAGGTACCTGATGAATCACTTGATGATTACCTGTTCTGTTCATTCCCTCTCTAGCACTTGGCATTGGCCACTATCAGAAGACAGGATACTGGGCTAGATGGACTTTTGGTCTGACCTGTATGGCCGTTCTTGTGTTTTTACCTATTAGCAGATAGATTTAAAAGGTATTGGGGCCAACCCTCAATGCTCTTAGATTCCTGGCTTTCCAGACACACCCCACTGCTGGCAAGTGAAAAGGTGATGACTTTTTGGCGAAAGTGCTGAATGTAACTTTGCTTGCTAATTTTGCACTGCTGCTGTTGCTTGGTAAAGCTGTGAACTGCTGCAGAAGTGCCTGAACAGGGTTTGGAGCTCATGAGAATCATACTTTAGCTAGTAGTTAATGTTTAGATCAGTGGTGGGCCACCTGCGGCCCATTAGGGTAATCTGATTTCGGGCCACGAGACATTTTGCTGATGTTGACCGTCTGCAGGCACCGCCCCCCGCAGCTCCCAGTGGCTGCGGTTCTCTGTTCCCGGCCAATGGGAGCTGTGGGAAGCAGCGCCTGCTGGCGAAGGAGGACATGCTGGCCGCTGCTTCCCACAGCTCCCATTGGCCAGGAACAGAGGGTGGTGTCTGCGGATGGTCAACGTCAGCAAAATGTCTCGTGGCCCGCAATCAGATTGCTCTGATGGTCCCCAGGTTGCCCACCACTGGTTTAGATGGTTTTCCTTCTATTATAAGGAATGGAAACTTTCTGCAGAATGTAAGCTTTCAGTTAAAAGAAATGGCCACCTCAGTTACTGAGAGAGCTACCCACTTTAGAGTGGATTTTTCAAACGGGGTAATAGTCATTATATTTTACTCTTTTCTAATATCTTTTGTTAAAAGGCCTCAAAATTCATCCAATTTTTCGAAAAATGAATTCATTCAAGTCTTTTAGCACTTTTGGGTCTAAAGAGTCATCGCTCCCCTATTTTATAGATGGGGAAATAAAGTGAGGCTGTATCTATGTGTACTACTTGGTCACATAGTAAATCTGTGGGAAAACTGGGAATTAGACCCTTTGAGTCAGTCCTGTGCTTTAATGACAAAATCACTTTTTGTCTCCTAAATTATTATACACTTATTCAGTCTTCAGGTCTGTCCTCCAAGCTTGAGTAATGCAAGGCACTGACCAGGGGATAAAGATAGAGGTCGTTGGGGGGAAAAAACCCTCTGTTCAGTTCAGCATGTTGTACCCAGTCTGGTAAGTAACAGTAGATGTGAGCACTTTATGCCATAGTTGGGACCCTCCTTCCAGATGATGTCATGGTATCCTCTCACACTAAGGATACTTCTCTGGGGCAGGGAACTCCACTTATTAGGAAGAGACAGGTTATAGTGATGGGCAATTCAATTCTTAGAAATATAGATAGTTGAATTTGTGATGATTGGGAGAACCACTAAATAAATTGCGTGTTGGGCACGAAGGTTGCGAACCTCTTGATCCATCTAAATGGACTTGTGCGCACTGCTGAGGAGGAGTTGGTGGTTGTGGTACATGTAGGTACCAATGACATAGGGAAAGGTAGGACAGAGGTTGTGGAGGCCAAATTTAGGCTGCTAGGTAAGAGATTGAAGTCCAGGACCTCAATGGAAGCATTTTCTGAAGTGCTTCTAGTTCCACATTCAGGGCCAGTTAGACAAGCAGAACTGCAGGGTCTCATGAATGAAATGATGGTGTTGGGAGGAGGGATTTAGTTTTTTATTAGGAACTGGGAAGGCTTTTGGGAAAGGAGGAGCTGGTACAGGGAGGATGGGCTCCATCTAAACCAAAATGGAACCAGATTGGTGGCATGTAAAATTAAAAAGATTGTAGAGGAGTTCTTAAACTAACAGCTAGGAGAAAGCTGACAGGTGTGGAGGAGCACACAGTTTGGACAGAGACGTCCATTGGGGAGGATTTATTAAAGGGGCTACTCTATATCCTAGCAAAGATGAGAGGATAAGTTGATGAAGTACAGGTAGGAACTGAAGAGAAACAGTCAAATGAAAGAGGCCTATTCATTACATCACGTGAAGGCAGACAGCTAAATATTGACAGATTTTACAAGTGCTTGTATACAAATGCTAGAAACCTAAATACTAAGATGGGTGAATTTGAGGGTCTGGTATTAAATGAGGATATTAATATAATAGGCATCACAGAAACTTGGTGGAATAATAATAATCAATGGGACATGAAAATACCAGGATACAAAATATATACAAATCACAGAGTAGGTCATGCTGGCATGGGAGTGGCACTACAGGTCTGTCTCATCTTACGCTGGGGTTACGTTCCGCGGTCAGCGCATAAAGCGAAAACCGCGTATAGTCAAAATTACATTGAGTGTAATGGCGGGCAGAATCACCCGCACTACAGAAACAGTATTTAAATTATTTTTCTCTTTTTTGTGTGTTTTTCTTGTTTTTGCCAACCGCATAAAGCTAAAATCGTACATGTTAAATGCGCCTAAGATGCGACAGACCTGTATATGTGAAAGAAAGTATAGAATCAAATATAGCAACAATCTTAAATTAATCAAACCCTACCATAGAATCTCTATGATAGAAATTCCATGCTTGAATAATAAGAGTATAGCTGAAGGCATATACTACTAACCAGCTGACCAGGATGGTGATTGTGAAATGTTCAGGAGATTCGAGAGGCTACATAAGTAGAAAACCCAATTATAATGGGGGAGTTCAACTCTCCCCTTATTGACTGGATATATGTCATCTCAGGACAGGATAGCAAAAGAAAATTTCTAAACACCATTAATGACCGCTTGTTGGAGAAGCTAGTCTTGTAACCCACAAGGAATAAAGCAGTTCTTGATTTAATCCTAAATGGAGCGCAGCATCTAGTCGAAGAGGTGATTATAGCTGAACTGCTTGGTAATAGTGACCATAATGTAATGAAGTATAAACATCCTTGGGGGGGTGAAGATACCAAAGAAACCCACCACAATGGTATTTAACTTAAAAAGGGGGAGCTACACAAAAATGAGGAAGCTAGTTAAATGGAAGTTTAATGGATGAGTCACAAGGATGAAATGCCTGCAAGCTGTATGAAAACTGTTTAAAAACACCCTAATGGGGCTCAAATTAAATGTACACCCCAAATTTAAAAAAAAGAAAAAGCCACCATGGCTAAATGGTAGAGTAAAAGAGGTGGTCAGAGACAAAAAGGCATCCTTTTAAAAATTGGAAGTCAAATCTGACTGAGGAAAATAGAAAGGAGCATAAACTCTGGCAAGTCAAGTGTAAAAGAAAAACTTGGCAGGCCAAAAAAGAATATGAAGAGAAACTAGATAAGGACACAGAAAATAATAGCAAAATATTGTTAAGTACATTCAGAAGCAGGAAGCCTGCCAAACAATCAGTGGTTCTACTGGAAGATCAAGATTCTAAAGAAGCACTCAAGGAAGACAAGGCCATAGCAGAGACACTAAATTAATTCTTTGCATCAATCTTCACTGCAGAGAATGTGAGGGAGATACCTGCACCACTCTTTTTAGATGACAGATCTGAGGAACTGTCTGACTGGTGTGTCAGTAGAGGAGATTTTGGAACTAATTGATAAATTCAACAATAAGAAGTCACCAAGGCCACATAGTATTCACCCAAGAGTTCTGAAGAAACTCAGATATGAAATTGCAGAGCTACTAACTGTGGTAAGTAACCTGTCGCTTAAATCAGCCTCTGTACCAGATAACTGCTGCTGATTTATTTATTTATTTATTTATTTATTTATTTATTTTTTAAAAGCTTGGAACTTAAGGAAGTACTTCTTCACACAATGCAGAGTCTGCCTGTGGAACTCCTTGCTAGGGGATGTTGTGAAGGCCAAAAGTATAACTAGGTTCAAAAAAGAATTAGATAAGTTCATGGAGGTCCTTTGGTCTGTCCCAGCATGGCCATTCTTATATTATGTTCAGTATTCAATTTTCTGCACTGGCTCCTTATTGTATACTGGGTCAGATAGAAGGAATGGTCTTAATCTTCAAAACCTTTGATGGGTTGGACCCAGGTTACCTCAGAGAGTGCCCTTCTACATGACTGCAAAATTATATTTTTTTTCCAGAAACAATGGAACCACTTAATCCAAAATGCTTGTGAACTCTGGAGACAGAATTCTTGCTGGTTGGCTTATGGCTTTGGAACTTCCTTCTACAGGACATAAGAATGACCACAAAGCTCACTGACATTTGGACAAAATACAAGACTTGTGTTTAATTTTCCCATGGTTATGGGGGGGAAAGGAACTTCCCCTCACAATTTTATTGGATTGCTATGGAGTCAGGAAATCAACTTATTTATTTTTTAAGGAGATCTGATATTACAGTGAGGTGCATGATATAAATACTTAAATGGTACAAATGGGTGAAAGTTGTATTTGACTTGGCCATGAATGCATTAAAGTAATTCTAAACTATATCTGTTAGAACTTAAATTAACAAAACCACTAAACCCAGCATAATAGAATATTTTTGATCTAATTGAAAATAAATGTTCTATAAATGTATTAAAATCAATACAATTGAATCAAATAAAATCAGGTTATTATATTAATGGAGTATCTTATTCCAGTGGACTTAATGGACAGTGTCCATGTAGGGGTCATTAACCCCCACTGAAATTTAGCTATCTCTAGGGTGGGAAGTAGCATCCATCTTGCACCAGCAATATAATACATTTTTTAAGGAATAAAAGCTGTTAATGTGTTTTAAAAGGAAGAGTACAAGTGGTATTGGACAGCATATTATTACCTAAATTGAAATTGGGTGAGAATACTACAGTTAACACTCTTGCTTTTGTGAAAAGATTTACTATACAGAGAGGGGGCTTAAACCAAAACTTCTGATCTTAATACCCCAATTTAAGTTCAAATGTAAGCTTTGCAGCTCTGGCCCATTTCTGCTACTATGACATAAGCATTTCCCCGCTTGTTAATCAATTATACCAGTCATTATCAATTTCAGGGCTGGAGAAGAACCATTTCACATATATCAAGAATATCATCTTTGGACTAGTAAATTCAAATTTGAGAAACTGATTAGATGCAGAGAAAACAGGGAACTAGTCTTCCTCTTTCAAGCAGTGAACAAGTAGGCAGCAGAGACATTTCAGTTTCATAGGAAACATGCTGGGCTTAGTAAATTATACAGTATGGTTAATTTCCAGAATAGTTATTCACCTGAAGGTTATGGTGGTTTGGAAGCTATCAGTATTCACACTTTAGCTCAGGCTATGAACACATTCTCTCCAACTTTATATAGTCTTAATAGAACTAGACCTAGTAGAGAATTGATGAAGTTATCTAGTCCCTCTCCCAGTGCAGGCTTGTTACCTACAACTTCCTTACTTTCTGCAGTTTTAATGTCTCAAGCAACGTTATTCCCTTGTAAAACTGTTCCACAATCAAAGAGTAAATTCAAATCAAATTCCTCCCTGTGGGAAAGTTTCCTAAATTTTAGCCAGAATTTTCATTTCATTACTTCATCCCATTGCTTAAACCTGTCCAAGGATTGCTTTAAAAATTGTATCTGCAGCAGCCAGACTATGTCAAGTATATGTACCTTTGGTGAGGTTATCTGTATGAAGAGTTCTATAAAGCACTTATCTCAATAATTAATAGGCATTTCATTTCCATCATTATAATCTAGTTGCAGCTTTGCAAATGACACAAAATTCAAGAGGAAGTAATACCTTAAGGAATGTCTTGTATTCAAGAATCTCGGAACTTCATAAGGACTGAAATCGGTATTGTTATACCAGATTGTGTGAGGGAGAGTCGAGGCACAGAAACTGTGAACTGCAACCAAAGTTCGATAGTAAGGCTGTAGCAAAGGAATAGAACCCACACTTCAACCTGCAGACCATGCTTCTCTCTTTTACTCCAAAGTTTAGTGTGAATACATAGGTTCTGTAGGACTGTATCCTTTACTGACTCAAAGGGAACTAGAGTCTAATCTGGTTGACTTTTCTGTTTCCTCAGTTCTATGATCCTTGTATATTTACTACATTAAAATCCACCTGGAGTCTTGCACATGAAAAGAAATTGTTTGAATGTAAAAATTATGCAGTTAGTTTTCCTGGGAATATGAAAATGGTAGAAGGCTTTAAAATTACAGCTCTCTCTCATTGTTTAACACTGTATCACAGCAAGCAAAACAAAAGTGTTTGATCCAAGAGGAAGGCAGTGGGCTAAAGTTGCGTGATATAATCAACAAAACTTGAATCTCTTGACCTTCAGGGCAAGAATAGTCTATTTATTCAAACCGTTGAGGAGAGTAGTGACATTTTCAGAGGAGTTCATTTACACTGACATTGGTCACCATTCTCTTGTAATGTGCTTATACTTCATGATGGATATATTTTTAAACTAAATAAAGACTCTTAAGGAAATAATTTGTCTGAATAGTTTGTGATTGTATTAGACACCTAATTGACTGAGCTTGTGAAGCTCAGTGATATTTAAATTAGGCAATAATAGTGTGTACTTTAAATAATAATAGTTCACTGATTTATTTCTCAAAGGAGTTGTTTTGACTTCAGTCTTCCTAACCTAGCTGTGAAGAATATTCCAGATGATGTGATCTTGTTTAATAGCCGCACCTCAAGCATGTCACTAAATGTTATTACACAAATTATCTGGAGGGCATGAAATGTTTTTCTTCACACCTCCTAGTCCTAGCTAGGTAGACTATGTAAAGCTGCAGTATCCCAGCTGCCATATCACATTTATAGAGACAAGATGCCCAAGGTGGGCGAGGTAATATCTTGTATTGGACCAACTTGTGTTCGTGAGAGAGAGAAGCTTTTGAGTTTACGCAGAGCTCTTCTTTAGGTCTGGGAAACATACTCAGGGTGCCACTATTAAATACAAGGTGGATCAGATTGTTTAGCATAAATAGCTAACAAACATTTCAAGGGACCATTCCCTTATGCTAAACAATCTGTTTCACCTTCTATTTAACTGTGATACCCTGAGTACGTTTCTCAGACCTGCAGAAGAGCTTTGTGTAAGCTCAAAAGCTTGTTTCTCTCACCAGGAGAAGTTGGTCCAATAAAAGGTATTACCTTACCCCCATGTCTCTCTGATAGTTTGGGACTGACATGGCCACAACTCTGCATACATCACAATTATGACAGGTTCGTTATCACCTCTCAAGGAAACAAACAATGCCTGCTATATTAGGTTAATTTGCCCCACAACATGTTAGAAAAGACTTGCAATAGGAAAGAACAGGGCATCCACAATGACAAAGTAACATGTACAGACCTAATTGAACATGCATGAGCAGTTCTAAAAAAAAATGTCATTGAGGTTAAGCGCTTTTTTTTTTTAATAAAGTGGTGTGTGCTAAATGCAATGCTGATGTAAGTATAGCTCACTCAACACATTTACACCTCTGGATGCCAGGACTCAATTTGGTACTCTTTTTTCTTAACCTTAACTACTATTAAAAAGTCAAGAAATCCTCAGTTGGGGTTCCCAAACCAACCTTAACACTCCCCCCTTGCACATATACATTAGGTTTTTTTTTCATCCTTTGGTGCTTCTGTAAGAAATAGCAGAAATGTCTGCCTCTCGCTTGATCTGACAGGTCACACCCTTTATTGTAAGCTGTTGCTATTAGAGAAGCAAAATGCCTAGAGTACCACACTTTCTCAAATTATCCTGCAGGACTATTTGTAGCCATATGAATTGGCATTAGCAGAAACTTGGGTGTTCCATTTCTCATTGCATGAGAAACTGGACATATTAGTCTACAGTGAGGGTATGTCTACAATACAGATGGTACAGTGGCACAGCTATCGCTGTGCAGCTGTTCCACTGTAACACCGTAGTGTAGATGTCTTACAATGACAGAAGGGGTTTTTCCATTGATGTAGTTAATCGACCTCTTCGAGAAGCAGTAGCTAATTTGACAGAAGAGTTATTCCATCAGCCTACCTCTGTTTACACTGGGGGCTTGGCTAACTTAACCGTGGCACTTGGTGCGAAATTCAAGTGTAGACTAGGCTTCAGTGAATTTTTTAAAACCTGTGTTCACCAAAGCAGATAGCATATCAGGCATTGATTCTCCCCACTCTCCCCCCATTGCTTAGTAGCTATTCCCATTAGACAGATTAAGAATTTGACAGGTTCTTGGACTGACCTTGCAAAACAGAGCATGTTGCTGGCTGATGTGTGAATGTTAAGGGCTCTAACCTGACATTTAAAATTTCCTTTTATGTTACCAACATCAGGACAAAGGAGGTTGTTTAGCTACTGCTTTCTTAATTTTGTTGGTGGGAGTTTTATATATTTTTTTTAATTCCATCTTAATAGGTAAACATGAGTGCTATTTTAAAGCAGTGTGGATAAAAATCAATGTTTTTATTTAAAAAAAAAAGAATTGGATTTTTTTAAATTTTTGTTTACACTTTTTCTTTTTAAAAATAAGCCTGTTAAGATTCCTTTTAGTAGTAAATCAACATGTTTTAATGGTTATATCTACCAATGAGAATACACCTTTCTTTAGAAAATAATTGAAGTACAAATGGAAAATTTGATTAAATGATTTTAAATCAAGGCTTTCCACTTGGTGATTTAAATCAATGCACCCTATTTTAACGATCACTAGCAGAGTTAAAGTAAAATTCAGTCTGCAGTCATTCGTGTGTCCAGGAAGATTCTCTTATTCAACTGGATTAAATGTGAGCTAGGATATAATGTTGTCACATATTCATCATGGGATTTACAGCAGATTCCAGCTGGGGCTGATGAAGTTAGGATGAATATTGTATTTCAGAGAAACCAATGTAACTTATCCTGTTTATGTGACAGGAGATTAACAGCAGCTCGTGCATATTGTGAATGTCAGAGCTAAAGTGGGCTGCTTCTGTTTTATTTTGAACTGAATATTTCAAGTGGCCTTTGGAAAGAGTTTAACCTTGTGGGGTTTTTTTTTTGTTTTTTTTGGGGGGGGGGGACAGGCTTTTGGAATCTTCTAGTTTTCTGACAAACTAAAGGAAAATCAGACTAACAAAACCATTGTTTGATATCTAACAAACTGTCATTAGACACTAATAGTGTTCAGAGCATGTAATGCTATATAAACCAATTGTGATTTATTTAGTAATGTATTGCACATAGGCAATGTCCAATACTCAGAAAATGCTGGCTTAAATTTTTTTGGCAGTGCTAGAAGGGTCTTGACTAACACACCTTTAGTTTGTAGAACTTCATTTAAAAAAAGATGTGGGAAAGGGTGCCATTATGAGACCATTCAATAAATTACTAATTTCAGTAGTGGGTTCTGACTAAAAATCAATGTCAGGATATGGCCTAAACTTGGTACAGAGACAGAGTTATCTGCAGAAAGGAGTTGAGTGCTATCACCAAAGCAAACCATTTTTAAGAGAAGCATGTAGACTTTTGGGTTGGGGAGAGGTAGCTCTTACTATTTGGTTCAGCCTCTACTGTATATGAACTCTGGAATCCTGTAACTTCAAAGCATAGGTGAAAATTTGTGCCTTTACTGTATTCTCACCTTGCCTAAAGTGTGAGATTCAGACTTGGGAACTGAACCTGGATCCTTTGTATGGCAGTCAGCCAAGATCACAATTGCAGCTAGTGTTTCTGCTAAGTAAGGATGTCTTAACATTTCAACTGAACATTTGTCAGAACTACTATTTTCTTTTCTAATATAAGGCAAACCAGTTTATTTATTCTTCAGAATAAAAACCAATGGCTATGCTAATAAGAAAACTCTTACTATAGCTAGGATTTACAGTTTTTAAAATAGAAATAAGTGAGCTTAAACATCTGGCTCAGGATATCCATTAGTCACATAACTGTTTGACTAATGTATTGAAAGCCAGGCTTGCTCTAGGGTCTGTTCTACACTTGAAAGTTTTGCTGGCACAGGTATGTCAGTTGGGTGTGATGTATGTTTGTTTGTTTTTGTTTTCTTCCTTCCACCCAGGACCTAGCTGGGCTGGCAAAATATGGTTGATAAGGGCAAATTGAACCATGTTGTGAAATTGCAGTTGTGCAAAAATTAGTGGACCACAAGTGTATATTTTACCATGGATGTCTGATAAATCATCCATCCTTGACATTCAACAAGAACATACCCCGTATTGTTCCGAGTATAGGCCGCTCCTGATTATAAGCCGCACCCTTGAAGTTTGGTGCTATTTTAAAAAAAATTAAATTTTTAACTTTTTTTAACAAAGAAAATACGATATACACATTAGTAGAACAGTAAACTGCCGGCAGCCCAGAGCCTTTTGATTCCCGGCCGCGGCTGGGATTTAAAGGGCTCTGGGCTCCCCGTGGCGGCGGCAGCCCAGAGCCCCCTGATTCCCGGCCGCGGCTGGGATTTAAAGGGCTCTGGGCTCCCCGCCGCGGCGGGCAGCCCAGAGCCCTCTGATTCCCCGCAGCGGCTGGGATTTAAAGGGCTCTGGGCTCCCCGCCGCGGCGGGCAGCCCAGAGCCCTCTGATTCCCCGCCGCGGCTGGGATTTAAAGGGCTCTGGGCTCTCCGCCGCAGCTGGGGATCCCGATTATAGGCCGCACCCCTAGTTTAAAGATTTAAATTAGGGGAAAAAAGTGCGGCCTATACTCGGGACAATACGGTAATTCTGCTCATTTTAAATCTGCAGTGGTACAGTTCAGCTTTTTGTAAGCACTTAAATTAATATAGTTAATATGTATGGTTTTGTTACTTGTAGCAAAAGGAAATGTAATGAGTTGACCTTCAGTTACACAAACTTGTCTGAAGCTTCAGAACAGCGGCAACAACTGGTCAGTTTTCCACATAAGACAAAGTATGTTCAGTTCTTCTTCGAGTGCTTGTTCACGTCGATTCCAATCAGGTGTGCGTGCGCTGCATCTATGGTCGTCGGAAAGTTTGCCCTTAGCAGCTCCTGTCGGGTTGGCTGTGGAGCCCCCTGGAGTGGCGCCTTCATGGCACTTAATATATGGCCCTGCTGACCTGACCCCCCTTCGGTTCCTTCTTACCGTCCATGATGGCCGTTGGAACAGTGCTCACTTGCTCAGCAAGTGCTCCCTTAGCCTTCTTCTGTTAGTCATTACTGTTTCTAGTTAGTGTTGTAGTTTAATTTAGTATAGATAGTAAGTTGGGAGTGCGATCTCTCCCCAATTCCTAACCCACCTCGGGCTCCGGGGTATGCCGCGAGCCCAAGGCTTTAAACCCTGCAGAGCTTGTAATAAACCTATGCCCATCAGTGACCCCTCCATGACTGTTGTCTAAAGTGTCTGGGGGAAGCGCACCAAATGGAAAGGTGCAAAATCTGCAGGGCTTTTCGGCCAAGCACCAAAAAGGAGCATGATTTCCGACTAAAACAATTATTAATGGAATCCGCTCTCCGCCCACAGCCGGCTGCGGACCTCCAGGACCCGGCACCGGGTGCGTTCGTACAGAGTGCCCCGGCATCCGTATGTGACACGGTTCCGAGGAAGGACTCTACCACAAGAGACCCTCGGCACTGGCACTCCCCGGCACCGCACCCACTCGACTTCCCCGGTGCCGGACAAGAGAGACAAGGCCGAAAGAGGGTGCTTGCACAGGCACATCCCAGAAAGGACCCAGCACCAAGTCAGCACGAGTCGGTACCTTTGACTTCGGTGCCCCACAGGGGACCATCGAGTCCGGCATGTAGTGACACTCCCACAGGGCAGTGCCAGGTGGAGGTGTTAGAGCCGCCAGAGACCTCATCGAGATTACAGCTGCACAGCCCCAGGCTCTCAGGGACAAGCCTCCGGTGCTGATAAGACCAGTACTGTCTAGAGGCAAGCCCGTTACGATGCGGTGCTCGCAGTCCCTGGCTCGGCACCATCCTGACACTGCTCTTGGTCACCTTCGCCGTGGCACCATTCCCCGGCACCAAGCCCCACGAGAGCACCTTTGGCACCAGTGATGCAACACTNCAGCAAAGGACTGGCACCGACCCGCGGTGACGTCAGAGGACCAGCACTGACTGGCGGCATCCGGCCTTCGTCCTCAATTGCCGGCACTGGATACCTGCTACCGGTCCCCATCGGCGGATCCCAGGCACCGGTTGCAAGCGGAGGTGGTGGTCAAGGCCGAGGACCCCATGGTGGATATTCTCACTCCCGAAGGTCCGTCACGGGTAGCTCTGCCTTTGATCAAAACTGTTCAAAACAATGTAAAGATGCTATGGCAGACCCCTTATTCTCACACCCGCAGCCATGCTCTCTGGTTGTTTTGGCAGTTAGCACGAGAGAGTGTCAGGGACAGCAAGGACGAGCCCCCAAATCTAAGGAGGCAAAAAGGATGGACCTATTCAGTAGAAAGGTCTATGTCACTGGGGGTCTCCAGCTGAGGATAGCTAACCAGCAAGCTAGCCTCAGTAGGTATAACTTCAATTCATGGTCCTCCATGTTGAAGTTCAAAGAGCTGATCCCTGCGGACTCTATGGCTGAATTATCTGCCATCATAGAGAAAGGGAAGGGAGTAGCACGGATCTCTCTGCAGGCGACCCTAGACTCGGCGGATTCAGCCGCCCGTACCCTCTCCTCAGGCATAGCCATGAGGAGAACATCATGGCTTCAAGCATCCGGGCTACCCCCGGAAGTGGACCAAACCCAGCAGGACCTTCACTTCGAGAGTGTGGGGCTCTGGTTGGAGCAGACAGACTCCAAGCTGCACAGCTTGAAAGACTCCAGGGCAACCATGAAGTCATTGGGAATGCTTACGCCAGCAACCCAACGCAAGCACTTTAAGCCCCAACTGCAACAACAACAACAACGCTCATGTCCTCCTCGGCCAAGGAAGGATTTTTATAGATGAAGAGGCAAGAACTGCAGGTGGAAACCTTCCAACCCCCCTTCGGGGCAAGGTCATGGCCAGTCTAAGCCTTCACAAGGCTCTAAACAGGCCTTTTGAAGATGCGCCCGAGGATCCTTACCCATGTTTTCTGAATTGTCTATCCGACTTCTACCATGTGAAGAACCCAGCGGTCCGATGTTATTTGGGACCAAGCATGGTAGAAGTCGGATATTCTCTCCAATTCTGCTCCTCCCCTCCCTCCCAGCCCCTTTCCCCGTCCCTCTTCAGGGACACTTCTCACAAGCAACTCCTTATCCAGGAGGTGCAATCGCTCCTTGCCATAGGGGCAGTGGAGGAGGTTCCTTAGGAGCTATGGGGCAAGGGTTTCTACTCCCGTTATTTCCTAATCCCCAAGGCAAAGGGTGTGTGTGTCTCAGACTCATTTTAGACCTGTGAGGACTCAACCAGTTCATGGTGAAGTTGAAGTTCCGCATGGTCTCCCTGAGCACTATTATCCCTTCCCTGGATCCGGGAGACTGGTACGCCACCCTCGACATGAAAGCAGGTGTCTGGATTAAATCAATTACATGTTGAATGCACAAAGCTGCAAGTATGAGGGGCATTCATCACACAATCCCTTGATTACTGAATTCTTGTGTTTAAGTATTTAGACTTAACCATAGTTTTGGCTATAAATACACTGCATAAATGGGCTAAGAATCAGTTTTCAGACTGTCTTAAATTGAGAGTTTTTTGCCTTAATCATTAGGAAACTGTCAGAGCTGGGATGGAATTCTGGCTAGTTGTGTAATGTACACTGACTTCAGTTTGCAGGGTCTAGCACTGTGAATGTTGAGATACTATGTAGGCAAAAGTGACCTGACGGATAAAAATCTAAATATTTATCAGGTGTGAGGATTTATAGGTAAGATTCCCTATTTAAGTTTTAACAGGAGTTCTAAAGTCTGAACAAAAATGCCTTCCCCCTTCTCAATCAGGCTTTATTTCCTTGGTGTCTGATGTAAGTTTTCCAGTCCTCCAAGAAAAGCATTGTGGACAAGACCCTGGAATGTGTACTGTATAAATAAGAAGAACCAAGTCCCTGCCTCTTTATTTTTGAGCAGGCTGAGAGAAACATCTTGGGCCTTTTTCAAACATGAAAAAGCAAGAAGGGCACAAATCCATTTTCTTTCTGTACAGGTTACTTTTATCTGCATTTGATATACTTACGTGCTTTAAACATGCACAAAAGAAAAGGAGTTGGCAGTACTGTTGGTGGTATGGACCTTGCATATTTGAGTGTTTGTTTCAGCAACACAGTCCTACTTGGAGATGGAATTAAAATTCTTTAAATAAATGCATATCACTTGTTTCTGCATTATTTGTGCATATGTGTGAGTAAAGTTGAAACTCCCTTACTTTCTTTCCAAGCTGTGTATTAGATTAATATAAATAAGTTCATTAAAATAAAAAGATGGAACTCTATTTTTATCCAGGAATGACTTGTTTGGCCAGGAATGGCTTTAAAGAGGAGAAAAGCTACCCTCCATGTCCACTACTCTTTGAACTTAATTCTGGTAGATCAGAAACCACTATTATGGGTTACTACTATGAATGATTTCAAAATTATGCAACACTAGAGGAACTTTTTTCATAATTTAATTTGTTCATATGCAGCTATACAGAATATATAGGACACAACTATTTTCTGAGTATCTTCAACCAGTTAAGCCTAAACTTGAGTTCTGGTAAAGAAAAAGGCAGCATTTTTAGAACAGATACTTTAGATCACTAATTGCCTGTCATATGATGACAAATACAGCTAGACCCACTTTCTCACATTATTTTGGGAAAAATCTTTTTTTTGACTAATGGGTGCATTATTTGCAGGTAGTAACTTGTAATTGTTTCAGTTCATGAAATCTGTCTTGGTGTATATGCTTAAATCAGACATGGGGATTACTCATATAAAAAGTGCAGAGTTGAATGGATCTGCCTTGCTTTTGAGGGGGGGAGGAGAGACCTATTGGTGATTGTACATATTAGGACCTTAATGGACCACCAAAACAAACTACTTTTCAAAGCTGACAGGTTGCAATGTTGTATTTCTTTAGAGTATCTGTTTATGTAATTGTTTGACTCTAGTACTTACCAGTTTCCAGAAGCATTGACATACTTAGATGTACATTTGCAGTGAGAATGTTGCTCTTGAAGTTTATGTGCAAGAACCTGCAGTTTCTTACAGCTGTGGTCTTGGTAGATTTTTCTGTCTCCTTGAACAATTAATAGTAAAAAGGTGCTGTAAATACAAAGGTTAAGCATGTAATTGGATTGGTTATATGCTGAGCATTAAGTGGAGCAGTAGGAAGAGCAGTGAGCTTGTGTGGAAAATAAGCAGTCCTCTCATTTTATTCCTTAAACCTGCTTTTAAATTAACTTCTCTTAGCTTTAAATAAAATATTACTTGTAATTTTTCTGTAACTTTCTTAAAAAGAAAATTTAGTACACACAAAATGTGCAAGATTGACAGGATTGTAGATAGAAGTAAAAAAACAAAACCAAAGCAGATGTTGCATTGGCAACAGTAGTCTCCATGGAGTGGCCTTGAAAAACTGCCTGGAAAAATTTGAGCCCTGGCATAGGCAATTCATATTCTCTTTGTTCTGATGACTGGTTAATAATGAAAAAATGAATTTCACTTGCCTGTCTAAAGCAACTCTCTTCATGAGTGAGTAAACAGAACTTTGCAAAGCTGCTATAGAGAGAAATTGGTGAGCTGTTTGTACCAGGAAAGGTTCTTGCATATGTATCATTATACAAAAAGGAAGTATTTGCAGATGAAGGTATAGACAGAAAACTATTTTTTTTTTAAGGACACTTTAGGAAAATGGAGGCATAAATGCATGTAACATTAAGAAACGAGATTTCTTTGTTTTAATAATTTGCTGATTCAAAATCTGAAAATTCAAAGTAGAAAAACATTTTCAGTATTTTAATAACTTTTTAAATAAAAATTAACTTTGTTTCCTTAATCTTGTATTGTTCTTCATAGTTAACAAGCACAAGCCATGGATTGAAACGACATATCATGGCATAGTTACAGAAAATGACAACACAGTACTCCTGGATCCCCCCTTGATAGCCCTGGATAAAGATGCACCTCTGCGGTTTGCAGGTACAGAATCTATCTTTGTTTTTCCGTTGACGGAAGTTCTTGTTTGTTGGAGATACTGTGTGTTACTCAGCATTTTTTTCTCTAATGAACTGCAGCTTAAGAATGCTTCCTAAGGTTTTCCATAGCAAATGTTGGTTCATGATACTGGGTTTGTGTTTAAAAGATACAGCTCTTCTAAACAAGAGGTGGTTGTATCTTGCAGACTAGAGGTTTTATGCGTGCACATTTCACTTCACTTGTACCAATCTGTCTGGATGTTCCTTGTGTAGATTCTAACCGTCTTTTAAATACTTGTGCTCCAGATAACCATTTTTGCACCATTCAACATAGAAAACGTTCTGCGAAAGTCAGTTTTCTTATCATTCTGAAAGGACCCACCATTTATCTTCATAGTCTTCTTGACTTGTGCTGGTTCTCAATTATAGACTGAAAGGGTTTGGTGAGGATATGATTAATTGCTACCAAGATTAATGTTGTGTTCCTTTTGCGCCATCTTTGGATTGAGGTTTTCTGCAGAAATCCAAACTGACTAGGGTCAGTTTATTCAGTAATCTTGGATAATCTTGAAAATGGACATCCTTTTCTACCTCTACAGTCACTAAGCCTAGTAGTTAGTGCTATCCATATGCTTCCTCTGTGTTAGCAGATGAGAAGATATCTTATTTGTCTATCCTGTTTTCTATATTAAAGTTAGTATTATGGAGTGTCTTAAGCATCTTTTTTTATCCCAGTAATATAGCTTGTTAGCTGAGGATCCTTTAGCTTGAAGTATAATGTTAGAAATCTGATTGCCAATCAGAGTAGCCTGGGAAGAATTCTCCATCCCTCTTGGTAGGGAGACTGACTGTTCCTCTTAAGCCCTCTCAAGTGACCAACCAAAACACCTCATGGTCCTGTATGCAGAATGCCTTAGTTTCTATATTGAAAGTGTGTGAATGCGTCGTATAAATAAGCATTTTGAAGATTGTTTGGCCTGTTCTTGCCATAGGGCAGAAAATATGTCCAGAAAATTGAGTTTTGCATCTTGCATACTGTTCTATTTATAAATCCATGGTACGCCCACATCTCGAATACTGCGTGCAGATCTGGTCGCCCCATCTCAAAAAAGATGTCTTGGAATTGGAAAAGGTACAGAAAAGGGCGACAAAAATGATTAGGGGTATGGAACAGCTTCCATATGAGGAGACATTAATAAGACTCGGACTTTTCAGCTTGGAAAAGAGACAACTGGGGGTGGGGGGGAATATGGTAGAGGTCTATAAAATCGTAACTGGTGTGGAGAAAGTAAATAAAAAAGTCAAGTATCAGAGGGGTAGCCGTGTTAGTCTGAATCTGTAAAAGCAGCAAAGAATCCTGTGGCACCTTATAGACTAACAGACGTTTTGCAGCATGAGCTTTCGTGGGTGAATACCCACTTCTTCGGATGCAAGTATCCGAATGCACTTGCATCCAAAGAAGTGGGTATTCACCCACGAAAGCTCATGCTGCAAAACGTCTGTTAGTCTATAAGGTGCCACAGGATTCTTTGCTGCTTAAATAAAGAAGTGTTGTTTACTCCTTCTTATAACACAAGAATCAGGAGTCATTCAATGAAATCAATAGGCATCAGTTTTAAAACAAACAAAAGGAAGTATTTGTTTGCATACACACAGTCATTCTGTGGAACTCTCTGCCAGAGGATGTTGTGAAGGCCAAGACTATAACAGGGTTCAAAAAAGTTCATAGAGGATAGGTCCATCAATGGCTATTAGCCAGGATGGGCAGGGATGCAAAACCATGCTTTGAAGTGTCCCTAGCCTCTGTTTGCCAGAAGCTGGGAATGGGCTATGAATCACTTGATTGACTGTTCTGTTTGTTCCCTCTGAAGCACCTGGCGTTGGCCACTCTCAGAAGACCGGATACTGGGCTAGATGGACCTTTTGGTCTGACCCAGTATGGCCGTTCTTATGTTCTTATAGTGCTTACTTTTGGTAGCTAATCATAAATGTACATCATATCACTTTTATATCCCTTTAGGGTGACCAGATGAGGGGAAGAAAATATTGGGGGAGGGGTGCCCGCCGGCTGAGCCAAAAAAAAAAAGAAGCGTCCCGACTGAAGATCAGTCGGGACACGGGACAGACACCGAAATATCGGGACGGGACATCTGGTCACCCTATATCCCTTATAAATCCCATCAAGTTACTATGGCATTATGGTAGTACTTAAAGGCCCCAATAGAGATGGAGACTCATTCTAGTAGGTGCCATACAGATACATAGAGTGACAGTCCCAGCACCAAAGAACTTGTAATATAAATAGACACGAAAAATAAAGGGAGATATTGTTATACTCATTTTACAGATAGGGAACTCTGAAGCACAGAGTAAGTGATTTGTCCTAGGTCGCACAAGACATCTAAGAATTGGATCCAGATCTCCTGGTCCACAAGCAGGTGCCTCAACAGCAAGACCATCCTCTTGCTACTGTGCTTCAAATGAACACTAAAGAAAGCAGTCTCTAAGCTATTGGATAAAACGTTAGTTGTTTGAAGATAGGCTGTGCTTTACTTTTCACATGGGAATAATGGCTTTCAGTTTTAGCAACAGTTTCTTTCTAAAGACTGTTTAAAGATACAATAGCCAACAATAGGATATAAATATCCCACAGATAGTCTCTTTGCTTGGGCTAGATATAAGAAGATTGTGTTTGAAGGACATTTGGCATTTTCAGCTCTCAGCCCGAATGAGATGTTTGTCTGCAGAAACTTTCTTGTATAAGTAAAATCTTAAAGAATCTAGAGTTCCTGTAAAATAATTGGAACTAGAAGCAATTCAACATTCTAGGCCTTATCAAGTTTAGGAATTTATTTTCTATTTGCAGCCTGGCAATAAAGACTGGAAATGATATGAAAATGAACTTACTAAATCAGCAGCCCGCTGAAATATTGAGTATTCTAATTGTGTCAATTGTTATGGATGTACTGGTCACAACTCCCTAGCTAAGACTGCACTTAAAGCAGGGATTTAACCTCTTTATGTATGAACAATAAAGCATATTCTGCCAAATATACAGCGCTTACACTTTAAGTACAGAACTAATTTTACAAGAATTTACAAGGCAATCCACAAATTTATTTGAGCTGACATTAATTTAAAACTGAGTCCTTTGACACGGGGAGCTAAGCTTCTTAGTCTCTTTTCCTTGTCATGAATGATCTTAACAGGATGATACTCTTCAAACTTTCTGTATAGCTAAAAGTAACTGAAATCTTACATATAGGCTATAATTTGAAGAAGTAGGCTGTAGCTGAGTTATACATGACTATATCTAATTGTAGCTATGTAAACTACAGACCGGGTCAGGTCAACAGCTCAGGTAATTCTTAAGAGGAGCCATCGTCACCCATCTTATACAGCTAATTTACATGAAATAATTACATTGGTTGTAATAAATCCATGATAGGAAGACTAGATAACTAGGGGGGGAAATGTCTTTTAAAAATCTGTTTAATCTGGGACCATAAACACTTAAGTTTTTAAAATCGTAATAATGTTATCACATGTCTTTACAGGACAGAGTTAAGGTTCTTTGGTGTCTTAATGTCTTTGGATTTCTTAGGTGTAACCCTAACCCTGGAGTTTTGGAATGATTGGTTTAGAGAAAACTGCTGCATCCTGTAATGGTTCACACTTAAGTTAATGATATTTACACTTAATCTTTAAAACTAAATTAAAATGTAGCTATCTTGGAATTGGAGATTGTTCTAATTTACCAGACCCTCCAACAGCTAACTTAGAAAGATACTCATCTGTAGCAAGAACAGACCTAATAAAGTTCTAACCATCTAATTATTGATCTCCTCACTTGTGTGCACCTGTCCTTTCTACTACAAGGGAAAAGAAAACCGTGCATAGAGAGTTGGCTCTCAGTAAGGGTATGTAGAGCAGTTACCAGCTTGCTTCCTCCCCAGTGATTCTTAACCATGGGTATTCTTAGAATTCCATGTTGTTCTACAGGTATGCACACAGACTATTAAAAAATAATCTAATGATATAGGAAGACAGATCTTCAGTCCTATTGATTAGGAAAAGAGGATAGGACTTCTTTCTTACTGTTCAGAAATATTTTAAATGCTTGCCTTAATAGTAAATTGACGCTATTCAGTAGTTTGTGAAAGCAACAGTTTAGCTGTTCTGTATCTGCTGGGCCGTAAATGTCCTGGTACATTTAAGGTATAATTAAGCTTTAAGAAAACACTTGCAGGATATGTTCAAATAGCATATCAAATTTGTAAAGGGGAGGTTCAAGATTAGAGCATCATGTTACTTTACAAAACAACTCTGTGTAGTGGTAGCGGTAAAAATATGTATGTAAACCTGCTTTACCTTAACAAGTGCCTGTGACAATTGTAAGTTGACTTAATTGTAAGTTTTAAATAAACATTAATACTGTGACTTCCAAGAAAACTAAAATTAGCAAAGTCCAAAGGGCAACAGTCTCAAATTGGCTAAGATCCTAGACTTTATACGATGTACATAAACAAAATATACAGAGGGCTTTCCTTTATGTATTCAGAGCTGGTAGACTCGTATTTAAATTCCTGATGAGATATATATTATGAGAATTTATAAAAGTATTTGTCTAGCATTAAATAGGACAATACTCCAATTTCCTTTTGAGGAGTGAAGATGTGGGTGTGGTGCTGAATCGGCATAACGACCTATTCTGGATAATACTTGGTGGTGACTTATGCATATCTTAGAACATAGAATAGTATTGTCATTGTCCAGCATCATTTATGTGGGTGTTTAAGTGAGAAGCCCTATTAGAACAGTGACAAAATGTTGTCACAGCAAAACAAAGAGCTTCAGATTAATTTTCTTCTTCTGCTTTAAGTAGTAAAGACTTAAATTGGTTAGAAATGCAAAATTTGTGTCGCCTAAAAGAATTGAAGTTCTAATAAACTGCCCTCGCTCAGAGAAATTAAACCACTTATTGAACTCTAATTTGGTTTAAAAATATTTAAACTGAGCTATTTTAACCACTCTGATCATCCTCCATGTTATCCATCCAAACCCGTCAATATGCTTTATAATGCATGGAATTGTGGGACAAAGAACGGCAGTATTTTATGATTCATTAATATTGCTTTGCTCACTTGAATTGCACTATGGATGGTTCCCAATATTAAGGCTTAACTGTGATTACACATTCAAAGAAGCTCAGGTGTTTGAAGCTAAATGTGATTATCCAGATATCTGCTTCCAAGTTAATTTGAATTATTGGACATCTGGAATATAGCATATTTAAATAAAAGCAGGGATCTGAATGTGGTCCTACCAAATTGCCTTGTCTTGCTTTCTGACTTCAAAGTAGCCCCTGTGCAATCAATCTCGCTGATACACAATAGGATATCATGGGAATGCTTGGGAGGATGACTGACAAAGTTCTGCAGTGAACCCTGTGTGAAAGCACTTCTACACTACAAATCCAGCTGTTGGGAGAATATGGTCAAATATGACTTTTTCCTGGGAAGGCTATGGACAATTACATTTTGCAGTATAAATGAGATCAACGGATGTGTTTTAAAAATCATGCTAATGCCTTAAATTCTTAGCATACAAGCAAATTCAATCTACACTTCAATAAGGAACTATGCTTTTATGGTGCTTGTGGCACTGGGTCCCTCAAAACTGTTGAATTTGCAGCATTGGACTTTAAATGGGTTTAAAGTAGCACTTTGTTTGAGATGATCCACTGGTGGAATTAAGATTCTTCAGCATGATTATAATAGAGTTTTAAAAAGGTACCATAGTTAACCACTCTTAAACAGTTATTTAGCTTTCCCCATATTAATAAATATAAAGAGAGTCCAAGAAATATTTTTGTGGGTGCTAGGAATCTTTGTGTTTGGAGAGTACATGCGTATGCAACTCTGAAAAATGCTCTTGTAGCATCTCTGTTCATTCTCTTGAAAAACAAAAACCACTTCTGTTAGCCCCTTCCTGGAGATGCGTGTAACTCACATTTTCCAGTGGGTGACTGCTGTTGGTTTTTCTCCACACTGAACTGCCAGCTCTTGTTTGTTTAGGGCAGGGAACTGTGATGACGTCCTGTCTGCAGCCTGCTAATGTGTAATGCGGCAGTCAGCTGGATAGTGGCTCTAAATAAAGGGTAGGTAGGGAAGATGAATGGCACAGTTTGTGTAACTGGTGAGCTTCCAAATGACTTCCACACTTCAAAGTCCTAGTAACAGAATGATACATGTCTGGAATTTGTTAGAACATATTCATACTTTCCCTCTTTGGAAGACATTTTTTTCTCTCTTTGGAAGGGAGCTGGAATGAGATGCTGACTCCAGTATTTTAAGAAGAATTTAGACATCAAACTCTATATGCCCTCTAGTTCTAATATTTTAAAAACTAATTTTCAATAAAGTATTTTACATCAAAGTGCAGCATAATACCATGAGAGCCTAAAAAAAAAAATTACTCTCATCAGAGCATGCTGCAACAAAACAGTAAAAAGTTCCATGATAAAGAATGTCCTTAAGGAGACTGGATTATTTTATGTTTTCAGGCTACAGTAAAGTGGATAAATAATCTTGTTAGTTTATATTGAACTATATCTAAGTTTTGCTTAGCTACAGAGATGAAAATGTATCAAATGATAAACTAATATTCAACTTGCTCATTGATTTACATTCCCTTCTGGGTATGGCAGGAATGGAAACATGTTTCACCTCAACTCCAGAATGAGATCAGAAAGCTCTGACAAAAAGCATTGCCATATAAAGTGTATATATAATGTATAGCATGGTGCTTGTTCTTATTGGGCCGGCTTGGTGCTTGATGCATTATGTGGAACTTAACTTTGCTGTGTCAAGATGAAGAAATTTACTAAAAAGAATTGTTTAATCATATGAAAGCTCTTGATGTACCAGGCTCCTGGTTTTTGCTGCATAATCTCCGTTATTAGTTGTACTGATTTAAGGTGCATATTATCCATGCGCCAGAAGATTCATCTGCACATTGTCTTGTCCATCTTGATATGTGCTCTGTAATAGTACACCTCTACCTCGATATAACGTGACCCGATATAACACGAATTCTGATATAACGCGGTGCTCTGGGGAGGCGGGGCTGCGCACTCCGGCGGATCAAAGCAAGTTCGATATAATGCGGTTTCACCTATAACGCGGTAAGATTTTTTGGCTCCCGAGGACAGCGTTATATCGAGGTAGAGGTGTACCTTTAATTTGTTTTGGAGGGAGGAGAGGGAGCCTGCACCTTGAAATATTTTGTGCTTTAGGGAATTTATATGTTTTGTTTTGCCTCTTATGGTAGAGACCATTTGGGAGGAAATAGCTGGTATTATCTGACAAGCTCTGCTCAAACCTGAAGCTGCATATGGCCTGTTAACAGCAATTTATTGTAACTAACAGTTCTTTATGGGCTTCAGCTTTTTGATGCATAAGTCCCTTTTTTGTAATGTCAGAGTTTTTGTACCATAACTTTTTTTTAAAATGGGCTTTCTATTAAAATAAGATCTCATTACAATGAAATGGAAAAGTTAACATATTGGGTAGATTCTTGTTCTGATAAATTGAGCTGTAGTATATCTTGAGCAGAGATTTTAATACCCTAGGGAGCATCTGGAGACACATGAGTGTTTATCAGGAAGATTAGTTGTGGATTACTGTAGTGGAGGGATGCCAAGGAATGTAGTACTTGAACTGCCTAGTGGCAGAGGTTGGCATTGGTGCTAGAACTAGAGTTCAGTTCACCAAGAATTGAACAGCTTTTTTATTTTATTTAAAAAAAAAACAACTGTCACATTAACACACTTCAATACGTTATCCCCAACACTCATTATTGGGCTTTCTGCCATATCATGTCCCTACAGTTATGTAGTCTTCTGTAATCTTAATGCCTTGCTCAAAATGCTTGACTCCCTAGGTGGGGTGGGGTGTGCTCCGTATTTAAAAGCTTGCAATTGTTCTATAGTCATTTTTCATTATTCTGTAGCTTTAGCCAGGAATTCAAGTAGCGTACAGGTTTTCTGAATAATCATGTGATTAAAAATACCTTAAAATTCAGGATTATACTTGTATGCTATGTCCCTGGAATAGTTTATATGGAAGCCCTAGGAGATCATAAACGTGGTGCATTAAAATAAGGAGCTGATTATAAACCTCTGGGTTTACTTTAAATGGGGTCTTCAGGAATAACTTCATAAGAGGTGGTTTCAGAAACTAGCTCCTTTATAATAAGGTTCCACTATTTAAAAGTGAGGCATTCTGCAGTAATTTTCCCTTTATTTTGTCTTGTACTTATAAACATAGCATTGTTCTGTTTGCTGCATAGATAATCCCTTTTCAGAGCCAATATTTAGAAGTTTACTAGTTGCACAATTATGTATTCCTAAAATAAATGAGAATTAACACTGGTTCCACTTGACTTGCATATTAAGGGTCAACTTTGCTGTAACTGCATTTCAGATCAAAGATAATAGTAGTCATAAAAGTGTAATGTTCAACAGTGTGTAACAAGTGCAAATTCATAGTTTAATAACACTATAATTTCTGTTTGGATAAAGCATACAGGTCTGTCTCATCTTACGCTGGGGTTACGTTCCGCAGTCAGCGCGTAAAGTGAAAACCGCGTATAGTCAAAATTCCATTGAGTGAAATGGTGGGCGGAATCGCCCGCACTACAGGAACAGTATTTACATTGTTATTTTTCTCTTTTTTTGTTTTTGTTTTTGCCGACCACGTAAAGCTGAATTCGTGCATGTTAAATGCGCGTAAGATGCGACAGACCTGTACTGTCAGCTGTGTCCAGTAATCATGTGTTCAGATTCAAGTAGTTAAGCAGCCGGGTGTGGCTGGGTAAGAGGAGTGGAAATTATTCCTTGTTCATTAAGTCTGGAAAATATGCTTGAGGGTATGAAGAAATGGGGAGAGGAAGAAAATGTTGTTCACAAGTTAAAGTTTTTATGTTCAGTAAGCTGCTTAAGTTTAACATAAATGTTCATTTTAAATCATGAATTAAAGAAATACTGTGAAGCTAAATTTGACATTGAACTTAAAGTTTGCAAACACAAGTTATTACATACATAACATAAGAACATAACTGAACATATAGAACCTATACCAATAGAAATGTTTTCAGGACGCATAAAAATCCAGTGGCAATGAAGAAATCTTTGCTGTCTGCAACCCCATACGTTGCATCATTTAGTATGAAAACCTGGTGGTGAAACTGATGAATGTGCATTGTTCAAACTGTGAGAAATGTAAACTGTAAATAAACTTCATTAATGGTGAAATGTAAATTAGATTTAAAAAAAAACTTTAGAAACCTGAAGTGGGGATAATAACCTTAAGTAAAATTTTAAAAAGCCAAAAAAATCCCTATTCAAGATGTATTCCTTAAATAGAGAGACTAGTAGACACTAAGTTCAGTGAGAATTAAACTTGATGGGTACTTCTGCAAAAACACAGAAGTTCACTAAGTATCTACCTGTTTAACACATGAATATCCGGTTTTATCACCAATACCCAATAAGGGAATATGAAACCTTTTTACAGTCTGAAGGCAAGTATTCATTTAACCTGAGAATTTCACAGTGTATGATAAACTGAAGGCTGAGGTTAAATCACATTAGTGAATGAGGCTCTAGATTTGTAACAGTTAAGACCACTGGAATTCATTCATACAATTTTGTCCAAAGCTTTTCTGTGTAATGTGTGCATCTTTGACTTTTTCCTTATTTGCTCCCTCTTCAGTCTTTCCTGTATTACTGACTTGGGTTTATCTTTTCTCCCTTTAGAGAGTTTTGAGGTGACAGTCACCAAAGAAGGTGATAAAGGGTTCTTTCTATCCCTTTTATGAATATTAACCCACTAACTTTGGTTATGAAATGGGGAATCAGCACCTAAACAGACGATCCTGTCATGCTCTTTTACCCCCATTTTATTCTCCCAGTTTTTTTCTATTTTAAAATATATTGATAGAAATTGTTATGTAGCCAAACCCTTGGTTAGAAATATCTTTAAATCAGACATCCATTTGAACTGTTTGGGATTATATTTAGGATATATGAATACTGCTGTTAAGCTTCGGTTAAAAAATAGTACTTTCATCCGATGAAGTGAGCTGTAGCCCACGAAAGCTTATGGATGTTATTTAAACAATCACTCTAAGGTGCCACAAGTACTCCTATTCTTTTTACTTTCACTAGTAGCTTACATTTTTGGGGCATCTTAGGTTTCTCCCATACATTTTGAGAAGAAGTAATATAATTGCCAAAACATAGCCACAACCTGCAATACACTTTCCTCACTATATGATTAAGTAGTAATCATAGATCTGATTTATAATCCACTTTGTAAATAGTTTTAGATATAATAAAAGTGATTTACTTTGTAGGTTTCTTTTTCAGGTCTGTTAGAAAGAAAAGTCTGACTAGAAAGAAATATCTAGTAAATCCCTCTACATGAAAGAACTATCAAGATTAACGTAATTGGTATATTAGTAGACAGCGTTGAAATGGATGCCTGAAAAGTTGGTATTTCTACCTTTCTCATTCAGTAGTTTATTTTGATTCCCTAATTTTAGCCAGGTACATTGCACAGGAAGACTTTGTCCATTTGATCTGTTGACAGAATTTCTGTAATTATGGTGCTGAACCTATACCTGAAGCTTCTTCACCTCTCAACTTGTAAATGTGCATTTTAACCTTCTGCTTTGGTCAAAGTAAACAAGCTGCCCAGCTATTCCCAGTAGCTTGGCATAGAAGATATTACCAGTGGCCTTGGCTGTATGCTCTCATAAGATCTACTCTTACCCTAGAGCTATCTCAAGTACTCCTGTGAAATGCCTGTCTACGTTTCTCTTTTATATTCCTGCATGAATGGATGCAAAGTAAACAAGTTGCTTGGAAGGCAGACGTATGCTTTTATTACTAAAGTTCCCAGAACTCACCCATTTTAAAGCACAGTGCTCTTGCTTTGTCCACAGACCCTCACAAATCCCTGGCTGCAAAATACTGAGTCATTTACATTTGAAAATGTGTGGAGAGGTTTTTGACTGAAATTCTAACCTGTGCTGCTTTGAATCTCTAGGTGAGATTTGTGGATTTAAAATTCATGGGCAAAATGTCCCCTTTGATGCTGTGGTAGTGGATAAATCCACTGGTGAGGGAATAATACGCTCAAAAGAGAAACTTGATTGTGAACTACAGAAGGACTACACATTCACCATCCAGGCCTATGATTGTGGAAAGGGACCAGATGGAACTAATGCAAAAAAATCCCACAAGTAAGTAAATCTGTGGGTGGCTGAGGGGAAGTTCAGTTTAAGTAGTCTTCTGATTGATGTGGCCTATAGTCTGTATATTTGAAATGAACGTAAATCAGGTGATTCTGAAGGCTTAAAAATTATATTAATGCAAGTGGGTCAAAGCAAAAACGAGAACTGCTTTGAAGTTGCTACACCTAAATTCTAGGGTGTAGTGACTTATTTGTCCTTTGACATATTGACACCTCCGGAAGTTCCACAGGAAACTAATGTGCTAAATTAGGCAGCAGAAATACTGAGGGAAGCAGTTAAAATCCCATGAAGTCAAGGACCTCAGAGGAAAACTGAGCTGAAAGAGTAGTCCAAAGAAAATCTCTCCATAGGAGTTAGTGTTGTGGAGGGGTAAAGGAACACATGCTTCTATAATTTCCAAGCAGCCTGAATAGAAAATCAAATTGCTGGTTTAAGATTCCTCTCGTTCTAGATTAAAATGACAGTAACAAAGCAATCTGCTCTTTATGTAGAGGGAAAGGAAATAACCACATACTAACATCTGCTTCCAAAAACCACTCAAAAATAATACAGCACTTTGGAAGAAACATCTGTACAGCATGTGGCAGACTACCGGTAGTGCTCAGGAAAGAAGGGCATAAACAAGTTGAGGATTGGGTCAGGAGTAGGCATCATTACTTTCCTAGCTATATGTCTTACCTAAGGTAAAGGGGATACAAGCATGGGAAGCCTTTTTGTACGGAAAGATGCTGTAGGAAAAGTGTTATTTAGGTAAACAAAGTATTTGATAATACAACCAACTATTGAAGAAATACTGAAAAGGGAAAGATTACAAACCACTTCAGAGACTGGATGGAATTCTATCCTCTGTACAGTGTGGCTTCATGGACTCCCTCTGCACAGCAGCTGTTCACTTTGTAGAGGAACTTACAATTTCCAGCCACTTTTCCCCATTGCTGCAGGAGATGGACCAAACACAAAATGTAAATGCCAATTCCCACCAAAAGGAACATTGGCTAGATACAAAAGGGAAGACAAGCAGGGTCAACAGTTTAGAGCAAGCCCAGTACATGGGTAAGAGAGCAACAGCACTGGGATACTTGATTCCTAGAGCATCAATTAATGACTACTTAACACCTCCCTCACCCCCTCCTGTGTCAAAAACTGAACTTCCACTTTGTGGGTGGCTAGGCTCTTAGTCATCAGCTCTGTATTGCTCATTCTCTTGGTGTTGAATTATGTTACTCTAATACAAATTATTGAGAATGTACTATCCTGAATCTCCTTAACTGATGTGTGGCAATGAAGTTAGTTTCTTCCTGATGATGAAAATGTATCCTGCATTAAAGAAAATGTAAATGTCTAGTGCAGGGGTCGGCAACCTTTCAGAAGTGGTGTGCCGAGTCTTCATTTATTCACTCTAATTTAAGGTTTCGCGTGCCAGTAATACATTTTAACATTTTTAGAAGGTCTCTTTCTATAAGTCTATAATATATAATGAAACTATTGTTGTATGTAAAGTAAATAAGGTTTTTAAAATGTTTAAGAAGCTTCATTTAAATTAAATTAAAATGCAGAGCCCCCTGGACCGGTGGCCAGGACTCGGTCAGTGTGAGTGCCACTGAAAATTAGCTCGTGTGCCGCCTTCGGCACCCGTGCCATAGGTTGCCTACCCCTGGTCTAGTGAGTCTCTTTGCACTGCATTTGTTGGCCATATTGGCTAAAATAAGCCCCCTTTTTAAAAAAAAGAAACTCTTAGGTAAGCATTAGAAATATTTACTTCTGGAGGAGGGATGCATTAATAAAATGTTTCCCTATAGTATTTTTACATTCCTGACACTTGTTCCATCATTCACTCTTTGTTGTTTTCTTCATTGACATTTTTCCATTCTGTATTTACACATATACTATGACAAGTGCAAGAGGAAAGGCACTGTGGTCCCAGTCTTTTTGGGATTACTTGGCTCATGATAAAATATTTTAGGTGGGTTTTCTACTACTTTTATATTCTCTGACCTTTCACTTCCACCTCCAAAAAATGAGCTAATTGTGTTTTAGCTGACTTACACAACTTGGTGTATTCTTATTGGAACAAAGCTAGTCTAATGTTCTTGATTGAGCCAGTAGTCTGAAGCCTGACTTCTAATTGTCATTGTATATTTGTTTTCCATAACAAATTGTTAATTAAAACATAAAAATTAAATGTAGTATAAGCTTGATATCTGGTGGTGCATGATAGAAAGGGATAGTACTGTATTTGAAGCACAAAATTAATAATCAGATATTAAGGTTTTATTCCCAGTTTGCCACATATTTTAGTTTTTTTAACCTTTCTTTGCCTCAGTTTTCCTCTGTAAAATGGCAATAACTTACTTATTGCACAGGGGTGTTGAGGACTTATTACTCCTGGGGGAATTCTGCACCACTGCGCATGTGCAGAATTTATGTCCCCCGCAGATGTCTCTGCTTCCCCGCAGAAAAATGACTTTCTGATGGGGAAGCAAAAGGATGCCACAAGAGCGGTCATGCGACCCTCCCCAGCAGTATGTTTCAGGTGCCCAGGGCAGCCGACAAAGAGGTAGGTCACTGTGGGGAAGGGGGCAGGACTGGGAAAGACCCAGCTGGTGGCTCCTACCCTGTACCGGGCTCAGCTGCTAGTCCTGGCTGGGCTGGGGAGGATGGGACTTCCTCTGCCCCTGCACGGCATCTAAGGCTGTGTCAGACCTACCCCCAGATTTCTCCCCCAGCTGTAGGAAACTCTGCAGCCCGCCCCCCTCCCTGCTTCCTGCACCCATTGCTCCTCAGCTGCAGGGGGAGGGATCACTGTACAGGGAGCTGCTCCCCCATCTGCCCATCAGCCGTGCATCCAGACCCCCTCATACCCAGACCCTCCCGACGAGCCCCACTCCCCGTGCTTCTGGACCACCCCGACAAGCCACCTGCACTCAGATCCCCAGCGTACTGAGCTCCAACCAGCTGCATCTGGATCCCCACCCCACTGAGCCCCACTCCCCCAGCATTGGGACCCCATCACTGAGTCCCCCCCCCAGACACCCCTCCTCCTGAGCCCCAACTACCTTCACATGGACCCCCCTGCAGAGTCCAGTTGCACCCAGAACCCCCCAACGATCCCCTGTGCACCCAGATCCCCCCATGAGCTGCCTGCACTCAGATTGCCCCACACAGAACCCTCTCAACCCACACCTGGATCCCCCCACACACTAAGCCCATCCACACTTGGATCGTGCCTTGCTGAGCCTGCCTTCCCACACCTGGTGCACCTGGCACAGATGGGCAGGGCCCTGGGGTATTTCTGGGGCAGGCCCAGTCCTTGTGCTGTGTCAGCATTGGGTGGAGCCTCACCACTGAGTCCGTGTCCCAGGGGGAAGCTGCACAGTGATCTCCCACCCCGTGCAGCCAGTGGCCTGTACTCCCCAGTGCTATGCTAGAGCCTCCACATTTATTTGACAAATAAAATTTGCAGAATTTTGGAGAATTTTAAAATATTGTGCAGAGTTTTTTTAAAAATTTTTTTTATGCAGAATACCCTTGGGAGTAACTTATTTGTGTGTAAAGAACTTTGAGATCCTCTGATGGAAGGTGCTATGGAAGTACAAAATATTATTTATTAATCATCTGGGAAAGGAAAAATGTATCCTGCCTTAGTGGAGGGATGGACTTGAGCTAATGAGTCTCTTCCACCACTGGCTACTATTCTTCTCTGAGCCTAAATTTTGGTGGGGAGCTTAATCTGTAAAATGTGGTTCTATTCCTGTTAGTTGAATGGCAGCTCTGTAACATTCCTATTTCACCCAGTGTTAAAAGCTGACCATTCTGTCTCCTCTCCAGAGCAACAGTACATATTCAGGTGAATGATGTTAATGAGTATGCTCCAGTGTTTAAAGAGAAGTCCTACAAAGCAACAGTTATTGAGGGGAAGAGGTATGACAACATCCTGAAAGTAGAAGCTGTGGATGCAGATTGTTCTCCCCAGTTCAGCCAGATATGCACCTATGAAATTGTAACTCCAGATGTTCCCTTTGCTATTGACAAAGATGGTAAGAACCAAGGAGGGGGGAGAAATTGTTCTAATTTGGTACTTTAGAATAATGTTTCAAATGTGGTCAATGTCAAAATAAAATTAGTGCTTCAGAGTATTCTATTACAAACTTACTTAAATCACTCCATTTTATAATCTAGTTCTACAGTGTAACTGAGCAGACATGTTTTTGTGAGCATTTTGGATTCCTATTTGAACTGTGTATAATATAAAGTAGGTTGTCTTTCACTGATCGTACCAATCTCGCTATTTCACCTTTTCTAACATATCTAGCTTCCACAAGTCTACATTCAGTGCTGCACTCAAACAGCAGTGACTTCAAGCGTGTTTGCTGCTTCTGAAATTGTATTTTGTTGGAAAGTGTTGTGTGTTTCCCCCCTCGCGCCCCCCCCCCCCCCCCCCCCCCCCCCCCCCCCCCAACATCTTAGAACCCAGGGACCAAAGAGAGAGCAGTTTCTAAGGCATTTGCTGTTTTGGTCAGGAGGGACAGTCTTTTTCAAACTTCTGTAGCTTTTAAAAATATCATGTTTAATTGTGGGCTCTATTGAAGAAGCTGGTGCCAAGTTCGGGTCTTATGGGATCTTAACCATGAAGTACAGAGCCTATGGTCTTCTGCTGTTTTGTCTTTTAAAAATAGCAATGTAGATATACCATGTTCTAAACCAGCTGTTAAGATGTTTTTCTTTCTATAACTGTTCTTCTGTATTTAGGATTGGTTTTACAAACAAACTTTATAAAGCTTGAAAAGCAAGCACCATGTAAAACCTTATTTAAGACACTGAGAGAGGGCTTGAGAGGTTACACTATGGAGTGGAGGATGCTGGGGTCAATGAAAAGTACTAATTTAACTTGCTCCCTGAACTGTGTAGACCACACAAAGTTACAGTTCTCGCTCCTTATCTGCAGACAGTTAAATCTTTGGTTTTATTAAAAGATTTACACTAACATAATGAGCTGTAAAAAGACAGTGCTAAGACTGCATCTGCTGCTGTATTTATTTGTGTTAATCTTCTGGGTTTAATCTTAAAGAATTGGGTTTGCTGTTTAGGGTATTACACCCACATAAATTGAGGGAGGGGTTAATTAAAGCTTAATTACCTGTGACTATCCAAGTCTTAGCACCTGGAGGGAAAAAAGTATACTTAATGAAGCTGAGTCTAAAAGATGAACATATATATATTCACTGTTAATTGGCTCTCCACTATTGCCAGGTTATATAAAAAACACAGAAAAGTTAAACTATGGCAAGGAGCGCCAATATAAGCTTACAGTGACTGCATATGACTGTGGGAAGAAAAGAGCTGCTGAGGATGTATTGGTGAAGATTAGCATTAAGCCTACATGCAAGCCTGGCTGGCAAGGTTAGTTCAATCCCCTCCTTTCACCAGCTGCTATTACTTTACTGCAGTTAAACACTGGTAAACACCAGAGATCTCTAATCTTATTTCTTTGTGTGAATATACAGGCTGGAGCAAAAGAATAGAATATGAGCCTGGGACTGGTTCTCTGGCTCTATTCCCCAATATACATTTGGAGACCTGTGATGAACCCATAACTTCAATACAAGCAACAGTTGAACTAGAGACTAATCATATTGGGAAAGGTTGTGACAGAGATACTTACTCTGAGAAATCCCTTCACAGACTCTGTGGTAAGAATGCATTGATTGGTTTGAAATTGAGTAAAAGTCTTCCTTTGAATATAATCTTTTCACAAGTCAGAATAAGGAATATCAAACGTATGGGCACACTTAATAACATGCCAGTACAAAAGTTGCCCCAAAATCTTGTCTAGCAGACCGTATATACTTGGTGAGCCTGACTGAACTTGATGTTTTCAAATAACTATCTCATCAGAGGAAGAATAATAATTGTGTAGTCCCCTTCTAACCTCCCTGTTCTCCTATTTTGGGCAGTAATTTCTCACTGGTGATAAATGCTCCAGAATTGAATGGCTGGGTGTGTGTGGATGGGCATCATTATTGAAAACTGCCTGTTTTTCAAGATGCAGGATGAATGTGGTGGGGGTCTTTTCAGAGGCCGTGATGAAGAGATGGATTATAAAGTGGAGAAAATGTGGCCTGGAATGAAGGACTTCATTTAAACCAGCTAAATCTGTTTTGTTACATAGGGGCTAGAGGACCCTTTTGCATTCACCTGTGCTATGATTAGTAGGATTAAAATTCATGAGCCCCTTTGATGCAAAATAAAAGGATGGAAATTATGGGCCAGTCTGTCAGTGATGCTCAGCACCTTCAGTTCTAGTTGGAGTCACCCAAGAGCTGTGGGTGGCTCAGCACCTCTGGAAGTCTGGCCATATGCTTATAATGGCCTGTGTGCCAAACCGTCTTTTTATTGTGAGAAGGAAATTGCACTTCTCTTCCCAAAGTGTTAACTGAGGCTATGTCTACATTACAGTTTTGTCCACAAAAGCTATGCCGCTTTAATTAAACCGCTGTTGCATGTCCGCACTATGCTCCTTGTCGCCAGAGCGCATCCATACTAGCAGCTCTTGCATTGACACAGAGAGCAGTGCACTGTAGGTAGCTATCCCACTGTGCAACTGGCTGCAGGGTGCTTTGGGAAGGGTTTGCAATGCCTTATGGGGCAGGTATAGCATCACATGATGCAGATTTCTCAATCCCATCTTCCTTGGGCATCCAACTAGATTGCCAGCCACTTTTCAACGGAAGTGTGGGGGGAGAGTATGTGTGGGGAAGAGACAGAAACTAGCATGTGTTGGGGGAGTGTGTATATGAGAGATACTGTGTGTGTTGGCGGAGAGTGAGTGTGTCAGCATGCTGTCTCTTTAAGTTCAGACAGCGGCTGGAAGCAACCAGTCCTGAGGCAGGGAGAGGGGGACGCTCCCCCATCCCCATTAATCACCGCCTCCCTCTCTGGCTCTGCACAGCAGTTGTCCTCGCTTCCTGCCCCTTCCAGCAGCAGCCTGTCTGCAGCTGTGTTCCTGTTCCCCCTGGGGAAAGCAGGATTTTGGGTTAATGATTTGCTGTTTGCTGCCACATGCTCAGCTGTCAGAACTTCCCAGAGATTTGAAAAAGGAGGGGTGCATGCCTGCGTAGCTGTGTGCAGTGCAGCGGAGTTCGAAACAGTGAGCAGAGCAGTCATGGTGGGCATCGTGGGATAGTGGGGGAGGCCAGTTATGGTGACATAATGAATGTCAGTGTCTACACCGATGCTTTGTCGCTTTAACTTCGCTGCAAAAAGCTCTCTGTCCCTTGTCAAGGTGGTTTTATTTTGTCGGCAAAACGAGAGTTTTGCTGACAAAAGTAGCATTCTAGTATGTACATCTGTTTTATCGGCAAAAGCTGCCTTTTGCTGACAAAACTGTAGTGTAGACAAGGCTTAAACTTATTCTCTATCCCTTATCTCTCCTCTTTAGACTATTTTCTTTATAATGGTGTAAGTTTTACATGAGCAATTCTGCTTACTCAAGGGCTGAACTTGACTTGTATGTAGGTTTTAGCTGGATACGTGTGTGCCGCAGTCTTATTATCTGCTGAAACTTTAACCAATAACATCCATATTTGTGAACTTTACTTAATATTGTGGCAGTTTCTGAGCTGCTGGCACTATTAGTCAATGCCGAAGTCTGGTGTGCTTCACTATGACATCAGTTACCCTGGATTTGGAGTGCTGAGTAAACAGAATGCTGAGCTTCTTTTAGGAAGTGGATATTTTGCATGATTAAACAGCAATTCCTGTGACTGATTTGGGCTCCAAAGGGAATCTTGTCCAGCCCTCTCTAACCAGAAGAAGTAAAGATCTCAAGACTGGTAGAGAGTTATAACAGGAGAAAAATGGTGTCATCCTCATGACTCAGGAATTCAGGAAGTAAAATGCCATTAATGTGTGATATTATGACTCCTAGCGTAAACAGCGACAAGGTGGCTCTAGGTAGGCAAAGCCTAGAGAGCAAACATTGTTTGCTAGATTGGATGTCTACCAAGAGGTTAAATGGCTGGAACAAGTAATTCAGAGCTGTTAGGCCTGCCAATGTTTAACTACATTGCAATTAAATTTAAAATTGCTTGGTGCATGACACTAATACAGGATCCTTACAGCTAATGTGGAAAGGTTAGCAATCAAAACAAACAAACAAAAAACAATTTGGTTTGACACCAATTCTTAGTTTCCTTCTGGGAGTTTTTAGTAATATACTTTTATTGTAGGTGTTTCCTCTGGCACAGCTGAGCTGCTTCCCCCTCCAAGTAGCACTGCTAACTGGACAGTAGGACTTCCTACCGATAATGGCCATGACAGTGACCAAGTCTTTGAATTTAATGGCACTCAAGCTGTGAAGATTCCAGATGGCGTTGTCACAGTCAATCTAAAAGAGCCATTTATGATTTCGGTGTGGATGAGGCATGGGCCTGGTACCAAGGAGAAGGAGACAATACTCTGCAATTCAGACAAGACAGGTTTGTAAATACTTCAATTATAAACAGTCTCTCTTGGTTTTGGTGATATATTTGTTGCAGGTCACTCAAGGCTCTGAAGCTCTCTTCTAGACTAGATTCACTTTGGAAGCAACAAGCTACACTGAAAAACTCACTTTTATTCTGGAGTAATGCCCAGGTAGGGAGTTATATTGGCATAGCTAGAACAGTATAATTATACAGCTATAGTTCTGCTGATCAATTTTCCTGTGTAGACAAGCCCTTAGAATATTTAGTTTCAGTTAGATAAAGGGAACTTGATATCCCGTTTCCTTATACTGTAGAGATTTTAGCCATTGTGATATGCCAATTGATCTGGCAGTACAATCTGTTTAGATTGTGTTATTTGAGAGAACCTCGTTCTTGATACCTCATGATAATCATGAGGTTATATGCAGTAGGTTTAGCAATATGGATCCTCACATGTTTAAAAAAAAAAAAAAAAAAGGATTGAATGTGGAATATTTGCTTCTAGGGGGAAATAGCTCTCTCCCTCTCCCGTCACCCCTTCCATGATGAAGCTGCTTTTATCCTTTGAATAGTTTCTGTGAGTGCTTCAAACACCATCATTTTGAAGATGGTATTTGTGACGGGTTCTGTCACCTGACGTGCTGAATTTACCTCTGAGCCCATTTTCCCTGCCAGCTTGGGACTCCAGAACCCTGCCTTGTTGAGCCAGACATGCTAGCTTGCTGCAACACAGACCGAAGTCTGGTCCATGCCCCCAAAACTGCAGACTTTAACCAAAAACTGCTCAGCAGGTCACCTATCTCCAGCACCCAGACACCCAGTTCCCAATGGGATCAAAACCCCAAATAAATCCGTTTTGCTCTGTATAAAGCTTATACAGGGTAAACTCAAAAATTGTCCACCCTCTATAACACTAATAGAGAGAGATTCACAGCTGCTTGCTCCCCCAGGTATTAATCATTTACTCTGGGTTTATCAGTAAACAAAAGTGATTTTATTAAGTATAAAAAGTAGGATTTAAGTGGTTCCAAGTGATAACAGAACAAAGTAAGTTACCAAGCAAAATAAAGCAAAATACACAAGTCTAAGCCTAATACATTAAGAAACTGATTACAGGTAAATCTCACCCTCAGAGATGTTCCAATAGGTTTCTTTCACAGACTAGATTCCTTCCTAGTCTGGGCCCAATCCTTTCCCCTGGTACAGTCCTTGTTAGTTTCAGCAGGCATCTTAGGTGAAAAGCAGGGGCTTTCTCATGAGTGGAACCCCCTTTGTTCTGTTCCACTCCCTTTTTATATCTTTGGCACAAGGCGGGAATCTTTTGTCTCTCTGGGTTCACACCCCTCCTTCTAAATGGAAAAGCACCAGGTTTAAGATGGATTCCAGTATCAGGTGACATGGTCACATGTCCTGTGAGACCCCCTCCATTCTTCCAGGGCTGCCCGCACATATACAGGAAGGCTTGCAGGTAAATAAACCATTTATAGCCAATTATCCTAGTCAATAGGAGCCATCAAGATTCTAAACCACCATTAATGGCCCACACTTTGCATAATTACAGTAGACATCAGAGTTATACTTCGTATTCCTAGTTTCAGATACAAGAATGATACTTGCATACAAATAAGAGGAATATATTCAGTAGGTTATAACCTTTGTAATGATGCCTTACAAGAGACCTTTTGAATGAAGTGTATTCCAGGTACATCATATTTACACTCATAAACACATTTTTATAAAGCATATGGAGTTCAACTTCACTGTATTGATACAAAGGACTATCTGATAACTCTTCGTAATTGCTGGCTGACAGAGTACAAGATTCTTGCCTTTGTTCGCTAGAGCAGGGGATTTGTTCAGTGATTTTTAGAAGAAGGCATTCTGGGTAACAAGCTGTCTGGTCTCTCAAAGGAAGCCAAGCCAAAAACACAAGCAAAGCAAAAACAAAACAGGCCCCCTATCATTAACAGAATTGAATTCGATCAAAAGAGAGAATTGTATCAGCAATAGGTTGAAAAATATTTCTTTGATCAGATGTAAAGTGTCTACCTAGTAGCAAATATCACTCATTGAAACTTTTTTGTGTGTTTGCTTGAGAGTATCAGATAGGATCAACAAAGATCTCCCCCCCACCCCCCTTAATTAAAGACCAAAGTTATTGGAATCCTTGAAGTAATTTGAATGAAGAAAAAATGAACTTAGTTTAGAATTGTGCTCTATTTTAGCAGGGGGAGGGGTGTACAGAGGTGGTATGCAGCATATCTCCAAAACAGGCTGCTTTTTCTGGGCAGTTATGACATAGCATAATCCAGTATTGTTTGAAGTTGATAATTTCTGAAATTATGAATCCCTTTCATCTTCATTTCAGCAGCATATTATACAATTTCTTTTTTTAAAAACTAGGTCTCTTATGGGGATGATCTGTGCTGTTTAATCGTATTATGTATAGAAACATATTACATTTGTGTTGTTGGGATGGGAAACTACAAGGATTTGGGCCTTTTCCTTTCCCTCCCTCCTTGACTGATTTATGCATGATATGGGTAACCTGAATTAAAATTACTTCATCCTCACTCTCACTTCTTTGTTTCTCCTAACATCTTCCTCTTGTATTTAGTTTAGATCAGCAGTTCTCAAACTGTGGGTCAGGACCCCAAAGTGGGTCGCAACCCCATTTTAATGGGGCCGCCAAGGCTGGTGTTAGACTTGCTGGGGCCTGGGGCTGAAGCCAAAGTCAAAGCCCTGCCACCCAGGGCTGAAGCTGCAAAAGGGCTCAGGTTACAGCTGCCTCCTCCACCCCCACCTCCCCCCACCCCCGGGCCGAGGGTGGTGAGGCTTGGGTTTCAGTCCCCCTTCCTGGGGTAATGTAGTAATTTTTATGTCAGAAGGCGGTCATGGTGCAATGAAGTTTGAGAAACCCTGGTTTAGATTGTTAATTCTTTAGGGCGTGGGTGACCATGTGTGTTTAATATCCTCATAAAGCATCTTTCCTGCCTGTAGTGCTATATACATGCTAAATAGCATTAATTAGCAGCAATACATGCTATTTAATTGGTAACAGAAGATTTTTCACTACCCACAATTTGAATTTTGTTTGATTTCTCCTATCAGTAGGCTTACCCCTGTGATACTTTAGTCCTAATCCTTGGTTGGGAAGGACATGTGTCTTATTAGCTATGGTGTTATCAGTATTACTGTTGGATTGTTTAGGAATGGATGACCTAAAACTGCTTCCATGGGCACTTCTTTTCCCTTGCAACTACAGGTCTGTCTCATCTTACGCTGGGGTTACGTTCCGCGGTCAGCGCCTAAAGCGAAAACCGCGTATAGTCAAAATTACATTGAGTGTAATGGCGGGCAGAATCGCCCGCCCTACAGAAACAGTATTTAAATTGTTATTTTTCTCTTTTTTCTTGTTTTTGCCGACCGCATAAAGCTGAAATCGCACATGTTAAATGCGCCTAAGATGCGACAGACCTGTATAGCACGCTTGATTTCTTTTAAATCTCTCGTGCTCTCATTACTTATTACTATCCTGTAGGACGGTATTAATAGCACATTTACATATCAGTCATGTAGTTTAGGGTTATGTGAATTCTCGACTGTCATTTCCAGTTCTAGAGTTTTAGGGCACAGGGCAATGGGAAAGAATAACATTAATGTAACCTTTTTTGCAGATATGAACCGGCACCACTACTCTCTTTATGTACACAATTGCCGACTTGTTTTCCTCTTCCGCCAAGATCCTTCAGAGGGAAAAACTTACAAACCTGCTGAATTCCACTGGAAATTGAACCAGGTGAGTATGAAAGGGTACTTGTTAAGAAATTTACAATTTAAGTATCCATAGGAGCCTAAAACAGCATGATAGTTTTAATAGTAAATTAAGTCTTTGTGGAAATCCAAACGCCTCATTCCACAGTTTACTAAAATAAACTGAGCTGTGTTTTATAGTTTTAAAGTTTCAGGGCCATATTCTGCTATCCTTATTCATGTAGAGTCACATCTTGCTTCTTTAGTGTCCCTACAGAAGTCAATGAGGATTAGTTATGGAATACAGTTCAACTCAGTATGAGTAAGGGTGGTAGAAACTGGCTTTAAGTGAGTAAATTAAGTATGTAAAAGATAGGAACCAGATTTGGTGGAACTTGTCTCCATGGAACACACTAAAAAATGAATGACCATTCTACTTGCAAGTATTCCCATGTGTTTATAGCAATTAAGTACTTGTGAGCATATGACTTTTTTGTAGGTCAAATAATGTAATAAGATAACAGATAAACTTTTCCTTAATCCTTTTGCACACTGGAAGAAAAATTTTCCTGACACCATGTGCATTGCTGGCGTTAGATAAGCAAACGGATTTATTGGTACAAGCAATTTGTGTAATATTGGTGGCATTCATTAAACTCTCTAATGGTAGTCTTCCTGATCATTTTTTTTTTATTGGCCCAATAAATCTGAGCAAAATAAGTAAATTGTATGTGGCTAATAGCTCTCACATAGAGGTTCCTTTAACTGCTTCCAGCTAATGTTGGGGATCTGTTTGTTTGCTGCCAGTTATTTAAGCAGTAAGATACATCTGAATTTCTAATGCTGGAATGTAACCACCCAATTAGTAACATTCTAGCATTCTTCACATACTGGCATATGCTGCTGTGATTATAAAATGGCCTTGTGCATACTTATAGGGAGTTGGCAGCATTCCCATAATTGCAACCAGCTTCCATTATTAAAGATCTCTAATTTTGGCTTGGGAATTTTTTTCCCTGGAAATTGCCATATTTATATACTATTACACAGAATACTTCAGCAGAACTGGATGAAAATCTTGTCAAATAGTGTTTTAATATGGCAGTGTACTAAATGTACTCCAGTGACTGCTTTGTCTTTTCTGTGCTGTTTTATAGGTTTTGTAAAAATTAAATTCATTGCACAGAAATATTTGCCCGTATAGCGACTTTGCAACTTTCCTTTGTTGGCGATAGAAGAAATTATTAATGGACTCAACGCAGACAAGCTTCTTTGGAAACAGCTTTGCTGTCCACAATTTTATTTATATACTTAAAAAAAAAAAAAAAAAAAATTTCTTGGACAAAAAATTTTACTTAAGAAATAAAAGGTGGTGGAACTCTGTTTTTAAACATTACCCGCCGTTCTCTTCCCAGGTGTGTGACAAAGAATGGCATCATTATGTCCTCAATGTTGAATTTCCAACAGTGACACTCTATGTAGATGGAGTTTCATATGATCCTTTCCCAGTGACTGAGGATTACCCACTACATCCTTCCAAGATAGAAACTCAGCTGGTAGTTGGAGCATGTTGGCAAGGTAACAATTAATTTCTCATTTCCATGAATGGTTAGTTCTCTTCAGAGCAATGGAAGATTGCTTTTTACATCTCCTACAGATTTTTCCTCTGTCCCACTATCACATATTTCTTCTTTAATTTAGTCACATTTTCTGGAGTGCCATTCTACTCATCACCCATAGGTGGATATGAAATACCAAACTACATCTAGAAATGCCAGGCAGGGTTCCACTTAAGAAGTGATTTCTGTAATAATTATGGGAATATAGTCAGTTTTATTTTTGGTGGTAATAACAAAAGTACATTTTATTCTTAAGATTACTAGGCAGAACCTTTGCTTTCTAACCTAATTTGAAACAGACTTTAGAAAAACCAAGTTCTCATTTTTAGCCATGTTTCCATATGAGGATTTAATTAAGAAACAATAATGTTTTCTCTTGAGGATTTTGCCACTTGAGGTTATAAAAAGAAAAAAATAGCAGCAGTTTTATTATATGCAAACTAAGCTTAAATTGTGATTCTCTACAGGCTGCTTAATGCTGATTCCCAGCCTATAATACTGGTGACGCTCACTCATCAAAAGCTTGAGAAAATGGGGCAAGTGTCATCTGAACATGGAGCGTTGGAAGTAGACTACCAAGGCACTGCAGTGGGCTGCTCAGTTCAGTGCATTTTGCTTCCTGATCAAATTACTTACAAGTTGGAAAACTATTGATCTAACTAGAAAATCTTGACCTAATAGAACAATACTTTTTTAGTAGAACAAATATTAGATCATAGATATTTTACTATAGGTCTGCAAGCTTATATCAAACTGTTGCATCTGCATACAGTACATAGGACATTCATAGAGCATGCAATAAGGAGAGTCTTACGGTGCCTCTCCTTTCTCTGAGATTTGAGGCCTTGGAAAGATAAAATGACAGTCCAGGGGTCAGAATAAGCATTACGTATTGTGAGGGGCCCATTACCTTTTTAATACTTGCTAATTTGCAAAATTCATTAACTTGCAACCAGTCTCCCAATCATTAGCGAGGTTCCAGTTCATTTCATTTATTGCTATATAGATGGCTTTCAGATTATCCCTTTTGTTTTGCTATAGTGCAGCAGCAAGTGGAGCGGTAACTAGCTTCCAGAGAGCTGAAGTGTGCCGGGGATACCAGAAATATGCCAGCTAAATGTCTGGAATGCTCCAAGGCTTCGATATAGGCTCTTGTATCCTAACACAAGCCCAATCATTTTTACCTGTAAATATTTGTGTTCCTTTGGTCTCCACATGGAGGTTCCCTATAGTGATGTGCATTAGCATCACTATATAATCCTTTCATTCCTTCCTGCTTCCATCCTGGCCATTGCCAGTAATGGACTTGAAATGGGGATGCTAAAACTTTGGGGTTGCGGACTTGTGGGCCTGTCAGGGAATTCTATTGAAAACCTTATTTTAAGAGGATTATAACTCAGTCAAAGAAGAATTTATGCCAAGAGTGAAACTAATGCTTAAGGTCTTGACCTGAGAGCAATATTGTTTGCTTTACCAAACTTTAAATAAATTGATTTATATATAAAGAAGACTTTAAAACTTTTTCCTCCTTAAAGTTATACTTTCTAAATCCTCTTTAACATTTTTATTCTCCCACTCTTTTAAAAAGCTGCCATTTCAAAAATTGGCCAATTAATATATGCAGTATTATTAATTTGGTCTGAATTATTGGTCAGTAATGGCTCCTTTTGATCTGTCCATAATACTTTTTTCCTTAGGAGATCTGTTAACATAGACTTTAATCTCCCCCATCATACCTGTGAAGATGGGAATATGAAGTATTCTAGCTGCTGGGTTTGGCAATGGTTTATATAAGAAAATCCAACTCTGTGTCCAAGGCTAAAACTGATTCAATTCATACCAGTTGTGAAGAGCTGGTTGAGATATAAGCAGAATATGCTTGGTGAAAGGACGTGTGTGTGTCAGTGATAACCCTTCCCCATTGTCCCTATTCTTTGTCTTGCTTTTCTACAGAATATACAGGAAATGAAAATGACAATGAAACTGTACCTGAGACATCTGCAGGTTGCTGGAGTATTTTCCGCTACTTTATTTCATTTTTAAGCCAAGACATTGCTTCATCTCACATATAGCATGAAATGCAGGCATTGCGTTTGGCCATTGATGCCCCCCACATAATCTGCTTCCGGGCTGTTTCTTCATTGTACTGTTATTTCCAATGCTTCACCTCCTGATTTTATTTTTATTGCATATAAGTGCACATCCATGTACAAACTTGAAACCATTGTGATTGCAGTGAAGTGGTGTAATATGAGCCATTAATGCAAAGTATTAGCTACACTTTTTTCATCCAGTTTTATTCAAATATCATTGCATAGATCTTATATGTAACCCAAAGGACAATGTGTCTTGATAACACCTAGAATTCCTAGTGGGTACTCACTTGACCAGAATTCTGGTCAAAATGCCAGTTGCAGCCAACAGAAATAAATACCAGCTTTTCTTCCCATTTGGCTGACATTGCAATGTTTTATTTTTCTACATAATTTCAGCGGTTCTCTGGGTTTCATGTCTTGGTTTGAGATTTAATTTACTACATATTTCTAAGAGAATACATTTAGGTACTTGCTGTTCATGTAAGGTCTGGAACTGCCTTGAATGCCGTAGAAGTACATACATGAGAAGATTTCTGATAGCTTATTTTTATCTTGGCAAACAAAAGCATAACAAGATCCAAGGGCTGGAAGTTGGAGCTAGACAACTTCAGGCTGGATGTGAGGTGCAACATCTTTTAAATGAGGGAAACTATTGGAACCACTTACTGGTGGCTGCAGTGGATTTTTCTATCACTTGGATGGTCTTTCTGAAACTGTACTCTAGCTCGCTCAATGATGAACTTGAAATAAGAGTTACTAAGTGAAATTCTGTGCTCTGTGTCAGGCAGACTGGATCATCATAACCATCCCTTCTGGTTTAAAATGTATGCAGCACTTCAGGTTCTTGGTTTGGCATAAATTGTACTTTGTTGCACTTTCTCCTATCCTGATAGGCGTCTCCTCATTTTCTAGAGTTAATGACAATTAGGAGAGATCATTTCAGCACTAGGGTTAAAGTCTCATCAAAGAGCTCATAAGCTGTATCTTAGTTCTTCTTTAAGTACACCACCTCGCTGTATAGGCAAAAGTAACATTTGTGATGGAAACACTAGCCTCCGCTTCACAGTTCAGGATGGCCATACATGTCTGTCTTGAGGGCCATATGCATGATGAACTGTTTAATTCTTTCATTGTGCTTGAACATGATCACAAGTTTAACACCCGGAATAGATATAAACTAACCTGCATGTGAATACATCATGGTAAAATAAAGCACAATTGATGATAAAAAGAAAAGGTCTAAAGTCTATAAAGATTTTTTCCCTCTCTCTTTATAAAGGTGGCGAACTCCACATGGCTCAGTTTTTCCGAGGCAATCTGGCGGGATTAATGATCCGGTCTGGTAAGCTGGAGAACAAGAAGGTGATAGACTGCCTCTATACCTGCAAGGAAGGATTAGATTTGCAAATTGCTGATGGCATTGGCAAAGGCATGAAGGTAAATTTGCATATGGATGAAGTGAAATGCACGTGCTGTGATTTACTAAGGGTTTGTCTATACTAGAAATGCTACAGCGGCACAGCTACAGCTCTGCAGCACCACTGCTATAGTATAGAAGGGTTCTTCTGGTGGTGTAGTAAATCCACCTCTCCGAAAGATTTGGTCACCAGGTCAATGGAAGAATTCTTCTGTTGACCTTGCACTGTCTACATTGGGGCTTAGGTTCACTTAACAACATTGCTCTGGGCTGTGAATTTTTCATACCTCTGAGTGATGTATCTAGGTCAACCTAACTTTCTAGTGTAGATTAGCCCTGAGAAAGCAAGTACTTGACCTGGTAAAGATTTGCCAATATAGCTATATTGTAGATGATGCAGCTTATAAAAGCAAGAGTGTTTTCCCCCAGTATATCTTATACCAGTTCCTCAAATGAAATAAGCGTTTTTGTGCCAGTACAGCTGCCTTTCACTAAGACTGTTAGTGGTATAGAGATGCAGTTTAAAAAAAATCACACCCCTAATGATATTACTAAACCAGCAAAAGTTTCTAGTGTAGGCTTGGCCTTCAGTGGCCTTTGAGAATGCAAACGGATGCATAAGCGCTTTTACATTTATGGAGCCTAACAAAACAACTTAACATAATAGGTCTCATTTATGAGTAGGTATTTTATTTCAGTAGCAAGGCCTGTGAGAACAAGGCTAAGTTTTCCTGACTTGTTAGCTATATCTCTTTCAGATGACTAGAGTGTCAACATTGTGCCAAATTCCTGGAATTTTTCTTGGATAATGAAATACTGTAAATGTTTGACTTAAACTTTTAGGCTAATTGGGGAAGTTAAACTGAGTTGTAAAGCCAGTGAATAATGATTCGTTCTGCTTTGAATACAAATGCTAATTATCTCCATGCTTAATAGTTTAAGCAGTGCTGAGCTTTTCGGTTTAATTATTCTAGCACATTGGTACTTGGATCTCTCTCTTCATTTTTCTTCTGCTCTTTGGAATGGTTTCAGATTAATGTGAATCCCAGTCAGTCAACATTGACCTTGGAAGGGGATGATATTGACAGGTTTGACAAAGCCATGCAACACATTTCCTACCTGAATTCCCGGCAGTTCCCAACACCTGGAATCCGGAGGCTCAAAATCACCAGCAATGTCAAGTATGTCCTAGTGCAGAAAAATGCATCTATACATAAGGATATTGGGGGCTTGGAGAAATAAACTAAAACAAAATTCTTTAGTGCAGTGCCATTGACATGGTCACTAATGCAGACCTTTACTTTTGAAGGCTCTGATCATGAGCCTTGAGTACTGAGGTGAAAGGGAATCTTCCCAGTGATTTCAGTGGGCTTTGAATCAGCCCTTAGAACAGTTACCAATACCAAATTTGTTCTGTTACATAAAAATCCTGATCTGTTTCTTGGGACTGTTGATTAGATATCAGTGGGTATTGTAACAGTTTTGGGGGATCTGATCCAGGGATCAATAAATGTTGTTCTAGATGTAAAGTAAAATATTTGATGCTGATTATGGCCAAAGTGCTCAAATTTAAGTGCCTAAATCTGCATCTAGGCACCTGAACAAGTGGTCTGACTTTTTTTTTTTTTTTTTAAAGAGGTGTTAGGCACCTGCAATTCCCGCTTAAGTCAAATGAAGCTTCTGGAATAGTGTTTTGGCACAGAATCGGGGGGAGGGATAGTTCAGTGGTTTGAGCATTGGCCTGCTAAACCCAGGGTTGTGAGTTCAATCCTTGAGGGGACCACTTAGGGATCTGGGGCAAAATTGGTCCTGCTAGTGAAGGCAGGGGGCTGGACTCGATGACCCTTTAGGGTCCCTTCCAGCTCTATGAGATAGGTATATCTCCATATTATTATAATCTTTTTGCTGTGAACAGCAGCCTTAAATGCCTTGAGCTATTGCATATTTGTTAGCATTGCCGTCAGAACTTCTCCAGACTGGTTTCAGATGACTTTGAAGACACTGATCAGAGTGGGGTGACCAAAGTCAGGCTGGAAAATGGTAACTTAAAAAAAAAAGAGGAAGCTATTTTGGATGTATTCTGTCATTCTTCAGGACTTTCCATGGTGACAAGAATGCATAATATCTTCGAGTACGCCGGTAATCTATAGGCCTTTGATTCAGCTAGTGGCTGTCTACAAGTATCTGTATGAGATGGTTTGTTAAAAGGAACTGCTATGCTGTTTGGACACTTAAACAGAGCTCTTGTCAGAGCTGGCATTGTTGCTTTACAGTAGTTCATGTGATGTTTCTCATTGAGTGTGCATTTTCCTGGTTCCTACCCAAGTTTTGGGTTTGAACGTACTCAGTATCCCAAAATAAAACTTGGAATGCTCTGGTTTAAAAGATCTTCACAAACAAAGTTTCTCCTGGTTTTGCATCAGAAGCATATGGAACTGTGAATTATGAACCATTATGTAGTTAGGCATCTAAATCCATCTATATTTTCATGAAACAAAAAAGCATCATTTGGCCACTTGAATGGTCAGAGTTCTCTGGGCCATGTTAGTAGGCATGTGACCCATCATTTTCAGGCCTATTAATATTTCTACTCTGTTTATTTGAGGTTAGTTATTTCCTTCCTGTCCGGTTTGATTTTATTTTTCCTAGTTGGGCAATCTTGGTTTGATCATTGCAAGTGTGCACTGTGAAGACTTATCCAGTATTGCAGCCTTACCTATTGGCATAATCTGTGGATGTTAGTCATAGCCCAGAAAATGGGGCAAAATGTTCTCCATGAGCAAAAATTCATTTTAACATTGCTCCCTTTGAGGAGGTGGTAGTGGTGATCTACATTTTCAACACAGTTGTTGGATGTATTATAGGACCCTTGGGTCCGAGACAGAGCTTATTTATATGGGATTTAATTAAATGATTGAAATGTTCGCCGTATTTTAACTATTTAATTGCCACTGCGATGCATAACTGCCTCTCCTTTAAGCCTGTCTTGCACAGTTAAACAAACAGCCTGTGTATCTTTTGTAGGTGTTTCAATGAAGAAGCCTGCATTGCCATTCCCTTTGTGGATGGGTATATAATAGTCCTGCAGCCTGAGGAACCCAAGATCAGCTTGAGTGGCATCAATCATTTTGCCCGTTCTGCTTCAGAGTTTGAGAGTCCAGAGGGAGTTTCTCTCTTCCCTGAGCTTCGCATAATCAGCACCATCACTCGGGAGGTGGAACCAGAGGGAGATGGAGATGAGGATCCTACAGGTAACAAACTTGATTATTAACCCGGTTGTGGAATCTGTCCCCCCTCCCCCAAGTTCTCTGCAGTGGGGGATGGCCCTCCCTGTGTGGATATCCCTACTGTAGCACAGAATGGAGGGGGTGGGTGTCAAATTCTTCATGATACTGTCTTTTTGATTTAGCAGGAAGAGAGTGAGTAGGCAGGGCTGGGTGAGGGGGTGGGCATGCTGTTTTTCCCCTGGGCCTGCAGAACTTCAATCAGAAGTGAGAACAGTCTTAGACTGTTTCTTCTCCAAGGGAGAGAATGCTATAGCTGCTTACGACACAGTACAGCTCCTTCCACTTTGCCTTTGGCCTTTCTGCTTATTTCTTTGGCTTCCATGTCCTCCTTCAGTCCAAGAATCTTTGGTATCAGAGGAGATCATGCACAACTTGGATACATGTGAGGTCACAGTGCTAGGAGAGGAGCTAAATCAGGAGCAGGAAAGCCTGGAGGTTGACATGACACAGTTACACCAGAAGGGCATTGAGATGAGCAGCTCCAACCTTGGCATGATCATCACAGGTAAGGGGTTGCCACCTTTGGCCTTGTGCTGGGAAGGGTTTGAGGCAAATGAGAACAAGAACTGGGTATTTGGGTGCTTACTAAGTGAACTATTTGTTAACTGAATGAAAACTTTCTCCTTCCCCCACCCCAAAACCCCCAAACAGTTTATAGTTCTGACAAATAGCTGGGTTTTTTTTTTCATCCTCCTAGGTGTTGATACTATGGCCAGCTATGAGGAGGTTTTGCACTTGATACGCTACAGAAACTGGCACACTGTCTCTCTGTTTGACCGAAAGTTCAAGTTGGTCTGTTCTGAGCTTAATGGTCGCTATGTCAGCAATGAATTTAAAGTGGAGGTATGTGAGCTAATCTCATCCCTTTGAAAGTTGTCAGAGCCTGCATAGATGAAAGTTAATGCTTCAAGAAATTGATCAGTAACTGGTTTGGATCTCTGCCTTCTAAATATTATGTCATCAGAGCAGACTAGGGTGTGTTAGGCTGTTTTAATGGGTTGTCAATCCAAAAGTTGCCTTCACCGATTCCAACTCTGAGTGATGCACAGACCAGATCATATGGAGTTGGGACCTATGTGTATCCTAGTATATGGAATGCAGTTAAGGGGAGTGAGTGGGGAAGAGGCTGGATGGGGAGGTGGGACACTAGAAAATGGACTATTGGGAACCGTGCTGCATTGGCCCTAAGGAAATGGACTTGAGAAGTCTTTTCCAACTCTAATTTCTGTGATTCTGTAAATGATTCTATTTTTTCTTGCAATGAGGCTTACTACTGTCTTGCTTGCATGACAAAGAGATTACCAGGAAGACTAATCCTGAGTGACAGGAGGAACTACTTGAAATAAAAATTATTATTGCCCTGCATATTTACACTGGGAAGGAAGGGAATAATATAGCTAAAACTACACAGTATCTATAGAAGAATATGAATTAATGAGTCCTGCTGTTGATGTGAACATCAAGGTTAACTAACCCTCAGTGTAAATATACACCAAAATTCATCAGTAGGTCCTCTGAGTGATGATAAATCTTGATATTTGCTACAACATGAAGTTATTGTTGTATTGAGAGCCATTGTTGCATATCTGTACATCTTTCCATTGTAAACTTGAATTTCATAGGCTGATTTTTAAAAGTGTAGCTTATGCGAGGATGGTGAAGTTAAGTCTGACTTGCCACCATTTGATAACCATCCCCCACTTCCCTTTCCCCATCGATGAGCAGAAATTGCATGAGTGGCTAACATGGCTGTGCTTCCTGAGGAAGTACTGTCAACTTTGATCCAGGATCTCTACACTTTAGCAAACTGGAAATGCTTCCTTGTCGTTTACTTAATTTCCCCTCTTCCTATTGTGCAGCTGGCCATGCACCACATCTGTCTGTCACTACTCCCCATTACAGAGGAGGATACACTTAGCAGTGCATTGGTGGGGCGGAAAGGGAAGCTCACTGAAACATGAAATGTGCTAAACTTGTAGCTGAGCCTAACTTAATGAACCAGCTCATTAGAACCTCTGTTAAACTTTTTGAAAAATGGTCTCTGGAGTTCCAAAGAACCTGAGTCTCTCAGTGTTTTGTCTGCGACCTGCTGTTTACCCATTGCTGTTAACTGAAGGTGATCCTACACAGTTGCATCAAAATAACAAAAGATGTGGTTGGAAAAATGGCTGTTGTTTCAGTAAAAGTCTGTGTGGTCACTTATTTCAGAATGAAAGTGGCGAACATCAATTTAGTTGCAGTTGGTAACAAATTGACTTCATCCTTTTTATTCTGAAATAAGGATGTCCACACACAGACTTACACCATGATAACCAAATCAGTTTTAGGAAACATAAGTTTGTATAGACCAGCCCTAACACATTAGGAACTGCTCCTTGAAATGACTATTGAAATATAAAATTGGGTCCGTGACAGATCAGTGCTGGCTGTTGTTTTTTTGTTTTGAGGGGGATAGATAATGACACACAGGAACTGAATCCCATCTACTTGAACCAAGAGCATAAACAAGCTGCTTTATTTCCCTAAATTATTTTTTCCTTTTTGTTTTCAGGTGAATGTTATCCATACAGCTAACCCAGTTGAACATGCAAATCATATAGCTATGCAACCACAGTTTGTTCATCCAGTGCATCATACATTTGTTGACCTCTCTGGTCACAACCTAGCTAATCCCCACCCCTTTTCAGGTAAGGACTGTCAGTCACTTAACTCCAGTTGATTTTTTTTATTTTTTTTTTAAACTGGGGGCCCGACTAGGTGGCTTCTTGCTGCAGAGGGTTGGAGTTTCTTGGGGTGCCTTTCCAGAGACAGCCAGCAAATAAAACTACTAATCTACGCTTCTATTAACTTTAATGCTCTCTAAAATACGAAGTCCCATTCTGTTCTCCACTCGGGAGGAACAGCCTGCTAGAGATCTAGAAAATGCCAATCTAATGACAGAAACAAAGTCCAGCCCTTCCTGACTTGGTAACTTTGGGATACAGAGCACTGCAGTGGGTGCTGTATAAGGACCTAAATTAAAGGGGTCTGAGGAACTGGGAATGGATTTCTCATGAACAGTATGACCTTGTATTCCGTTGAGGAAATCTGCCATTCCTCCACTATGTTTTAACTTGGTGTGAACTATTTAATGTTCCAGTGGTGCATGTGGGAGGAAAGCAATAGGCTTTGAAGAAAGGAGCCTTCATAGTAAGTTTTTAATTGGTGGCTGATCTTCTTTCAGATTGATGCAAATTCCTCATAGTCCTTGTTTGACTCATTTCAGTATCTATATAAAAGCACCAGTTGAGCATAATAGGCCTGATTCTGTTCTGCCCATGCAGTTTGGTTCTAGCCCTGTAAGTACTGGTATGCCTCTGGCTCCTGAGCAGATGCTGCCAACCCTAGTGAAACTGCATTTATTTTGTGAACATTCATTCATCAGATTAGATTGATAGCACTAAACTCTTCTCACTTCTTACCTGAGCAAGGTGTGAATCCAGCCCACTGGACTGTGCCACCAATAAAGAAACTTACTAGTTTAGCAGTCTGACCAGAGGACGGAGCCAGGAACTTCTAAGTTTTTGTCCTTGCTTTCCTACTGGCTTATTCTGTGATTATGGATAAATTTGCCTCAGTTTACTAATCTGTAATATGGGGTTAATATTTGGAAAAACCTGTAAGTACTGTGTATTAGTATGATTATTCTTAAACTCCCTCTTTCTTGTCACAGTTGTTCCAAGTACTGCTACTGTTGTCATTGTCGTGTGTGTCAGTTTCCTGGTTTTCATGATTATTCTGGGTGTGTTCCGAATCCGAGCTGCGCATCAGAGAACAATGCGTGACCAGGATACTGGAAAGGAAAATGAGATGGATTGGGATGACTCGGCCTTGACCATTACTGTGAATCCTATGGAGGTAAGGCTTGTGTCCCATGGTATGTTTACATTGCAATTGAAGGAGTGATTGTATTACTGGTGGGCATACCCAGGCTACCTTTAAGCTAGCAAGCACATGTAACAGTAGCAGTGTAGATGTCATGGCACAGGCTTCAGTGCAGTCTAGTAATCCGAACAAAAAGCCTGCTGGGGACATTGGTATGTAACTCTGTTGCTAGTCTGTGCTGAAGCCGGTGCCACCACGTCCACACTACTACTGTTACCTGTGCTAGCTAGATTAAAACTAGCCTGGGTATGCCCACTAGTAATATAATCACACCTTCTCTTGCAGTGTAGACAGAACCCTTAGTCCTTTTCTACAAATACTGCTTTCCAATCTGTCAAACATGCATGACTGTCAGAGCAGGATAGATGTGGAAAGGGGGTACTGGCACAACAAGTTTAATGAATGCCACAGGAAAATTTGAATCCATTCCTCAGAAAGAGAACATAAGAATGGCTATACTGGGTCAGACCAAAGATCCATCTAGCCCAGTATCCTGTCCTCCAACAGTGGCCAATGCCAGATGCCCCAGAGGGAATGAACAGAGCATGTAATCATCAAGTGATCCATCCACAGCTTCTGGCAAACAGAGGCTAGGGACACCATCCCTGCCCATCCTGGCTAAAAGCCATTGATGGACCTATTCTCCATGAATTTATCTGGTTCTTTTTTGAACCGTGTTATAGTCTTGGCCTTCACACCATCCTCTGGCAAAGAGTTCCACAGGTTGACTGGACGTTGTGTGAGGAGCAGCCATGTTTCTTGTGATCTGTTGTAGGATGTGGCTTGATGGCTATAAACTGCTCAAAAAGTACCTGTGTGTTATACCAGGCTGTAAATAAAGGTATAACACTGGCTCCTTCAGTATATTCCTTCCAATAAACCCCCACCACATCAGCTTTTTCCATTGTTATTCTTGCTGTCCACCTGGTTTGATGCAGTTAGTTTTTGGATCAGGATCATTTCTACTTCAGTTAACTTCTGATACTTTAATATTTTTTAAAAAAAAGGGGGGGGGGCGGGAGGAGCAGGGACACTTTAAACCACTCATGCTGCTGCTGTGTTCACACCAAAGGATCCTATTTCAATAGTACCCTCTTTAAAGCGCTGGATGACCTTTGGGACTGTATTTATACTAAAGAGTGACACGACTGGCTGGTAACTTTCTGAAATCACAGAACTACTTCAGAGCCACTTTACTTTTGCTAATTAGCCAGCTGAGTGTTGAGCATCCACAACTCCCAATCAATGTAGCATATAAATGGATGGGAGCATGTAGGCAGCTAGAAAAATCAATGGCTAATTTGTGTCTGACAGACATATGAGGACCAGCACAGCAGTGAGGAGGAGGAAGAGGAAGAAGAAAGCGAAGATGGAGAGGAAGAAGATGATATCACTAGTGCAGAGTCTGAAAGCAGTGAGGAAGAGGAAGGGGAGCAAGAAGAGGACCAACAGAATGTTAACAGACAGCAACAGCTGGAATGGGATGACTCTACACTCAGCTATTGATTCCAGCTGTTCCCTTTGTTTTTTTGTTTCTGCTCTAGAAGACTTCACTGTAATCCTCTCCATTGTTCCCAAGGATTCATGGTGTAAAAAAGTCATTTTGGCCAGTAGAGCCAACCAACACCCATCCCAATATTTGTGTTATATTGGCTAGTTCCTAATGCTGTCTCTAGAACTGTAGTTAGCACCTCTCCTCCCTCACCCATCCCTCAGTGACTGGATTTTTTACACTATGTGAGGAACCACCTTGCACTTTTTTCTTCTTGTCATCTCAGCTAAGTGACTCTACAGCTGTGTAGCCATTGCACGTGAGTTTCTGGACACTTTTTTTTTTTTTTTTTCCCCTGGTGAAACAACTTTGGCTTGATTCATCTTATTCTTTCTGAAAGACGCAAAGGTCACTTGTTGACAAAGGGTAAAGTTACTTTTTCAGCTTGGTGAATTTTTTTCCCCAAACTAGTGCATGTGTAAAGTGGCAGAATGAGGTTAATATGTAGAAGACTGACTTTTTTTGAATATTTTGTAAATATATTGAATCATGTCATTTGTGGTAGTGAAAACAGGGACTGGGGTTTAAAACACGCTAAGGTAAAAATCATGAAGCATGAAATAATACAAGTCGCATAACTATTGCAGCAGGAGCACAGGCACAGTTATCTAGTGTAGATGTATTAATAATGCAGTGTCATTGGCCGCGACTGCTGTGTTCACTCAAGCCCTGCTGTTGTTCTCTTCCCCTCCTCCCCACTTCGTTTTTATGGAGAGAACAGACAAGCTTGCAACTGTAAAGGTTTTTCAGAATTTCTACAGTGGTTCAACTGCACTGCCTAGTACAGTTTAAGTCCTTCGCTTATTTCAGTGTAAGGATTACTAAATTGAGAGAGAGAAACACTGCCTGGATGTAAAGCAAGTAAGTTTGCTGTTGATATTCTGAGAGTTCTCATCAGAGCCTCTGATAACTGGAGAGGGGCTGGTTGTAGTCCAAGGCTGATGCTCGCTGGTCACATGGCTGGCAGGGCAAGTTACACAGTTGTTTGTAATAATGGTAACTGAAGCTGAAAAGCCTGAGACCTGTGTACACCTGTGCCTTGGCTACCAGTCTAGAGAGGGATTTTATTTTTTGGATTGTGAACTTTTCTAATTTAGGGCATGGGTGGGCATAGTTGGCATCATTCCTATTCAACACAGTCCTGCTTAGTCCCTGTAGTTCCTTGTACAGTAATCTAGACTGTTGGTGTATTTAAACCTTTTGTTTACACTTAGTAAATCTGTTTTCCTGCTGATGAAATTATGGCATATATTATCCAACCAGAGAACCTTGTAAATCGAGTTAAAATTATTGTTCCAAGACACGGCAGGCTGATTTTCTGATCAAAGACCTCTGACTTGGAAGTGCAAAGGACTCTACTTCAAGGAATGGCTGAAAGGTACGAAAAGTAAGTTATGACCCCATGGTGGTGAGTGCTAGATTTTTCGTAAGGCAGGTCTTGTTCTCCATTTAACGCTTTTGGTCCTATTCAGAGCTTTGTCTTATGCATAGCTGCTTATTCAATTTGACATTTGGAGGTGGGTTAAAAGGTAACTTGATTTGCTTGCAATGTGAAATTAGAACTCCATTCACTCACTATGGTAGCAGAGTTCCAGATTTTGATATTGCATGTAATCTGTTTACTGTTGGTATACACCAATTTAAAACAGGTTAGTGGCTCAACTTCCATACCAGTAGTGGGAAATATTGAATAGTTTCCAGTTGTTCCTTGAGCAGGTATAAAGGCAGGGGAGGGTGGGGGGGGAGAGGGGCAGACAACAGAGGGTGTGAACAGCTGAAGGAAAAGTAGACCCAGCTATTTCTATATCTTTTCAGAGCAGACCTATTCTTACCTACTACACATCTTGCCTCCCAGTGTGTGAAACAGGACCTAGGTGTGGGTTTATCTGGGGTAAAGCTTGACTCTGGAGTGCCTTTTACAATAATGGACCTGAAAGCAGGGGGGAGAACCCACACAATCTTACTGTTTTTTAATGTAAAATTTTAGATTTCTAAAATGGGGATATGGGTTTGACTACTTTTATGTGGTAACATAACTGCTAGTTTTAAGTAAACTGGGGAACTTTTAACTTATGTCTGACAGTTGTCCTGTGTTAATGTCAATGTGTAGAAGACTTATTCTTCCATATACGGTAGCTGCTGTATTTTAGACTAAAACTGATCATGATTGAATGCTAATGCTGAAAGGCTGCAAACTTTCTGATGCAGTTTGTAGCCAGTGTGGATGTAACTTTTCAGATCTGTATATTGGTAATAAGTCAGTTTGAAAAGTCTAAGCTACAATAAATTTCTGGTTCTAAAATCTGTTTGCTATGCTTTCTGAGTGGTACAAAGTTGATGAGTCTCCATGTTTTAAATGGTTTGCCTGTAGTGGCTACACTATCCCAGTTTGACTTTAATGCCTAAAGTGAGGGAATGATTTTGCCAGGGCTAGTGTACAACAAACATTTTATTTTTAGACTTGCCAAAAATGCACCTAAAATCACAGATTGAAGGTAACTGAAAAAAATCAAACATTATGTAAACATTCTCTTGTTGCAGAACCCTGACATGGCTTAAAAAAATAAATTCATTTTTTTCAGAGGGCACATACACAATAAGTAATCATGAATACCTCTCTAAATAAATAAATATCAAAGTAAAAGGTTATTTTATCACTTGAAAAAGAATCTAACTTGTGTCTGGTACTTATTTACAAAAGGTGGTAATCTTCATTTTCACTCATTTGAAAGAGGCTGAAACTATTGTGTTAGATACAATGTTTGCTTTAACTTTGGAGAGACTGGATCTTTACTAACCAGATACAGCCTATGATTTTGCTATATAAGATGGTGTTAACAATTTTGTAGCTATTCCACTACTGATGTGAGGGGGGGAAAAAACTAAAATTATTTTTATTCATTACAGATGAGGAGAATTCTGTAAGATGGCCATGACCCCATTGTAGACAGGTTAGGCAATCAGCACTTGCTTGTTGGGTGTGGGGTACACCTGCTAGCTATTGCACTCTTAAAAACAAAATAGATGCAACTAACATGTGCTGCTTCATACCCTTACAAAACTAGAGCAGGGTCTGAGCTAATGTAAACAAAAATGCTTCCAAATATTGTATCACAGCATAAACTGAAGGTGCAACTTTCCAGGCTCTCTCCACTGCTATCACCCTGTATATTGACAGTGCATCTTCTGGCACCACACTTCTCTCCATCAACAAGCCAGGCTAGTTAACATTGACAGGCTGAAGGTGGATCCATGGTGATGCTTCCCAACTACTGAGTACAGTAAGTCCTCACTTAACATCAAAACAATGTTAACCGGGATGACTTTAAGTTGCTGATCAATTAGGGAACATGCTCCCTTCTAACGTTGTTTGGCAGCTGCCTGTTTTGTCCAGTGCTTGCAGGAAGAGCAGCTAGCTGGTGGGTGGTTGGAACCAGGGTGGACCAGCAGCCCCCCTATCAGCTCCCCACTCCCCTAAATTCCCTGTGCAGCAGCTGTCCCTCCCCCCCCCCCCCCCACTGCCCTGTGCTGCTCGCTGTATGGGGGAAGGCAGGGGTCCTAATGTCAGGGTGTCTCCCCCTGCTCCTGCACCCCGCTTACCCCATCTTTCATAGAGCAGGGGACACACACGATGGAGGAAGGGAGCTTCTAGGCAGTAGCTGCCAGTCTCAGGTCTCAGCAAGCTGATTTAATTAACAAGGCAGTGTACTTAAGCCTGGGGTCAGCTACTTAAAGGGGAAATGCGCATATTTTTTCTCTCTGTCCCTCCTTTCCTGCTGCTGTGTTGAGAGTTAACCCTTGAGGGCTCAGACAAGTGCTAGTTTATTTAGCAGTAAGGCTCCCTGGGGAATATCCCACCCTCTGACTCCTCCACCAAGCTTCACAAGCATCACCACTGTGCACAAGTATTAACTTGTTTGGTGAAAAAAATTTCCTTGGAACCTAACCCCCTCATTTACATTAATTCTTATGGGGATTTGGATTCACTTCATGTTGTAGATAAAGTTGCATTTTTCAGGAACATTAAGTGAGTTCCTGTAGTTCTATATATTAGAGCTTGGTAGCATTATCTTCCGACTGTCTCCAAACAGGTGTATACCATCTTGTGAGGCTTTATTAAAATACATCCCTGAAAGGGTGGGGGTAAGCTGGTGAAATCTTCAACTAGGAAAAGTATTGCCCAGCAGCACCTTCCACTGTGATTATGTAGAGAGGGACTGAAGTTATTAGCTGCACCAACATGCTATTTTCTCTGCATTGTTCACTGCTAGTGCTAATCTAGTCTGGCTTTAAAAAGTTGATATGCTACTGGCCAAATTACAGCCTCTCTGAGCATAGCTCCACATCCCTAAAACTGAGCAGTGGGTGAGGAATGTACTGAAGTAGCACAACTGCCTCACCTCTCCCCTTAAACGATGGACTGCATACTTAAGAACTTACATTTGCAAGCGTCACATACACCTACCTTTCAGTGTATACAGTAATCTTATTGCCTTGTGCTGTCCCCTTTCAGCCCTAGAGATCTAGAATGGGATTATGCAGCTGTTGGTTATGTAGACTCTTCTCAAACACTTGAGGTGCAGGTGCTGATCTTCAACATGGCAACATTCAGCAATCGTTATACAACTGGCTCGTGGCCACTGCTATTACATTCTCCTAGAGCACCTGGACTACGCACAGGCTAATTACTGTCTATTATCTTTGGCTACATTGTGTGCCAACCAGTTCACTTTGGTTTTCCAGCTCTCTCGCAGGGCTTCATTAAATTTCAGTCTGAAGTGCTTCAATGCCTCCTCATCTGTTTTTCCTAAAGCTAGAGAATCCTGAAGGAAAGAGGCAGAAATGAGTGTGTGGCACCTCCCACTGATTGAAACAAAATGACTACTGCCTACCCAACTGCACTGGAGCACTCTGATAGAGAAAACAGCTACTGGTCACAAACAAACCCCACACCACCTTTGTTTTATGCAGGCTGCTCTCTCGGAAAGTAAACTAACTCTTATTTTCATGCTGGAGCTGGGAAAATAATCTTTTAAACACTAGCTTACAACAACCCCATTTCACCCAGCTCCAGGAGACCAGGTTTTTAGCACTTTAAAGGCACAGTGGGAACAGAAGGTGGTAGCTAGGAGAGTCAAACACATTCAGTGCTGTGCCTACCTCCCTGCAGCTGATTCCTTAACTAAGCATACCTGGCTGCAACAGCTTGTCTTCCTTTTCCTTGCCAACTCTTCAAAAAACATGTCTCTCGACTAATTACCTCCCCATTAAAAACCAATTGGTTGCTTTAGTTTGAACTTTTTCTAGCCCACATTGTTTGAGAATCTCATTTATTTAAAAAAAACCAACCCTCTATTTGAGTCCCAGAATTATTTGATTGAGAAACTCTAAATAGTATGAGCAGGGAACAGCAGCATGCGGTGGAGAATCAACTAGCAGCTGGTGGTGGATACCTGACAGCTGGCTCCTGCATGCTGGAATATCTACTCATTGCTTTTAAACTGCAGCAGAGGATGCTCCCTTCAAGTTTCAACTCCCACTCTTACCTTTAGTCCTACCCTCTCCCACCTCACCTTGAGATACTGAATGTCTTTAGAGCAGCTGAGTTCTGGCAGGCCAGCAGCTTTCATCAGTGCAAACAAATGCAGGAAGAGAAGACCATGGCACCTCAGGATCATGTAGGCTTTTTCACAGTAATCCCTGAATCTGTGCAGGAAGAGAAGGGGCAGTGAGACAAGCAGCCCAACTAAAGCAAGACTACAGCCATGATAGCATGAAAACAGCCCAGTTAAAGCTTCACCTCCTCTGTGTTGAACACAAGGTGTTCCAACAGCTGGGCAAATGTTTTTTGACTAGCCCATGCTTCCAATTGTTACTAAAAGAATAGTCTTTTCCAGCTCTTGATAAAGCATAAGGGCAGTAGCTCATATTATGTTTAGTCCAGTGGCTCATTGGCCCCTGCCCCAAATCCAGACCTGAGTCTCTCTCACATACAAACGGTTTGTGTTCAGTCTCTGTCCACACCCCCACAGAGTGAGGCCAATTCTTATGACATGAGCACTTGATCCTAGAGCGCCCGCTGAGGAAAGCCAGCTCTCTGCTGTGCCCTGTAACCAAATCTTCTAAATGCATTAGCTTAAGACCAACCACTCATGCCAATGGACAATCCCCAAGGGTTTGTCAGCTCAAGCAAGAGCTAAGTGGTAGCCTGGGTCATTGTGAACTCAAGTACATTCTCCCACCCTAAATTTAAACTGCTTGTGTGGTTGGAAGAGGAAGTGTTGTAGCAAAACAGATGCAAAAACCTGCAGACATATCTCCACTGCTATGATGATCAATCCCTCGCACACCACACCTTTGAAGGTCCATGGGCCCTACACATGCCTATCGCAACATGTGGTGTACCTCATCCAGTGCACTACATGCTCCAGCAACAATGATGTGGGTGAAACCAGACCATCACTACACTCTCAAATGGACTCACACTGAGTAATGATAAAAGACAAAAACAGCGTGTTACCTGGGGGTGAACACTTTTCACAAAACTAGCAGGCCTCATCCTCAAAGGAAACCTGCACAACACCTTCAAAAGATGAGCCTGTGAGCTTCAATTTGCTAGAGACTAAAAATCAGGGACGGAATAGAGAGACTGGATTTACAGTTTAGTACAATAATTTATACCTGTCCCCGCTTTTTCCCTCGTGACTGTAGAGGTGGTAACAGGCCACTTCACACTGAATGGTCCCTTGAAACCTGTGTTAACTAGTTATGCTAAACAATCTGATCCGCTTTGTATTTAGCTGTGACACTGAGCACATTTTCCAGACCTGATGAAGAGCTCAAAAGCTTGTCTCTCTCTCACCAAATAAGAGCTATTACCGCACACTAACAGTTTTGGATATAGAGCATCTGCAGGAAACTATTTGATGAAGTGATTGCTACAAACTGACACATCCACCCCAAATCATTTTGCGAAAGCCTGAGTAAGATCAGTGGCGCTCACCTTTCAAACTTCTCACTGTTGTTAGTTTTCCCTTGCTGGATCACATGCACAAAGTCGTAGGTTAAGATAAAAGGAACCCGTTCTCTGTTAATACCAAATTTGGTCTTGAAGTTCCCCAAGAAGTGGCCAAAATCAATATGAAACAGCTGGAATTAAGAGAGAAAAGAATTATTAGTGGGATGTGTCTGCTTTCTGCTGATTAAACTCTCTTGCGCTTCTCTGTGTGAGAATGTGCTTTATATCTCCAAGCAAAAAAAAAACTACTCAAAATGATCAGGCCCCTATGGCTGCCTGGCATCTGTACTCTACTCAGGATTCTATTCTAAACACTTTCCCATCTCAGCCCATGGATAGCAGGGGGAAGTACTTACTTTATAGGACACAAGTGTTACCAGTAATGCATCCATGCATAAGTTAAGTGCTGGCTGGATCAGGAAGGATTCTTACCCCTGCAGCACTTGATACACATGGGGGATTTTTATGTCCTTCTAAAGCCTTGGGAATAGGTCATTGCCAGAGGCAGGATAGCAAACTAGATGAGCCAATTCATTCCAGAAGGGCAATTCTGATTCCTACATTATGGCTGGATGTCTGATGCCCTGTTGGAGACAGCTGCAAAACTACACACTCCGGTGAAGTGGGTTTTTTAGGATAGAGCTCTCTCTAGGTGAGTACAGGTTTTTCATGACCAGGTTGCAAGGCTGCTCTAAACCCTGAAATAAACAAATCAATGCTGCTGTTCAAAGGGTTCCAGCACCCTCTAGTGGCAAAAAGTAGATTGTCACAAGCCATGCAGAATTTATATCCCTGAGCCTTGCCGATTCCCAAGCCTCCATGTCATTTCTGTCAAGCAGAAAGAAACCCTCAGCAGCAGCTCTCCAGAGCTTTCTTGAGCCCCATAGATGCAGAGTGCGAAGTTAGTCCCCTTGCTGCTGCATTCACAGAGCAAAAGCATCTCTAGGTTTTGATAAGGTCTTTCATCACAGCAATAGCTGTGCTTGTTTCCAGGACAGCACTTGTCCCAGCACAGGGATCTAAAACAGCATGAGGAAGGTGAAGCAGGGATCTAGGGGGTGCTACATGAAGAAAGTGCAGACAGAGCCACTTATTTTCCACAGCTCTGAATTTCAGAGCTCAGCAGCTGACAGCTTGCTCACTAACATCAGATAGATAGCAATTCAAACAGGACTATAGCACCTAGCAATCTACTGGGCCTCTTTCTAGTTCATCTCCCTTAGGCCGGTACATGGCTGTTTCCTATGGCTTTGGCTCATTTCAAACTAGACTGAACAAGAGATGGGGCTTCCACCCCTTCCCACAAGACTGTCCCCACAGTCTAACATGTGTCCAGTTGGCAAAAGGGGTTTCCCCTTCCTAGTTTTGCTTGCAGCCTCTGGAATAATGGAAGTGAAGGATACAATATAAGCTTCAAGATGAGACCTGAAACCCACTGGTCATTAAAAATCCCAGGGAAGTGAATTTTCAGCACAGGTAACTACATTCTTTGGGACCTCAGCTTTCATTAAAGGCTCTAGTCTTTGTAATAGCAAAGTCAATTTTCAAAATGGGAAGCCAGCGTAAATGATCTCTTCCTGGGTCTGCAGACAGCCTCAAACAATAGCTGCGAAGTGTGACTTGCACCCTAGTAATTACTAGTGTTAACACTAGTCTAATAAATACTGACATTTCCACTATCCTGAACTATTTCACTGCTGATCAAGGCATGCAAGAAAGAAGAGCAAATATATTCTGAAGCTATGTAATTGCCTGAGAATCAAGTCTTGTTTTGGCCACACAAATGGGCAGAGCTAGTGAGAATTTTTCCATTCTCTACTATTGGGGTGGAAGGTCTGTGGCCTGTATCTGGGCCTCAGCAGCTCCCACACTATCAGGTCCAAAGATAGTGAAGAAACCAACTGGGATGTTTCTATTCCTCTCGGAGTGGCCTGCACACACTATGGCAAAAGAGACAAACAGCAACAATGAGATCTCCAGTACCAGCGAACGCTCCATACCTGGCCAGTTTCCCGGATCATGATGTTGTCGCTGTGCCGGTCCCCTATGCCCAGCACGTACGTTGCCACACAGTACCCAGCGCAGGAAAGTGTGAACTCCTCTATGGCTTCTTCTAGTGCTTCACTGCAGGGAACAGAAACAAAGATGAGTCTAAACCCAAACAGATGATGTACTTTGAATACAAATACTTTACCCTAGGGCTCTCGCTGTCATACCCCCTTCCCCATGTAAACCTGCTGAACCTAGTGGGACATGTACACAAACTACCAATCCTGTGGTTTCTGTAAGGTCCTTCACCAGAGACTCTTCTTGTCCCTCCGCCATCAGGGAAGGGTGGATGGGACTCCTGCTCAGTCTTAACCAAATCAGTTGGCTTCACAGGACTGGAGGGGCTGTGGGGACTGAACAACCTCACTCATCCCTAGTGGTGGTTCCTGCAGGTCTGGGACAGGCAGGGTGGATTTGGGGAGGAGGGAAGCACTGTTACTGCCCGTCACTGTAAGTGAGAGAGAACTCAAGCCTGCAGGGCCCCCTCATTTATATCCCTTAAGTAGTATCAGGATTCTACAAAACAGGGAAGATGCAGGCCCTTATCCCTTAGTGCATCAAGAGCCTGAGCCAACTGGTAATGAGCATCCATGACTCCCAATAAAGCTGTGGATGCTGAGCTCAGCACCTCTCAGCCCCCCAGTCTGGGGAGTGGTGAGCTTTGTCCTGCCCTGGAACTTTCCAAGACCCAGCTGGACACATGGGATGCTTGCTGGTGTATCGGGCAAGGACACAGGCACAAGAATGAAGCTATAGCCCAGGGATGCAGCATGCACTCCCCATCGTTCCTGGATGGCTTGGAAATCAGAAGGAACCGAAGAGGGGAGGGGACAATAGGGCAAAGCAACAGAATGCGTCTCCAGCTGGAAGGAAGCCTGACGCTGCAGTGAGCACAGTCCCACCTACCCTGGGTTCTTGGATTTTAGCCAGTTCAGCAGCGCATCCTTGTTGAAAGCTGCAGTGGCTGCCATGTTGCTCTTGTTCAGCTGGATGTTGGCAATGGTGTCCGAGTGCATGACGACTTCGATCAGCCCCGTCTTGTCGCCTGTGGAGAGGCAGCCGTAAGGGGTCATCCTGCAGAGATGAGAGAAACACCTTCCACTGAGCCCTCGCACAGCGTTGGCTTGGCTTTTCTTTGGGCTTCCCCATCCTCCACTTTACAAAGGGGATTTGCTGGGATAAATCCAGGGTGCGTGTGTGTGTTTCACCTAAATTTCACACACAGCAACCGGGGACCTCTGCAAATCCCACGGGTGCTCAGCCAGTAACAAGCATCAGTGTACAAAGGTGCCAAGCGCCTCAACTTCCAATGACTCCCAAGTGAGCTGAGGGCAGGTTGCACCTTGGAGGACCGGGCGCACAGACGAAAGAGGTGCTCACCTGGAGGCCCGGGTTAAACAATAAATATTTTGCCCTTGTCTAGCACCTTTACTCTGAGGCTCTCTAAGCAGGTTACAGACATCCACTAGGCCGTGTCATAACCCTCCTGGGAGGCCGGTCAGTTTCATTACACATGCCCCCCATTCCCCCCAAATTTTAAAGACGGGCAAGGACAAAGGGAGGTACAAAGAAGCAGTGTGACTTGCCCAAGGCTTCGCAGTGACTCAGTGGCACAGCTTCGAATAAAGCCAAGGCGGCCCAACTTTCTGTGCCCTACTCCAACCACTACTCGGACCACTGAATTTCAGGGCCGATAACTGCAGTAATGATGGAAATAGGCCCATCTCTATTATTAACAAATGGAAACTTCACTCACCATCTTCAGTGGGGGGCGGTGGTGATGGGACATTGAGCTGGACGAGTTCCCTTTGGTTCTTGGGGTAAGTAGGAGGGGAGCAGGAGCTGCGGTTATTCTGCCCCCTCCATCCACCCTCCCTCTCATTAGCCCCCTAAATAGGGCTAGCAGATGGTTTCATGTGTAACAGCAACCCCACTGGTTCCCTCTAGAGGCAGCTGTGACACAATCATCCCATGTCCACTGTGATTTCAGCTGCAATATCAGATATTTAAGTTCTTTCTCCCTCACCCAATCATACCTCCCCCTGAAACAACCCACTCCACACAGACTCAGGCACGCAGGCTTTGTCTCGGTCTTTCCCTGGTAGGGCAATATAGGACGCCTGACAAAGCGATTCAGTCCAAACGCAAACTACCACTGGCGTAGCACAAGTGACTCACCTCAGGTCCAAACCCTCCTGCTTCCACAGTACGTCCATCAGCTGGATCATCTGCAGAGTCAGCATGTCCTGACGGAGATCTGGTCAGACGTTACAGATGAAGACAGAGTTCTATTTCTCCCATTTCCCCCTCCTCCTGCTCAGCTTCAGCAGATGCTCTCTTGAGAGCATATGCATATGGAAGATGCGTTTGCCAGATTTCTCACTTTCTATAGCTGACCACTAGGGGGCACCTGCATACAGCAGAGTTTCCCACTGTCACCGCAATTGTGCCAGGCAGCGTTAGATGCCTTCCCTCTGCCGGAGCGGGACAGGTTTGTCTATTGCATTTCGTTTTGCCAGTGGCTCTGTTCCCATGGCTCTGTCTGGGGCATTTCAGAAAGCCTCTCTCTGAACACAGGTATAGCTGAAATCACTGAGCCTCGATGAGCCAAAATGCACTATGGCAGGAGCCCCTTGCTACAGTGACTCCTACTGGCAGAGGCTGGGATAGGAATACCTGAAAGCTCTTCCAGGCCCAGCGCTCCTTCCCCATTCCCAGGAGTAGCTCCTGCGCAGCTCCAGCCTCATTCCTTACAGCGACTGGGGCTACAGAGCTGCAAGGAGGTCTGACTGACAGAGCTGTGCCTGGCGACTGTTTAGATAAGAGCCTGTTAGATCTCCATCGGAAATCCTGCTGTCAAAGCCTCAGTCTCCTTACCTAACAATGATACACAGTTCAGAGTCCAAGCCCCAGCCCATTTACTGCACGTGAATGTTTTATATCCATTAATGCCCCCGGCGATCAGAGGTACAGAACTCGCAGGACTTACCGTCTCCATTTTTGAAAATGATGCCCACTCCCCTTCCACCTGCTTCTTCGTTATTAAACACAATCCACAACGGCTTCATCTTGGAGTCCATAAACGTGCACTGATCCACACTAGAGAAAAGGAAGAAACCTTTCATCAGTCAGGGTCTCTTCCCGCTCGGACATGGGGAGTGGAGCAAAACCAGCTGCAAATGCTCCTAACAGACAAGTGACTAGCACAGGTGGGAGGGAGAGATCAGGAAAGCCAGTGATCTAGGCTCTTCCACCGAACAGTAATGCAAAAACCACATGGCAGTTAAGGGCACGGAGCACCAATCCTCCTTACCAAACTTCAGCAAGAATAATGGTGGGGTTCAGGGGACACTGGAGATTGGAAAGTGCCTCCAGATAGGTCTCCTGCTTCATGCACACATGCATCATCTCCTTGGCTTGCGGTTTGGTGGCCTTCTGAGAGCTCACTTTAATGAAGTCATTCAAGGCTTTCATTTTATTAAGTGCTTCCCCCTGACACAGAGAGGGAAAAAAGGTTAAAGCAAGAAACCCTGCTTATAGGGCCACATGGGAAAGTAGGGCTGACTTCATTCTTGTCTCCCCCAGTGAACACTGGCCACACACAGCATGTTTGGTGGTGGCTGCCCGAGGGAAGCACAGAACTTGGATAGCAGGGATGTTGGCAAAGCAGCGTAGGGACTCAGTCCTCAAATAGAGGGTCAGTGTGGAGAGGCCCAGGAGTGCAATAAGAGAGAGGGCTGTGGGTTAGGCGAGAAGGGCGCTGGCAGAGCTGTGAAGGGGTCCCAGGACTGGAACAATACACATGGTGTGGATCAAGATTGACGTGCATTGGCTAGTTCTGCTGACAATCCTATGGGTCCTTCCCTTTCCTAATCTCTCTCTTCCTCTTTATCTAAGGTACTTCCATGGCCCATCACCATAGTACCTGAGCACCTCACAGTCTTTAGCGTAACTGATCCTCACCACAGCCCCGGAGGGACGGCAGTGCTATTATCCCCATGTTACAGATGGGGAACTGAGGCACAGCAAGGGCTAAGTGGCTTGCCCGAGGTCACTTGAATCCAGGTCTCCCAAGTCCTAGGCTTGTGCCCTACACCATCCTTCCTCTCTCGTAAGCACTAACATTTCATCCAGAATTTAAATAAATAAATAAACTATCCTGTGTTCGCCATGAACTGAACAATGCAGCTTCATCAGAGCACCAGATGGGCAGTGTCCCATCGCCCTCTGCTGAGGGGAAGTTACCAAACCCACTGCGGGGAGGGGGGAGGGGAGGGGGAAGAGATTTAACGTGTCTTTATCCTGCAGTATAACTGAGGGCTTCTGGTTGTGCGCAAGTGCCTCTCAGGAGCTAAAGTTTATGCCGTGTGTCACCAGAGAGGTAANGGAGGGGAGGGGGAAGAGATTTAACGTGTCTTTATCCTGCAGTATAACTGAGGGCTTCTGGTTGTGCGCAAGTGCCTCTCAGGAGCTAAAGTTTATGCCGTGTGTCACCAGAGAGGTAAGTGATTTGCAATCACATCTTGGATTTGGCCTATGACCTGGCTATCACAGTCACATGCCCACTCCTGGGACAGCTGTGTCCAATAGTCACAGATAATGCTTTGCACTTTTACAGCCCGTCAGCCAATGACTGAAACCCAGATTTGTAAAGTGCTTAAATAATCCCTACCTGGGGAAAGCCAAGTGCAGAAAGTCACAGCACTAAATCAGACAGTGAGTCAACAGCAGAACCAGGAACCGACACAGGAGATCTGACTCAGTCCCCACTAGTGAACATTGCATTGCACTGCCCTGCTGGTCCATTCTGGACCAACCCAGCTGGAAGGACTGCAGCTTCACTTCTAAACCTCATGGACTGTGTGTGGTGGGGAGGGACGTGAGCAAAACTGCACATGAAGGGGAACTCTGGGTCTAACACCCCATAAAGAAAAGAATTATCGCTGTCAGTCAGTTATACAGACTAAGTCCCTTGGGGCAGGGAACATCCTTTTGTTCAGTGTCTGCACAGCACCTAATACAATGGGCTCCAGGCTGGGGACTTATCGGTTGGAAGCGACAGAGAAGGAGAAAGACCTGGGTGTATTTGTTGATCACAGGATGACTGAGCCAGAGAGCCGCCAGTGTGATGCGGCTATGAAAAAGGCTAATGCAGTCCTAGGACAAATCAGGTGAGGTATTTCCAGTGGAGACAGGGAAGTGTTAGTACCATTATACAAGGCACTGGTGAGACCTCATCTGGAATACGGTGTGTAATTCCGGTCTCCCATGTTTAAGAAAGATTCATTCAAACTGGAACTGGCGCAGAGAAGGACTACTAGGATGATCTGAGGAACGGAAAACCTACCTTATAAGAGAAGAGAAAGAGCTTGGCTTGTTTAGCCTAACCGAACGAAGGCTATGGGGAGATACGATTGCTCTTTATAAATAAATCAGAGGGATAAATACCAGGGAGGGAGATTTGTTATTTAAGTTAAGTGCCAATGTTGGCACAAGAACAAATGGATATATACTGGCCGTCAACAAGTTTAGGCTTGAAATTAGACGAAGGTTTCTAACCATCAGAGGAGTGAAGTTCTGGAACAGCCTCCCAAGGAGAGCAGTGGGGGCAAAACATCTAACTAACTGCAAGACTGAGCTTGTTAAGTTTATGGAGGGGATGGTATGGTGGGACTGCCTACAATGGCATGTAGGTGATCTGCGACTGCTAGCAGCAAATATCTCCAACGGCCGGTGATGGGACATTAGATGAGGAGGGCTCTGAATTACTAGAGAAAATTGTTTCCCAGGTGTCTGGCTGGTGGGTCTTGCCCACATGCTCAGGATCTAACTGAGCACCATATTTGGGGTCGGGAAGGAATTTCCCCCAAGGTGAGATTGGCAGAGACCCTGGGGTTTTTCGCCTTCCTCTGCAGCATGGGGTACAGGTCACTTGCAGATTTAAATTCATGTAAATGGTGGATTCTCTGTAACTTGATGTCTTTAAATCATGATCTGGGACTTCAGAAACTCAGGCAGAGGTTAGGGGCCTATGCCAGGAGTGGGCAAGGTTCTGTGGACGGCGATGGGCAGGAGGGCAGACTAGATGTTCACGATGGTCCCTTCTGGCCTTAAAGTCTATGAGTCTGTGACTAAGGCTCCGAGGCACTACAGCAATACAAATAAAGCTTCAAACGCTAACAGACGACATGCAGCTGTGAGCAGGGGATGGCCGGCCTCCTGCCTGAGAGCAGCCCTTACCTGCTTCATTAGAACTTTCATATGGTAGTTGCTGCCTCTGCAATAGGCCTCCAAAACCAGGCCAAACCTGAGGGCGACTGCAGGGACGTGCATCTCTGACCTATAGAAAGAGGGAGATTAAAGCTAGCCTGACTCTCTGCAGCTAGTGACTAGTTCTCTTGTTCACACCAGCACAGGAAAATTATTATTAATGGCTCCATTTAGATTCCTTTTATGTAACAGAGAAAAAAAAAACTCAGAGGGTTCTAAAGAAAACTTCATTGCCTGAAGCCACGAGCCTTCTTACTGGATGACTAACTTGTTAAGCATTCCTTTCGGAGAACCACCTCAGTGTTCTGGCCTGGAGGAGCCTGAATCTACATTTTCAGAGACTGCTGATCCCGGGTACCCAGCCTGAGACATCTTAAAGGAGCCTGATTTTCAGAAACTGCTGAGCACCTGCCTTCTGAAAAGCAGGCCCCTGTAGGGCACCCAGTAGAAGCATCCCCCAGTTACCAAATTTGGGCATACACTGAGCTGTGTCTAAGGCTTCATGGGGAGCGTAGAGAGGAGGAGGGAAAGCGTGCCCTGAAAATGCAACTTTTACATCAGGATCACCAACGTACATTACAGGTGCAAGCTAAACTGATACAAGCCAGAGTCAAACCGATAAAAGTGTGTCCACACACAAGGTTTAACTAAGTCAGTGCAACATCATACCTCTTGTTAAACTAGTGCAACTTTGAGTGTGGATCAGGCCTGGTCTGTCCCAGAATGTTTAGAATCTCAGCAATCTGGAGTCTAAAAATATATCACCATCTTGCCTCTCAGATTCCAGGGTGAGTTTGCCATGCTGGCAGTTAGAAATAACAAGTAAAACTGTCAAAAGCACCTAAATTGACTTAGAAGCCTCAGTCTCCTGGGAAATCAACGTGGCTTAAGCTCCCAAGTCACTAAGGTACTTTTGAAAATTGTACTCAACATCTTTTTACTTGTCAAATGAGTCCCATTGGATATGGAATCAGCAAGAGAAGAAACACAGAAGACCCTGGGATGCCATTTTTACAGTCACATTCAGAGTCAGAACTGCTCTCCTGGAAATCTGACAACCATAGAAATACTTCACTGAAAGAGACTGGGTAAGAATTATCAATAGCCTTTCAATACATGTATTGAACCCAGTCTCTTTCTCTCTCATATACACACAATCCTGCGCAATCAGGATTTCAGTAAATGCTGGTTTTACTTGGTTACCCAGGCAGAGTCTGAAATAAGGCTGCGCTTTACCTGAGATGCCAAAACAGAAAGTGTCCTATTTTGCGATTGGCTAAAGCTCTGTCCAATAGGAACTTGGTTAATTCACAGTCTAAGTAGGATTCATACTTGAGCACCTGGACGAGCTGCAGCAGATACTGGAACAATTCGTCATCTCTGGGGAAGGAAAAAGAAGATCAAAGACGACATCACCCTGGCTGCATCAATTGTACTTATGTGTACAGAAGAGGCTCAAGCATTTGCCCATAATCCTCCTCTGCCACCCTACAGCCAATCAGAAAGCAGTTCAACAGCTTCCCCCCATGGTGTGTACTTACGTCAGCTTTTTTAAGGAGTTGATCGTGAAGGAACCAACATAGCGATCAGGGAAGCTAAAATCCAGAAGCTCCAGGGCATTCAGGACAGGCAGCTCTGGCCAGGACTGGAGCAGGGAGATCATCTGCAGGGGCGAGAACGAGATGTGGAACAAGGAGTCAGAAAGGAAGAGGAGACAATGGAGGGGGCAGCATCTAAGTCATCGAGAGAGGCTGATGCAAGGAGCCAGGCCTTGAGCCTGGAACACTTTACTAACTGACAAGGTTACATTTGTTTTGGCCTCGGCAGCTGAGTATGCTCTTGGGGGGCAAGGACAGTTTTCATGTGTGTCTTGTATAGCGCCCAGAGACTGCAAAGCCCAGAACACAGCAGAACCTTGACTCTGTCAGAGATGGTTCAGGGGAGTTCACCACAACTGCGGAGGGGACAATGTCTCATTGGACCCAACGGAACTGGGAGCCAGCTCCCCAAGTCCCAACCCAAAAGCCCTACATCATATACTGCCTGCACCGTAATAGAATCCACAAGCTCTGGGATCTCAGGACCTGAAGGGGCTGGGGACACCCCGATGCGCCTGTGCACCGGGCAAAGGCCGACGGAAAAGGGAAGACAAAAGCAGCCGCGCACTGTCCCCTGCTTTCCAACTGGGATCCCCAGAGTCCGTAATCTGGGCTGGCTGCTTGACCCATGGTCCTCACCCGCCCCTGCCTCACCTGGGCAACATCCTCATGTTTGTTCCACTTGGTGATGATGAGGAGCTTTGCCAAGGCCTCTGGGTACTGGTCCCGGATCTCGTGCCTCATCTTCCACACCAGGTCCTTCTCATGCTCGTAGAGTTCGGTGTGGCTCCTCCGCTCCAGGATCTCCCTCAGCTGCTGCTTCTGCTCACAGGAACGTATGGGGCTCAGTCTGAATCTGAAATGGCCTGGCAGTTCGCTCCGTTCCCTGGGAGATGCTGCAAGGCTGGGCCTCAGGGGGAGCTATTAGGGTGCACAATCCAAGTGGGGAGGGGAGCCAGGATGGACACAGCTTGTGGGGCCCCTCTCCCAGGAAAGCCAGGCCTATGCAGAGCTGAGGGCAGCTGGGTGAGGATGGGGTAGGGGGCGGGTCTCACAGAAAAAGCACCCAGGGAGTCTCATGTAGGGAGGGCCTGTCAGACACTTACCTCCTCTGGATCCTCTGGTGCGGCGCGGGTGTATTCTCCGTTCCTCCCCAACTCCAACAGCTGCAATACAAGTACAGGCTAAGTGACGCGTCTGCCTACATCTTCTTCACAGCCCACCTCCCCTTTATGCCCACCGGGGAGCCCGCTCTTCAGCTACTCTTCATGAGAGCCCAGCGAGTTCCCAACCCCCAGAGCAGAATCATGCCCTGCTGACAGTTCGGCAGCAGGAGAGTCGGTAGCGATCAGCCGTGCAGTTCTGCTCTCACCACCAGGGGTCACTGCACCAAGCAGGAATAAGAAGGTAGAGAAATGGGCAAGAGGGCAGCAATCATGCAAGCCAAGGGTTCGAGTCCCTCTGGGAGAATGGCGCGCCTGTCAACGATCGCAGAGATGTGAGGCACAGCCACGCTTAGTGACGTCCAAGATAACACAAACCATTTCCTCCAGAGCAACAACAGAGTGATGGATTCTTGGAAGTGCTCTGGCCAAGAGGATGGCTTTGTACAAGCTGCCACGTGTGGTGACAGTCGGTTATGGACGTGTGTGCAGGGAATTATCCACCTCTTCCAGCAAGAGCAGAATTCCCACTTCCTTTTCTGGAACGGACACAGCCTCTCCTGGAGCTGTTTCCACTCCAGATGTCTGGTCAGTGGAAATGAGCAATAGATGCAGCTTTCTCATACCACATTTTCAGTTATCAGTGAGTGCTGGCCAGCTGGGAGCTCTCTAACAGCACTCATTTCCCCTTATGTCTCTCTTCCCTCCTTTCCACAAACCTCAGGCCAAGACACAGGCTTTTTCAGAAACCTGCCTTTCTGTAAACACTGCAGAATTCTGGGCCCTTCACTCCTGACCTGCAACTGCCCAGCTGCAATTTTACTCTCATTTGGAATCAGGCAGTTTTGCATTAACCAGCTTCCACTAGTGATCAGGAAACACTTCCTTTTTGAACAAAGCCACTTCAGATAATCTACGGTCGTCAACAGAGGAAGCCCAAAGTTCTGACCCAGTTGTAACGCAGGCAGAGCTCCCTTTCCACCACAGCTTGCAAAGTTTGTAAATCTGTCTGCGGACAAATACTCATAGAATAGAATCATAGAATATTAGGGTTGGAAGGGACCTCAGGAGGTCATCTAGTCCAATTCCNGGACCAACCCCAACTAAATCATCCCAGCCAGGGCTTTGTCAAGCCGGGCCTTAAAAACACCTTTAAGGACGGAGATTCCACCACCTCCCTAGGTAACCCATTCCAGTGCTTAACCACCTCTCTACGGAGAGCAGATTTTCTGGGCCTTAGATGGGACTGACTGACTGACAGGCTGGACCCACCCCAGTGTGTGTTGCGATAGGAACAAAGCTTTCAATTAGTCCTTGGCAGCCTTTATTAACCAGCTCCCTGCACCCAGCCCTTCTATGCTGCTTTATGGGACACTTTAGAACTTCGTGTTCAAGGTGACCCATCCGGAGAGATGCCCTGCCCTTTACCTGCTCGAAGGATGGGTAATACACAGGATGGGGTATGACGCTGGGGAAGCAGATGACCAGGGCTGCTGCGCTCTCCGTGTTGGGGTTGCTCTGGACTGTGCCCATGGGGTTCAACAGCTCCCCTTTCTCATCTGAAAAAGTAAAAAGATCCTCAGGCTGGATTCCCAAAGCTCAGTGAAGGGAGGTGGGAAGGCAGCGTGAGACTCGGTAGCATGGCCCAGCAGACAGGGCACTGGACTGGGACTCAGGAGACCCGAGTTCTAGTCTCAGCTCTGACACTGATCTGCTGTCTAGCGTAGGGCATGTCTCCTCAGTTCCCTGTGCCCTGTTTCCCCTCCCAGCCTGCTGTGTCCCATCTGCTGTGTCTGTGAGCTCCTCTGGGCAGAGTCCGTCTCTCATAACATGTGCACCCAGTGTGCAGCACAATGGGCCCTAATCGGGATGGGGCTTCTAGGTGCTACTGTAACACAGAGACTTAACAACAGTCATACCAGCTGGCAGAGAGAGTGTCAGTAAAATACAAGAACTCTTGCTCCTTCTGTGCTGCTAAAAGGCGATGCCGCTCTTGCCCCTCCTGTGCTCCCGCCCCACCCCGATGGAGGAGACCACAGCTGTGGTACCTGGAAACGACGACCACATGTGCAGGCAGCACTCTCCTGTTTTCAGCTGGTCCTTGTAGTCAAAGAGCATGATATTCACCCAGGCTATTGGGCAGTCCTGCAAGGGGAACAGGGCGATTGAACCAGGTGTAGTGCCAGGAGCTGGCTGATGGGAAGAGGAGGGTTAGCAAGGGCAAAACAGGCCCCCCCAAAATGTCAAGAAATAACCCCTCCCCCCAACAGCCCTCAGAATCTCCACATCCAGTCCCTGGAGCAGGTAAACGTACACCCAACAATATATAGTACCCATTGCACCCAGCCCTGGGGTGGAACCAGCAGCTTTTCAACAGCATGTAGAACATTACGCTTCAGTTTGGAGCAAGAAGAGCCCTTGAAACTGCAGGGGGGGATTTAAGAAGGCAGAACGTAGTTACTGGAGTTGGAATTTGGCCACACAGATGAGACTGAAATGCCTACACTTGTGGGAAGTTCCATGAAATCTTGATCACACGTGGCAAGGCCTTTAGAGTAGGGGTTCTCTCGCAGCACAGCTCCTGGATCGTGATGGGACTTCGTGACCAAGTCACGTCTGAATCTTCCCTCTCGTGGTGGTGGTCTTTCTGTGGGTTTTCTTTGGAGGTCTCCCATCCAAATACAGTGAAACCCCCGCTATAATGCGATAATTGGGGTCCAAAAAATTCGATCGCGATAAATGCGGGGTGGCGGTATAGCGGGGTTACAAANACCTCTTTCTGTGGGTTTTCTCTGGAGGTCTCCCATCCAAATACAGTGAAACCCCCGCTATAACGCGATGATTGGGGTCCAAAAAATTTGATCGCGATAAATGCCGGGTGGCGGTATAGCGGGGTTACAAAAATTTACCATTTCAAGCCGGTCAGTTTCAAGCCGGTCAATTTCTCTTGGGCAGAAAACGACTTGCGTTTGCGAACTGCCCATAACAGTAACTGAAAGGGTGCAGCTCCAGCAGCGGGGGCTCTCAGCCATGCAGCGAGAGAGGGAAACACTTGGGGAGAGCAGGGGAGACGTGCAAGGGGCAGAGGAAGAGCGAGGATCTTCTCGCCAAAAGGAGAAGCGGTGCAGCTCCAGCAGCGGGGGCTCTCAGCCATGCAGCGAGAGAGGGAAACACTTGGGGAGAGCAGGGGAGACGTGCAAGGGGCAGAGGAAGAGCGAGGAGCAGCTGGGGAGGAGAATGGCTCTTCTCGCCAAAAGGAGAAGCGGGGGTAGGAGGGAAGAGACAGTGGGGAAGGCACATTTCTTTTTTTTTTTTTGCGCTCCTGCGGCTTTTTTTTTTTTTTGCTTGGGGTGGCCGGAGCCACCTTATGATCGCGTTATATCCGAATTGTGTTATCGCGGGGCGCGTTATCACGGGGTTTCACTGTACTGACCATGTCCAACCCTGCATGGCTTGAGAGATCTCCCAGGATCACAGCACAAGATGGCATTAATAGACTCGCTAACAGCTTTAGAGAGACAAAGGTGGGGGAGGTAATATCTTGTACTGGACCAACTTCTGTTGGTGAGAGACACCAGCTTTTGATCTTGCACAGAGCTCAGGTCTCAAGAAGAGCTCTGTGTATGCTCGAAAGTTTGTCTCTCTCACCAGCAGAAGTTGGTCCAGTACAAGTTATGACCTCACCCACCTTGTCTCTCTAATATCCTGGGACCGACACGGCTACAACAACACTGCATTGTTAATAGCTTCGTCTTTTTCATGGTGTAGTGTAGCACAGCACTTGGTTACCTACACATCTGGAGAACCCCTGGGTTTCCAACAAGGCCTTCCAACCCTAACTCTGTAGCGCTCTCTTACCATTACACTTGGCTACTTTGTGTATTTCTACAGCTCCCTCTAAGCCACTTTAATACAGGGACCAGTTCAGTAAATATGGATTCAGAAACCAGGATGTGCAGATAAAGCCAGGTATATCTGATCAAGAAGGAGAGGGGGGTGGTTGTTGTTGTTTAATAAAGGGGAAGGGATGGATTGCTGATCTTTTAGTATAACAATTAGCACTTTCCACCCATAGATCTCAAAGCACTTTGCAAAAGGCGGCAAAGTATAAATAACCTCATTTTACCGATAGGGGAAATCGGCACAGAGATGGTGGCAGAACCAATAATAAAACCCATATCTACCGACTCGCAGTCTGGTGCTCTGCCCATTAGACTACACTGCCTTCTTGAAATTCCACTGGTGAGCTGAGTTTGTTTGCACTCAATTCTTCAACAAAACACTTTGGTCAATACAGCAGAACCAGCATTTAGCAAGACTTGTCAGAAGCCACCATGGTCTAAGAGCAAACTAACACAGAAACTGATCTCCCAAAAGGGTGGCTGAGGACAGATCTCAGATGAAATTATCAGCACAGCCAGAAAGGGACATTTCAGTACAAATGTGTGCGTACACACAAAGGGGGCATCTATCAGATTTAAAAGGAGCCATGATAAGCCCTTTACATCCTCCCACTGACACATTCTAAAGAAAACACTAAGGCTTCTCTAGCAGTCCTGGCAAAGGGATTTTTAATTCATGGGAAAGGCGGGGAAGTCTGACCTCTCACAATCTCCAAGCCCCTTTGTTGATTTAGTCAGACTCTGGGTAGCTTCAGCATGATCACCTTTGCAACATTACGTTCTAGTCCACAATGAGAAGCCAAACAACAACAAAAGTCCCTATCAAAACACATGGGGGAGGCTGCCAAAGCACCAAGTGAGATACTTAGTGGATAAAGTCCAGAAAGCAATGACTCAACATCGTCTATGTAAGGGCAGAAATAGCTTTGGCGTGACTCAAAGAGGAAAGAGCAAATCAGAAAAACACTAGTCATCCGACTCATTCCTGTAAGCATGCAGGTTCGCCTCTTTTCTTGGTAGTAAGTGATTTAACCTCACCTTCCTGCTTCTGGACAGTCCAGAGAGACCAACGGCCCTCTCCAGCTAGTTCATGCATTGCATCTCAGAACAGTTACAATGCTATTCGCAAGCAAGAGGCTGACCAGGAACCGTGCTAGACAATGGGAAAGGTCGCGGTACAAGGCTGGGAGTTTCAAAAGAATTTAAAGAAATTGGGCATACAATTCCCACTGAATTTCAGTGATGGTCTAGATATTACTTAGTCCTGCCATGACTGCAGGGGACTGGACCAGATGACCTCTCAAGATCCCTTCCACTCCTACGATTCTATGAAATTTGGGCCCCTAACGGACTGCAGCATTTGAATGACTCAGGTTTTATTTGTACTGCGGTAGCACCCAGAGGCCTCAGTCAGGGATCGGGGCTCCACTGTGCTAGCCATTGGTTCCCACACTTAAAAAACAGAGTCTCTTCTTCAGAGTGCTTCAATCTCAGGCCTCCATGCAAATGGGACCCCTGCACCTGCACGGAGCCCTGCTAGCGTCAATCCATTGTGCCCACAAGGAGCCCCATCAATGCCAACATGGCTCTGTGCAAGCACAGGGGCCCCATTTGCAGGGAGGCACTTGCAGGACTGGGGCATCAGGAAGACTTTATAATCAAACAGCATCAACCCTCTGCTTTTCTGTCCTTTTGCGAAGGCGGCCTGATGAACCCTGCATGCCTCTGGTTCTCAGCTTCGGGACTGTGCCTATCTTTTCATGGAGGTTGCAAACTTTTGTACAGAATCGAAGCATTTGCGTAGAAACAAAAGTGTTTCTTGCCCTTCGGGGGTCGTTAAGAAAACTTTCCAAAAGGAAAGAGCTGGCGGGATTAAGTTTACTGACTAGATAGTACCAGGGAATGTGCAATTCCTGGGTGCAGAGAATATGCTTTTGGATATATAATATTATGAATTAAAATGATCACATTCCTGTGCACTGGCTGTAAATGCTGCATTTGGCCTCATGTGGGACAACAGACTTTACCCTGGGTCTTCTCACTTGGGGCTGAAATAGCATCATGCATCCTTGATACAGGGGACAGAGGATTCTGAGAGATGGGGATCACAGGAGGGTCGTTTTGGGGTGCAGGAGACAAAGGTGAGGGGAACAAAAAGAACTTGCAACGTGAATTTGAGCACCACGGGCCTTCCCTTCTGTTGCTTGCACCAAACAGCCTCCCTGAACGTGTCTGTGCTTCCCTGCTTGTCCAGCCCATTTCAGATGTCACCTGAAAACACATCTTTTCTGCTCCCTGCTTATGCCTCTTGTTCTCTAGCTCTGCACAGGGTTTGTTCTCACTCCCCCCGGGCTGTAAACTGGTTCCTTACAGAGTTTGTTCTCTTCCCCCACTCCCTTGGCAGTAAAGTAGCTGTGCACAGGGTTTGCACGAATGACATTACTATAGAGAAGAGCCATCACAGAATGAGGTTTAACCTCAGCTACAAATGGGGAAGCCCTGGAATGCAGAGAAAGGGAAATGAACACAAATAATTCCCCTTTCTTTGCAGTTAAATATAGAGTAAATATGAATATTAAATATGAATTTCCTCTTCCCTCCCTCCCTCCCCCGAGCAGTTACAATGGAACAGCTCCATAGTAATGGCAGCCATTCCCCAATTTCCTGCTCCCCTTGGAGCAGTTACAATGGGACAGCCCATCGTACCGGTAGCCATTTCTGAACTCCCCAACCTCCTTGGAGCAGTTGCAATGGGACAGCCCATCACGGCAGCAGCTTTTCTACTGGCTGAAGTTCCCTCTTTGAAATGCAAGAGTCGGACGTGTTTAGCTCAATGCTGCTTCCGCTGCCACACAGAGCTGGTGAGACTGGCCCAGCACCCACCCCAACCCCTCCCGGGCCTCACTTACAGCTTTCTTGGATTTTTTCTTGGTGGATCGTGCCTTCTTGGCCTTCTCGATGACAGCGTAGAGGGCGAAGCAGAGCCGCGCCATGCGGGGCAGGTCGCAGATGCTAATGTCAAAATCCAGCCTCTGTTTCCACACCGGCTCCGAACACACATTCACCTCGGCGCTCGACACCATCTTGCAGAGCATCTCGTTGCCATGGTAAAGGCCTGCCTGCACCACCAACTGAGAGAGAACAGTGCATTGGGATCACAATGTCCTGAGCTCTTCGCTTAGGGGGAGTGGTTAGAACAGGGCCAGGATTGGGAGCCAGGACTCCTGGGTGCTATTCCCATCTCTTGCCACGGTCTCTCTGCGAGCCCTTGGTCAAGTCCCTTAACTTCTCCGTGTGTCAGCGTACTGATCTATACAGTTAATATGATTCTCTTCCTACCTCACATGTGGGCTGTCAGATTTAATTAATGATTGCAAAGTGCTCATTTAATCCACTAGTAAGCTTGTACTACAGGTCCCTTTCTGTGCCCGATCAACAGAGGAGATGAGTCTGTTACAGGCTTGGCTACTGAGCCTGACTATTTAGCTCAAGCTGTAGGCACTCATGTCTCTCTCTCTCTGGAGGTCACCAGATCAATTCCCAGTGTGTTGGATAAGATGGCTGCTATCACCCTTCCTAGAAAGCACATTCTGCCCACATATATGTAATGTTTGGAACCCTGGGGTGTCAATTCAGTGCTGGTAAAAGGCATCAGATCAACAGCCCTGGAGAATTAAATCCTGTTCATCCCAGGACAGGTACCACATGGGCAACAGTGGTACAAGCTGTCCTTTGCCAGTATGCCTTACCCAGGACCCAGAGAGACTCTCCTCTATAGGGAAATTTAGGCTATTTTCTTAGGAGCACTGAAATTCGGTGGGATTTGGGCGCTTAATTGCCTTAGGTTGGAATTTTCAGAAGTGCCTGGGTAATTTAGAAGCACAATTCCCAGTGCAAGTCAACAGGGAATTGTGCTCCTAAATCACTTAGACACTTCTGACGAGCCCTCCCTTGAATCTCCACACTCCAGTGAGTCACTGGCCTTTCTGCTGAGCCTGCCAACACGGATGCCAATTGCTGTTATTGGTTTTTTTCTGGTATGGACATGCTGGGTAAAGTTTTCAAAAGGGCCAAGTAACTTAGGAGCATAATTCCCATTTTCAAGTGGCTTCAGCGTTTACGAGCCTGCTTTTGAAAATGGGATTTAGGCCCTTATGAAAAGTGTCCCCCTTGTCACAAGACAATACTGCCTTGACTGAGACCCAGGCGAGTGAGGTACTCTCTCTTATCGGAACAACTTCTGTTGGTGAGAGAGAGAGAAGCTTTTGAGCCACGCAGGGTTTTCCTTCTGGGACTGACAAGGCTACAAACTATACCGTATACATGACTGAGACCAAGTCACTCATTTCGCACCAGCCCCCAAAGAGCTGCCAGCTGGGAATGACGTTGGAATTGTTTTTATACCAAAGATACAAAGATACTAGAAATTAAAAACCAACAGCAGTAAAACCAATCAGTGGGAACATTTAATAAATCTTAACTGCTGAAAGGCTAGACAGGCCCAGATGAGGAAACCGGACCATACCCCGTAGGGAAAGCAACCAACAAGAAATGGACGTGGGCTTATGTCAAGGGAGAAGCAAATGAATAGCACTGGGGAGGATGTGTAGAACTGGCTTGGATGCAGAACAAACCGCAAAGCACATTGGCAGTGGTTAGTTATCCCCCTTGAAATGCCTCTGCATATGAAACTCTATTTCTGGCATTTGCAAGTCTCCATATGGCTAAATGCTTCAGCCCTCACTTCTCCTCTCTCCTGCCTGGACCGTATCACAGAACAGGAAAGAGACCTCTTCCTAGCCTGTGCCATCCCTCCTGCTGCACGTTCATCCAGGCACTAGAAATCACCTCTAGTCAGGATCCCCGGCACGCTCTGGGAGACACTTTCAGCGAGGCAAGAGCCTTATGAGCCCACAACATCTATATCTGACACATTCAGGCACCATTCTCTGCCTCCTTTATCCTCATTTGCCAAATCTCAGGGGCCCCACTCCATTTGTTGCCTGCCCCATTCTGTTAGCAAGTCCTCTGCTTCCCAGGGCCTATTCTCTCTCCATTCCCCTATTGCTCCCCTATGCTGGGGCCACCTCCCCGTTCCTCTGCCCTCACCCCCCTCACACAGCCCGAGTTCTTCCTCCTTCGCTGGTCTCCAGCACTTCTGCATCTCCGTTGAGGTGAGGTCACCGCAGATGAGTAGCTAGGCTCAGTACTCAGAAACTCTTGCAGCTAAGGCTTCTAAGAATGTGCCGCTCGCTCAGCGAGCTGCTGGCTAACAAGTTCCCTTCTCCTTCCTGTTGTGAAGCTTTTTAGAGGTCGCCCTAAAGCTGAATGAAGGACGATGCAGCAAGGAGTCATGTGATCTCAGGCCTTTGATCCCTGCTGTCTTTCACACAAGCGGTAAGCAACCAGATGCAAAAAAACAAACAACCCACACCCAGCCCGCACCTACCTTCATCCTCTCATCTGCATTCACCTTACTGCCTTGCACCAGTTCAATGTAAAAAGGCTGATTAAGGGACCAGAGTGTCTCGTGAGTTGGCTAGAAAGGGCAGAGAGAACAGAACTTAAGTTAGCACATGGACCAGAATGAAGACCAACCTGCAGTCTCTGTGGCAAGGAGACAGGCTGGTGCCCCCCAGCACCAGAGCTCCTCATCACCACTTGCTCCCCTGGGATGTATTGTACCCACCTTAGAGATGGGGAAACTGATCCAAGACCAAAGTCAGCCAGAGTAAGTGGGTGGATCTCCCACCGTAACAGTAATACCTAGCACCTCTATAGTGCTCTTCAGCAAAGGTCTTTATGGAGATGTTCAGTATCATTTTCCCCATTGGGAACTGGGGCACAAGAAGGTGGACTAACCTGGCTGGTTAGAGGCTGAGCCAGGAATAGAACCCAGTTCTCCTGCACCCCAGTCCAGGGCAACACAGCAGCCAGTGGACGCTGCTCATGCCAGGGCTGAATCTGGCTCACAGAAATTAAGGAATTAATCCAAAGCCAGAGTGACAGTCAGGGTGAGAGCTGGGATCAGAATGCTGGAGTTCCTGGCTCCCTGACCTGTGCTCAGACTATTAACCCTGGAAATAGGGATGGAGAGGTGCCCCCTGGGCGGGCATACGGAGTCACTCCCATTTTGACCTCAGGATCTCCGATAGGAAAGAGGAGGTTACTTACCTGTAACTAGAGGTTCTTTGAGATGTGGTAGCCCTATTTGTATTCCAAACGTGGGCACACATGCGTGCCATGCGCCTGAGTCCGCAAGGTTTTCCTAGCAATGTCCATTGACCCGCACGTGCGTCCTGCATCCCCTCATGCTCACAGCCAAGTGTATAATAGGTCGTATGGGTCAACACCTCTCCCATATCCCTCTTACCACTGAGTAGTCCAGTCTGCATCACAGCAGCTGGAGGGCGGGTATTGGAATACAGATAAGGGTCACACATCTCGAAAACCTCCAGTTACAGGTAAGTAACCTCTTCTTCGAGTGATGGTCCCTATATGGATTCCAAACACAGGTGAGTAGCGAGCACCGATCAGCGTGGAGATGGGTGCAAGAACGTGAGAGGAAGTGCAGTCCGCAGTACGACACGGCTTACAGCAGCGTCCGCAGCCGCTGCTTGGGCGACGGAGTAGTGGGACATGAACGTGTGGACAGAGCGCCAGGTTGCTGCACGACAGATGTCTTGCCAGGAGACATCTGCTAAGCAGGCTCATGGAGAGTGCGCTGTGACTCCACCTGTTGGATAGCGTTGTAGCATTCGTAGATGCACCCAGAGACTCATTTGGAGATTCGTTGGGAGAAGAGGGATTGGCCCTTAGATCGGTCAGCAATGGCTACAAACAGTTTTGGCGATGTGTGAGAGGCATTGGTCCTGTGGAGGTAGAATGCCAAGGCACGGCGAACGTCGAGGGACTGCAGGACCCTGTCCGCGTGGGAGGCATGCGGTTTGGGGCAGAACACAGAGAGGTGAATGCACTGATCTAGGTGGAACTCCGACAGTACCTTCGGGAGGAATTTAGAGTGTGGCCATAAGGAAAATTTATCTGTGTGGAATACGGTGTAAGGGGGATCTGCCATCATGGCTGCCTGTTCACTGACCCGTCTAGCTGAGGTGATGGTGACCAAGAAAATGACCTTCATGGAGAGGTGGGAGAGGGAGCATGTTGCCAGCGGCTTGAAGGGTGGGCTCATGAGGGCAGAGAGAACAAGATTAAGGTCCCAAGGGGGTGGGGCTTGAGTACTGGCAGGAAGGCATTGAGTAAACCCTTCATGAAACCGACAGTGGTAAGGCATATAAACACAGAGCCGCTGTCCACCAGCAGGGAGGGGGGAGGCACTGAGCGCTGTCAAGTGGACTTGTATAGAACTGAGGGAAAGGCCTGACATTTTGAGATCAAGAAGGTAGTCGAGGATGATAGGTATAGATATTGCATTCACTGGGTGGCGATGGCAGTGAGCCCATGAGGTGAATCGTTGCCACTTAACTTAGTAGCAGGCCCTGGTGGATGCCCTCCTGCTTTGGTTAAGGATGTGTCGCACCAGAGTGGAGCAAGCCCTAACTACCCTCGAGCTCCTAATACCAGGCCATGAGGTGAAGAGGGCCTGGGTTTGGGTGCCGAACCCAGCCCCGATCCTGTGTGAAGAGATTGGGAGTGTTGGGAGGTGGAGTGGTGTGTGGGTGGAGAGTCTGAGGTCGTCTGTGAATCAGAACTGGTGTGGCCAGAACAGGGCTACACGTATTACGGTAGCTCGGTCCTGTTGGATCTTGTGGAAGGAGGGGAACGAGGGGAAAGGTGTAGTAGAGGTCACCTATCCATGGGAGGAGGAGAGCATCACCCTGCAAATCCTCCGCTATGGCTCCCCTGGAACAATAACGGGGCAGCTTTTGGGTTTCATGAGTGGCAAAGAGGTCCCGCCTTGGGGTGCCCCATTGGTGGAAGAGGTATCGGAATGGGATGTCGTGTAACTCCCACTCGTGGGAGAGGTAGAGAGTCCTGCTGAGCGCATCTGCTAGGGCATTTTGGGTGCCTGGGAGGTATGTGGCTTGGAGCATCACGTGGTGTTTGATACACCAGTTCTGAAGGTGATTGGACGTGAAGCAGTGGGTGGGAGACCGGGCGCCATCCTGCTGGTTGATGTACATGACCGTGGAGATGTTGTTGGAGAGCAATTGAACGTGGCAGGACCCAATAATGGGAAGAAATGCCTGGCATTGCTGTAACGATGCTGGCTTTGGTGGGACACAACTGAGTGTGTCAATTCAGGACAAATCGCTTAAAGCAGGGGAGTTACAGCCCAAGGCTGGGGTTTTTCCACCTCTAAGGCAAACCAAACCAGCCAGACAGAGAGGACTTTGGTTTTACCCCACTGGCTAACCATAAGTCATACAAGCAATTCCCTTAGACACTCCAGTTTCTCAGTACCACCACCAGTGCCACTCATTATGGGGATGAATGATTATGAAAACCATCCGAAGAAGTGGGTATTCACCCACGAAAGCTCATGCTGCAAAACCTCTGTTAGTCTATAAGGTGCCACAGGATTCTTTGCTGCTTTTATGAAAACCAATACCCCAGTCAAAGAAAAAAGGTTCTCCCGATCCCAAAGGACCAAGCCCCAGACCCAGGTCAATATACAAATTAGATCTTACCCACAAATCACGCTGTTGGCAATCCTTTAGAATCTAAAATTTAAAGGTTTATTCATTAAAGGAAAAAGATATAGATGAGAGCTAGAATTGGTTAAATGGAATCAATTACATACAGTAATGGCAAAGTTCTTGGTTCAGGCTTGTAGCAGTAATAGAATAAACTGCAGGTTCAAATCAAGTCTCTGGAGTACATCCACAGCTGGGATGGGTCATTCAGTCCTTTGTTCAAAGCTTCAGTTTGTAGCAAAGTTCCTCCAGAGGCAAGAAGCAGGACTGAAGACAAGATGGAGGACATGCAGCAGTCTTTTATAGTTTCTTGTCATGTGGCCTTTCTTTCTTTATTCCAAAGACAAGCATTCGGGCACGTGGCAAGAAAAAACCTTAGAATTCTGTCCATAGGCATGTCCCTGCATACCTTGCTGAGTCACAAGGTGTATCGGCCTTCTTTCAATGGGTCAGTTGTATAGCTGATGGTCCTTAATGGGCCATCAAGCAGGCTAGGCAGTGCTGACACCAAATTGTCTGGGCTGTCACCCAGAAGCATAGCACAAGTTTGAAATACAGACAGTATAGAGCCAATACTTATAACTTTAAATACAAAAATGATACATGCACCCAGATAGCATAATTATAACCAGCACATCATAACCTTGTCTTAGATACCTTAGTTGACCCCCCTTTATAAAAGATTTGGTGCCACTACAGGACCTTGGTTGCAACAATGATCTATATGGTCCCAGGTCATGTCAATAATGTCACACATGCAAAATGGACTGCCCTCAGTTCCAGCACGTTTATATGAATCCTGGCCTCTCGTGGCGTCCAGATCTCCTGTGCTGTGTGATGGTCCAGATGGGCTCCCCAACCTGCAAGGGAGGCATCTGGTGTGACGGTGGCCTGCGGGGTGGGAGGGATGAAGGGGGTCCTGACCATGACCTTGGAAGGGTTGGTCCACCATGTGAGGGAGGCCAGAACTGTCTTGGGGGCAATGACTCTGGTGTCCAAATGGTCCTGGTTGGGTCTGTAGATAAGCCATAGCTGGAGGCGACGCATGCGCAGATGTGAGTGTAGCGCGATGGAGGTACAAGCTGCCATATGTCCAAGGAGAGACAGACAGCAGCAGACGCGTTTGTGATGCAGGTCTGCAATTATAGTCATCAGCACCGTGAAGCGGTCCACCGGAAGGAAGGTTCGTGCCGCGATGGAGTCAAACCGTGCCCCAGTAAAGTGAATCGGATCAGTGTCAGTGTGGAAGTAGGCACCCTTCATGTCAAGAGCTGCGAACCAGGCCCCGTAGGGGGATAATCGATGCCAGCGTCACCATACAGAATCTGGATTTTCTGATAAAGGTGTTCGGTAACCAAAGGTCGAGAACAGGGAGGTGCCCTTTGGGATGAGGAAGCAAGGGGAGTAGAAGCTTCATCCCATGTAGGGAGATGGGACCAACTCTATGACTCCCTTCCCAAGAAGAGCATCTGCTTCCTGTTGGAGAAAGCATTGATGAGAAGGGTCCCCTAGAGATGTCTAGAGGGATGGGGGTTGCTGCTGGGGAAAATAAAGAAATTCTACGGCTATCCATGGTGGATGATCTCCAGTACCCAACGGTCCATGGTGATCTTGCCCCAGTTGTGGGTGAATAGGACAAGATGGCCCCCAAAGATGACATGGGGTGCCACAGGCGGCAACGGGGAAGGTTCGCAGGTCTTGATCGACGCATCAAAACTGGGACTTTGGTTGTTGGTGGGAGAGAGTTGAGGAGGGGGCCATGGCGGAGGTCGGGAACCACTGTTGCTGAGACTGGTGTCGCCTGCATGGGGCTTCCTGTTGGCATTGGTAGTAGGCCTGACAGGGCACACGGGGGCAGGGACGGAACTGCGCTCGCTTCTTGCCTGCATTGTGGAGCCAGGGTATAGATCCCTAGGGATCGTCCCTAAGGGAGTCCATCTTGGAGTAAAACAGCTTGTCCTCATCAAAGGGGAGGTCCTTGATTGTATTTTAGACCTCCCCCACATCAACAGCTGCTTGGAGGCCCACCTTGGTGACCAGGCATCCCTCATCCACCAGTGCCTGAAACTGCTGCTGTTGGTCTGGTGCAGTGGTTTTCAAATGTTTTGTATTGGTGACTCCTCTCACACAGCAAGACTCTGAGCGTGACACCACCACCCCTTATAAATTAAAAAGGTGTGGGGAGGTAATTTAATTTAATGGAGGCTCGGCGCGGTCATCCAGTTTGAGAATCCCTGGTCTGGTTGCAGTTTGTCCTGGAACTCTGGTAGCCCCGTATAGTTAGTAAAATCATATATCGCTAGCAGAGTCTGATAGTTTACTGCAGCATCGCCAGGGAATACATCTTCCTCCCCAAGAGGTCCATGCGTTTCGCCGCCCGATCTGGAGGGGTTGATTTTTGTCGGTGCTGCGGGAGGATGACCTCATTAATAGATGGTCCCTGAGGTTGGAGACTGTCCAGGAGCTGGTGCTGCTGATCCTGAATCTCTTCCAGTGGTATTCCCAAGTCCTCTTCCACCAACTGGAGCAGGTCCTGATGCTGCCGGTGATCATCTGGCGGAGACAGGGAAGGAGGAATGAACAAGAAGGAAGTGGCCATGGGGACTGGAGGAGCCGGCAGTACTAGTTCAAGGTCCGCCTCTTCCTCTGTGTTCAATGGTGCTGATGGAGGAGCCTGGGCGGAGCGATAGGACGTTTGGAAAGGCGGCTAGCGATGGCGGTAGGTGTTCCAGGGTGCCCAGTGCAGCCAAGGCGAAGGGGCCTGTGGGTGTGGTGTGCCCCACGGGTACCAGTACCAGACCCTCGCTGCTGGATCATACACCGGTGGATAAGGCAGTTGGGGACGCGAATCCAAGCTGCGGTGTGACATGGGGGAGAACGAAGGCTCCAGCTCCAAAAACTCCTCTGACTCCGAGGTTGGTTCCAGCAGTGGGGGAACCAGTGAAACGGGCGGGCAGCAGTGTGGCACCAGTGGGGGTCATTCCAGGAGCAGCAGGATCAGTTTGTCCACTGGAGCGGGGACCTCACGGGTGAGGGGGGGCCGGAGAGGATCGAAGAGGGTTTGGGAAGGATAGCACCAATTCCACAATGGAGAGGAGGGGCTCTGATCAGCCGGGAGTCCTACAAGTGCCAATGGAAATGCTCACGGGGCCAGGTAGCGTCTCAGGCTTGGCCAAATGGCACGGAGGTGGCAGCGGGAAGGGTGGTTCAGGAGCACTCTGGATGGGCGGCTACTAGGGCGGCCATCTGTACTGCCAGACCCCGTTTGCGCTGAGCTTTCCCCTCCACCGGGGGAAGCTTGGGCGTCGGTGTGGTCATCTCTGCGCGTAACGTCTCATCCAACCGGGCGCGTCTCAGGGAGGAAACGCTGCGTTTAGTAGCAGTCCGCTGTGGGGACCTGCTTTTGTGCCCACAAGAGTGCTTCTTGCTCTGATGGCTGGGCCTGCCCTTCCCCGGTGGCACTGCTGGATCCGGGGCATGGGAAACAGTGTGCACCGCTGGTGAAAGTCGCTGTGTTGGCGGTTCCGATGGGCCCAGACCCAAATGAGCAAACTGCCTCATTGCTTCCTCCATGGAGGAACTTACGGAGGCAGAGCTCCCAAGCTTCCCAGGTCCAGCAGGAAGGACTTGCAGAGGGAGCAAGGAGCCGTGACACGAGCCTCACCGAGGTGATAAAGACACCACTGGTGCTCATTGCTCATGGAGAATGAATGCGGGCAGGAGAGACAGTTTTTAAACCCCAGAACGTGGGCATAGTCCCCACGTGGGGGGAGGGACAGTCCTCAAACAGGAATGACTAGTACTAATCAACCTACTACTAACTCTGCAACTACTATACACAACTATAGACAAACGGAGAGAAATCACTCTCTTAGCAAAAACTAAGAGCGCAAAGGAACAGGGCTGAGGCAGGCCATGCGGCAGTAAGAGGGCACTAGAGTAGCGTCGACCCACACAACCTATTATACCCTCGGCTGCAAGCATGAGGGGATGTTGACACACGTGTGGGTCAGCAGACACTGCCAGGCAAACCTTTCGGACTCAGGCACATGGTGCGCATGCGCACCCACGTTTGGAGGACATACAGGGATCATCATTTGAAGAAATAGAGGGTCTCTGTGCAGGTCCTTTATGTAACTGAGGGAGGGGGATCCCCAATTACCCCCTTTTGGCCTTGTTATGACCCCTGCATTAAGGGGCCAGGGTGTCACTCTGCCTGCTGGGCAGTCACTTCCAGGTGGCACTAGCATTTCAATTTCATTGTGGAAAAGTCAGAGAAGCAGCAAATGGGTGTGTCAGGCTGGTGGGAGCAGGGGGAGAAGGGTATCCGGTGTGCTCGCATGGTTACCTTTTTCTTGGGGAGCGGGGGAGGCTTGGAAACCATCTTCGGGGTGTGGGCGGTGCAGTTGGTCTGCTCGTCTCGCATAGCAATGACGGAGGAGAAGTGTACCATCGTCAGGTGGGGCATCAGGCCATGGTGCAAGCAGCTGCGGATGTACTGGTGGGAGGAGGGGCAGAGAGAGAACAGAGTAATCATGGTAGAACAGACGGCCTGGAAGCCACGAGGATGTGGAGAGGGCAGCGGTGGGGATGAAGCAGGGCTGGGTGAGACAGGAGAGGAAGGACAGTATGTGGAAGCGACCCAGCAGCCACCAAAACTAGGTTCTCCTGTCAATTCCTTTCTAAACCTACATCTTTCCTAGGAGGCGTCCCTGGCACGAAGAACCCTGAAGACTAAAGTGCAGTTCCAAGAGTGAGTGGGTCCAGGTGCCCAAGCCCATCCCCCATACATGCACCGGGCTGCCTGGTTTTATGGTACGATGCCGGGAAGGATTCATTGCTCCAGACAGCAGAGAGCCCGCCTGTGTCACAGCAGAGGAGGGGGGGGGATGCTGTTTGGGGGCAGTGTTGCTTCCCAGTAGTGGGAGCCATTGTTCAACTCTGACGTTCAACAGCTACACCCTGGCTGGGGAGAGGGGATGGAGGGAGTCACCCCTCGGAACCATAATCCTCCCACACACACACACACACACACAATGGGTTTGGCTCATTAGCGTTCAACGCCAAAGGGACCCACAATCGAGTCAAACTTTCTCCACCCATGACCGAGCCCAGCCTTATGTTCTTTGTGGTGCCTGCTCATAGACTCCCCCCTAGAGGGCCGTCCATTGGGGCAGCATCCAGGTCACCGTTGTTAACCGGACAATGGACTGGGTCCCTTTAGGGTGTATTTCCAGCTCGACATAAGGAACATGGACGACAATAGCATGGAGCATCCTTTTCCTGCCTCCCAGAGAGAAAAGTGCCTGTACGCTTGGGAAAGAGCTCCCCAGTAGGTGGAGGAAAGAGACTCACCTGGAACTGGTACAGGGGGTAGTTCCCGTAGAGATATTCACATTTCCCTTTCACCTGCAGAGTATAATCCTCAGGGCTCTCCACTGTCTGGTGGCGGAAGACGGTAGCTTGCTTCTTGATGGCATAGCTCATTAACGTGACAGGGAATTCCTTGGGGGAGACTTGGAAGGTGAAGCTCTCCTGCAATCCCAACAAAACAGCACGTACAGTCAAATACCAGCTAAGAAGGGGCTGAAACCAGCATCGGGAGTCGCAGAGAGAGACCCACAGCCCCGGATGCCAGAGGGGATAGCTAGATTCCCCAAAAGGACCTAGGGGTGAAGAAGGCTACGGAGTCAGCGTGATTATCCACATTAACAAACAGGGATGGACAGAGGTCAGAGTGGAGAGGGGTATGTCCAGTGGTGTGAGCACAGGATTGGGAGCCAGGAACTTCCCGAGTCCCATTTGAAGTTCCGCCGCCTACTCCCTCTGCAGCCTTCAGCACGTCATTTAAAACTTCCTGCCTCTACTTCCTCTGTCTGCACAAAAGGGGGACGATACCTGCTAATCAGGGGGGGCTACCAGAATGAATGCTTGGCAAGCGCTACGTGTTATGGATGGTTCATTCAGATTGAGCGTGTGTCTCCTTGGAAATTTTGTTTAATGCCTGGGCACAACATGCCAGGACTGGGGTTATCAGAGGGCAGCAGGAAGGAATGAGAAGTTATCAGGTGCTCCGTGGCAGAGGCAGCCTAATGCCTGGAAGCAGCCTGCTGGGATCATGAGACCGCCTGACCCTTTTATTTCAAAAGAAAAGGGGATTTGTTTCAGCAGCGCAGAATTTTGAGAGATGGTGAGGGCAAAGCTCGCTTGGGGAGGGGAGCGTTTCCATCAATCAGCTGTTTGGTGGGGAGGTGGCCAGCTTACACACAGTCCTTCCAAACATCTCAATCTCATGGAGTCAAGATAATTCCCAAACAGACGGAACCATGGCATACTCTCTCCCCGAGAGCACCTGGTCCCACAGCTGGCTGCAGAACTGAGCGCGCAAACCCTTTACACATAACAGGAAGCTCAGATTTTACCCCGCCAGACTCAAACTTGACGTTGACGAAGATGTTCTTGTTGGGGATGCGAAGGGGGCCGGTCCTGGGGCCTTTGGCCAAGGGCTCCAGTTGCAAGGGAAAGTTGTACTCCATCCAGGAAATCCAGCTCAGCTGCTGCCGCTTCGTCGCCTTCTCTTCACAGAACTGTCGCATTTTTGCACGGAAGTCGTTCACCTCCGGGTCGCGCACCGAGTCAAACTCATGCAAACCTGAGCGGGGCGTTAAAATAAACAAACAGGTAAATGATCCACATAGCAGTACGGTCACTGGTCCTTGATAATCAGCTGCCTCTGCTGGGCAGGGAGGTCGCAGCATCACATAACATATGGTAGAAAAAGCCAAGTCTATAGCATTAGACTATGATGGCTACACAATGACACCAGTCCCTTCTAGGGACTCTTGCTGAGACAGGCTGGGACTAGACCAGAGGAGAGTTCACCCCTTGCCCGTAGTCAGTCCAAAGGGACTTCTGCTAGGACTGGCATAGCTGAGAGCTCCCTTAATTCAGCCAGGGGGATTTTCCTACACAGCAATCCTGGCTGAGAGAGGTTGAGCCTGGAGTAACTGAGCTCCCCCTGCTGCCAGCACGCGTGCCCAATCCTGATTAAAGCAGCTCCTGCTGGCACTAAGGTGGGGGTCTCACCTTTCCCAATGAGCAGGCTGATCTGGGAGTTAATCAGCTTCTTGACGCGGTCACCTTCACGAGCCACCAGCCGAAGGACAGGCAGGAAGGGCTGGATGTCGCAGAGGCGCCGCTGCTCATCCTCCAGCTCCTGCTGCTCGGCTGTCTGGTTGATACACGTGAAGACGTACGCTTCGGGGTCATTGAGCATGTGATACAACGGCTCATACTGTGCATGACGCCAGACCACCTGGGACAAACCGACAGCAGGATGGAACCACCGATGTGCCGGCTGAACCATCACATCCCCTCCCTACTGCCCCACTCTCTACCCACTCCATCCCCACAATGCCCCAAGGCCATTACACATGGTCACAAACAACAGCAGGGGCAGCTATTGATTGGGATCTTGCAGGGCCTTAATGAAAGCCCCTGGAGAAGAGCAACAGTCATTTGTAGGACACCTGAGAAATGCCATCCCTAGGAAATTCACAACTGCACACGCCCGCTTGCACCCATGGGGAGAGGCACAATGCACTACAATGGGAGGCAGTCCTATCCCTTTTCACTACATCCCCTGGTCTCTAAGCATAGACGACATGAGTAGCTGTAACTATTACTGACCTGATTATTTCTCGATGACTGTGTGATCTCACAGAATCAATTGCGAGGACCCAATTTTCAGCCAGACTATAACCTGGCTTCTCTTTTTTGTGCTTGCAATGAGCTGCAATAAATCTCTCTAGGTATCTACAGTATCTGAGCACCTCACAATGCTTATTTGTGGATTTTTAGCCTTGTAACACCCCTGCCCGGTAGGGAGGCATTACCCCCATTATATGATGGGGAGCTGAGGCACAAGTCACAAATCTATGACGGAGCCAGGAATTGAAGCCAGGTCTCCTGTACCCCAGTCCAGTCCAGTGCCTTCCCCACTAGACCATCCTTCCACCCCAGTGGATGCCAGTTAGACAGTTAACTAATTACCTGATTGTGACCACATAGCTGGTAACTTAACAACTAAAGCACATCTATTGTGCCCACAGTTTTCTGGCCTGAAAACTGCAGGCACAGAAAGAACTTCTAATGATCTGGCACCGTTTGTCTGTCTCTTGTGCTGTGTGAGTCATCTAAGCCAGGCTGCTATTGCAACGAGAACCTTTTCCACTCTGATTTTTGCCTAGTGAATTGAAAAGGTAATTTCATTTCCTCTACACTTGTGCTCAGCATTTTATTACTCAAAGGAAACACCAAAAACTTTTCTTTTTAACTAAAAGTTCCCAATCACCACGACACAGCTTCTGCTGTGCAAAAAAATAAGAATACATCTACACTGTAATAAAAGACCCATGACACGGCTGCAGCTGGCCTGAATCAGCTGACTTGGGCTTGCAGGGCTAAAAATTGCAGTTTAGACATTTGGGCTTGGGCTGGACCCTGAAACCTTGCAAGAGGGGTGGGCCTCAGAGCCCAGGCTCCTGCCAGAATCCGAATATCTACGCTGCTAGTTTTAGCCCTGCACCCCAAGCCCCAATGGGGCCCAAGTCAATTCACCTGGGATCTGAGACTTGGTGCCATGGATTTTTTATTGCTGTGGAGACGTACCCTAAAAGGGAAGTCACAGTAGAGAACAACTGCAGAACATGTGACTTCATCCAGAATTTGTATTCAGCTTCCCGGGGAGGATCTCTCTCGCTGGCCCACAGAAGACCATTGAGACTGAAAGGCTCAGGGTGTGGAGTGGTTGCTCTGGTGTGTGAGTGAGCGGTAACGGAATATGGGAATCTTTCACCCCTCAGTTGCTGATTCAAATCTGGCCCATCAGTAGTTACTCAAAAAACTGTTACCATCTGAGGGCTGATGTGAAACAAGTCAAGTTCCCAGTGGACTGATGCCCATCACAGCTGGCACTGTAATTGCCCCGTATGTTGGCAACCTCAGCAGCAACGCCAAGGATTGACAAGGACTGTGGAGAGAGCGTCCCAGAGGAGGGTCCCTCCAGGTCAGGAATGAGGCACTCTATTAGCACAGCGTGGGAGAAGCCTGCATTGCTGCCGGTGCGTGGCTAAATGGGGCTGCGAATCCAACATCTTTCCCAAGCACTGAACTCGCTTAAGAAAAACGCCCTGTGCGCTTGTAAAATCGATCCCAAAGGTGACTCTTTAGCCACAGGGGTGAGGCTTGCAGTAAAGGCTGGTACCTGTTTGATGGTGCCCAAGCTGGCATTGCAGGATACAGAGAGGTTCAGGTATATGCCTGTAGGCAGCAGGAAGTCCACCTGGATGGTTTGGTTTTCCTCCTTGGACCAGAATTCAACAGGGCAATAGATGCCCGGGGGCATCCTGCTCACTTCTTAGCTACAATCTGCAACAAAGGGAGAGAAAGGACAATTATTTGTATTGCAGTAATTCCTAGAAGCCCCAACAAGACCAAGGCTAAGCACTGCACAGACACAGTGGGACCTGGTCCCTGCTCTGACAAGACCAGATTATTATGCCCATTTAATGGATGGGAAAACTGGGAATTCAATCCGATCTCCAGAGTCCAAATCCAGTGCCTTAAAAAAAGACATCCTTGTTCGGGTGCACCCAGATGCTGCCATGGTTATAGTTCAAAGGAGCTTCTACTTAGTCATTTAAGAATATGAAATACTTTGAGTGTTACAGCTGGGCGAAATTTTTTTAGTGAATGGTAAATGCACCAAAAAATGAATTTTTCTGGGCACCAAAACTGTTTGCAACTTGGGATCAAATTCCGTCAATAGTTTTGGTCAAAAAAAAAATTAAAAAAAATACAAACCCCCACAACCACCTGATTTTTTTTTTTTCCAGAAATGTCATTTCTAGTGGACACTCTCTTTTGTTAGTCAAACTTTTTTGTTTTTGTTTTTATTTTGCATGTGTTTCAGTGTGTGGGGGGGGGGGATTATTTTAAACGGAAATGGAATTTTTTTTCTTTTTTAAATTTTATTTTTCATCTTGGCCCTGAACTGACACCCCCCCCCACACACACACACACACACACACTCCCAAGCCCAATGATTTGATCAGCTCTAGCATTCGTATTGGGCTTCCCATCCACACACCCCCGCTTCACAAAGGAGATTTGAGAATTATCTTCCCCATTGTACAGGTGGGGAGACTGAGGCACAGAGAAGTGAAGGGGCTTCCCCACACAGTCAGTCCGTGACAAAACAGTGAACAGACCCCAGGAGTCCCAGCTCCCATCCTGACATCTTATTCCCTGGACCTCACTGTCTCAACCCCCATTTCTATCTTCCAGAGCCGAGTTCAAGGTGTACAAGGAAGAGCTGGTGCGGGTCCAGATTATAAAAATTTGTAAGATTAAAAATTATTATTTTGTTTTAAAAAGAATAGGGGGGAATAAATGCACAGAGTGGGATGGCCAGGATTGGGGGTTGGGGCTGATTCTGGCTCTCTCTCTCCTGCCTTGCAGGAATGTGTAATTTGCTCCCCACACTATGAATAGCAGGAGAGTCTGTCACCAAACACTCCAAGGACAGCAGAGGGCATTAGTCATTAACCAGAAGCCGCAGACTATCCCAATCCCCTCACTTTAGGGTTGCCAACCCTCCACGATTGTCCTGGAGTCTCCCAGAATTAAAGATTATGTCATGGGATGAAACCTCCAGGAATACATCCAACGAAACTGGCAACCCTACCTCACCTGGTTTCTTCTTTGGGGATATGTAATGCTGATCAGGAGAATTCATCAGTTTCCACCCATTTATCCAGCAGGAAACATCCACAAGAGAATGTAGCTCGGATTAATTTACTCTGTTGATTAGAGTCAGAAAAGCGTTGTTCCCATCTGCTGATCTGTGCAGTGAGTTTCGAGGTGTTGGGTATAGTTCCTGATGGACAGGTGCCCACATCACATCAGGGGTGGCTCCAGTTAGCCCTTTAGGATACGTCTACACAGCAGCTGGCAGCATGCTTCCCAGCACTGTTCAAGCTAACATGCTAAAAATAGCAGTGTGGCCACAACAGCACGGGCAATGGCTCAGGCTAGCTATTCAAGTACCTACCCAGAGGGTCAGACGGGCTGGTACTGGCAGTCTCAGCCGAGAACCAAGGCCTGAATGAGCCACAGGGCTGAACTCCCTTCTCGCTTGCAGAGGGGACTCCCTTCGCATCGGGGTGAGGCACAACGACTGTGCAGCATGAGGAAAGCTCACCCTATAGCTTCTCGTGCTGTGGATAATCGAGGCTTTGGCTTCTGTCAATCTGACCCCTCTCCCTAGCACCTAAACCCAGTCTTGCTCATGCTAGGAGCAACACTATGGGGTTTCATTTATTCTCCCTCCATGAAACTTATGTTGAATATGCTCTTTACAACTCAAAATACAGGATCTGCAGCTGCCAGAAAGGGGTCGTGTTTGGGGCAGCGAGTTCTCTCCCCCTTTAATCTGAGAGGGAAAAACTGGGCTGCAGGCTGCTGAGGCCAGGCAGGATCCCCAAAGCACCTAGGGAGCTGCTTGTAAGCCAATCTTATGCATAAACGTGACAAGAGAAGCCCAGAATCTTATCTGCCGGTGCCTGGGAGTGCAACACTTCCCCATCAGCAGTGAGGTAAGGATTCCCAGAAACATGAGCCATGTTTTATCTGTCCCGCTTCCTTAAAGCACATGCTGTATCACACTGGGACCGGATGCAGAGACCACAAGCAACCCAAGTGTCTTAAAGAGGGAGGGAAGGAGCAGGGTTTGAGAGTTCAAGTCAGGCACAACAACAGAAATGATCCTGCTCTCCTATCCACTCACTGCCAGTGAGAGTAGCAAATTTCCAGGACTCCCACCCGCAACCTCCACTTCCTCACTTAACCAACACGGTTCCAGGACTCTCCGGGAGGGTGGCGGCGGGCAGGCGGGGGGTGAGTCCCCAGCACAGCTAAACTGTATTTTACATCCCACGTGGCATCCTGGAGGTGTGGCTCAGTGATCCAGACAGCAGGTGTGAAATACTGTACCCAGACTCCCTAGCAGCACAGCAGGGCTAACTCAGTCCTTTGTCCTCCCGAGAAGATAAATTGAAGACCATGCAACGAGCGATGCAGGGATTCCTCAGCCCAGGCCTTGAGTAACTCTGCCCAGACTGTAACGCCACCATAGCGCCCGGAGATGGTGAGTTAGGAGAAAGAATTCATGCATCACTCGCGTGTCCCGTCCCCCCCCGAGCATGCCACAGAAGGGTGATCCTCAGGCTGGGCCCTGTCTTGTGCCATGCTCACCTGTGGACACGAAGCACAACAACAGCACTTCCTTGTGGCATGCAGCTTACTCAGAGCGTAGCAGCAATACTTTGGGTCACCGCTTTGAGCTACCCATATTATATGACTCTTTACACAGGCTGCCTATAAAGCAGGGTAGGGTGGGGTGGAGGATTGAAGTTGCTGATTTTGGTGTTAAAAGCTCTGGTAGGCCCTAGCTCTGTTCCAGACATTACCTGGTGGGTGTGTGGGCTTGTCCGGACCCTGCCACCAGAGATCTCATTTTATGCTCCTCCTATAGCGCACGTGGTAGGGCTCTGAGCTGGAGACCTGAAGGTTCAAGGCCTGCAAATCTTTGAAAACCACTAGGGACAGGTGTTAACTTCTTGGCAGGTGCTCAGGTACTACAGTGATACAAGAACCAGAATTATGCCAGAAGGGACCCCGGCTTTAGCTGTGGTGTTCACACACAGTTCACTCACCCTTGAGGTTCTGGTCTCTCTCTTCCCCAAACTTTTAAATAAAAGCCCACTCCCAGGTGCTGTTTTAAACATGACCCATGTCCCTGCCTTGGTCATTCTTCCTCCCTACTTTTGCCTCTTCCCGACCTGGTAGCCACTCGCCCCCTCAACCTGTATTCATTTAAAATGTTACGGGGTTTATTTATTATTGTTGGATGACATTTGGCCAGGTTCTGAACCCCACCCTCCCAGCACCCTGAACACATTGGCCATGGCATTTTGGTAAAAGCCAGGAGCTGGGATGGGTGCCCTTGAGCCAGAATCCACCCCCTTGTGCAGTATCCTCCCTGCCAGCTTGTCGCTTCTCCCCACTCCAGGAGGGCTACACGACCGTCGCAGCGTCTGATCTTTCATCCTGAGGGATCCTAGGGCACTTTACGGACCATGTAAAAACATTAGCAGGACCAGCCCACCGGGAAAGCTTCTTTTGCTTTCCTCATCTCCTACGCCCAGCCCTATGTCATCAGTCTCACCCGCTGAGCAACACCTGAGAGCCAAACCTGCCGCACATGTGATGAGGGCTGCAGGATGAGGCCATCTATGGCATTTACTTGGCGCCCATAATTTTATCTTTGTGCCTCACGATCATTAACATATTTATCCTCACAGCACCTGGCAAAGGTGGACAGTTCTATTATCCCCATGTCACAGACAGCGAGTAGAGGCATATAAAAGATTAAATAACTCCCTCAAGGTCAGACAGAGAGTCAGTGGCAGAGCAGGGAACTGAACTCATGTCTCAGGCCCCAGGCTCACGCCCTAACCACTTAAACACCCTTCCTCCCTGGGTGTGTATTTTAATTCTTCGTCATGCACGGCCCTGACCGTAGCCCTCTCTGGGATATACACAGTTTTGTCACCCCACCCATTTGCTCAAGCGGCAGAAAGATGCTGTGATGGACGAGTGCTGCAGAAAAGCCGAGAGAGAGAGAGAGAAAGGCACAAAAGGCTGCACCTCCTCCCTGCACAGAGCTCCCCAGAACCTTACAGAAATAATAGTATGTGTATAGCCCACAGACACACAGCACAGCAACAAAAATATACCACAAGCATCTCCCATTAGAGGGCCTCACCGTCCAATGCTTCCTCATTCACCGTGGGAAAGAGCCTCTTTCCTCACCCATCTGTGCACAAAAGTCTCTTACCCTGGGGGCAGCATTTTAGCCCCCACCATAGCTCCACATGTGTTTGCCTAATAAGAGCATCAGTGAGATGTCCCTTGAGGTAAGGTGACTGTATTTCCCAAAGGGAAAACGGGACACCACGTGGGGCTAGCCCGAGCCCTCCCTCCCTCCCTGCGCAGGGCTGGCCCGAGCAGTGGCGTAGCGAGGTGGAGCGAACAGGGGGGGGCGGACATAAAAAAAAGGTGCCACCCGCTGCAGCGCTTGTACTCACCAGCCGGCGCTCCGGGTCTTCGGTGGCACTTTGGCGGCGGGTCCTTCACTCGCTCCGGGTCTTCGGCGGCACTGAAGGACCCGCCGCCAAAATGCCGCCGAAGACCCGGAGCGAGTGAAGGACCCGCCGCTGAAGACCCGGAGCGCCGCCCGGTGAGTACAAGCAGGCGCAGCGGGTGGCGCCTTTTTTTATGTCCGCCCCCCGTTCAGAGTAAAAATTAAAAAGGCGCCAAAAAATTTAAAAGGCGCCACTTGTGCTCAGTGGGGGAGCAGCCGCTCCCCCTGCTCCCCCCCTAGTTACGCTACTGGGCCCGAGCTGCTCGCCCCAGCCCCTCTCCCTCACTGGAGCCCGGACTATCCCCCCTGCAAGGCTGGGGCTGGTGTCGCTACTCGTTTGACAAATGCCCACTTTTGCCAAAAAAAAAGTCGGGACGGCCGGGACAGGGCTTAAAAAAGGGACTGTCCTGGCAAAAACAGGATGTAGGGTCACCGTACTCCAGGGCTCTGCTTTGGCTAACTGGGCTTTTCAAGTCCTGCAGAGCTGCCTCTTGGAAGGGGCTCTGTACAGTCTGCAGCACTAGAGGAGTGCTGCAGGTACAACGGGGTGCGTAGCAATAGCATGAAGGGAAATGTATTTTGCTCAGAGTGTATTCTCTTACGCCCCGAGATGGGCAGGGACCCAGCAGACTGAGGGGCAGAGCTGCCCCATCTTTACCCCTTACCCTTCTGTAAGGAACAAGCCTGTCTGATGGGGACCACAACTGAGGCTAGCAGGAGGATGTGTGGGAGAACCCATGCAGGGTAGGAGACAACTAGGTCGTTGCTGGATTCTTGAAAGTGACCTGCATGTCTGAGGAAGGTTTGGGCCATGACCACATCCTCTGCGCAGAGGTGCCAGTCACCCCGGCAGTCTTTAAGACAGACAAGTTCCTACGTGACAGAGATGACAAAGCTTGGACCTCCCAGTGGGCATGGAAGAAGAGGCATGACGCCGCCTCAGTTCCCTAACCTCTCCTAGAAGATCAGGCCTGCGAAAGACAACCGATTTTACAAGGAGATTAAGAAAAGCCCATTGCCACCGCGCATTGACGGCTCCCAGAGCTTTCATCACAGTGTGCTGACCATGGGAACGGCCACACTGTGGAATAATTATATTAGAAACGTAACCCAACTGTGGGAGACTGGGTTGGTAATGAGATACTGAGCTTTCTCCCCATGGCTCCAGTCGACGGTTCAAAGCTAGCCCAGCAGCGACCAAGAGACGGTAACAACTAACGGTTGTTGCATAAGTTCCTTTGTAAAATGAGTGGTGTGGGCTCAGCCTAGTTCCTAGGGGACACGTGACCAAAGCTATCACTACTGGCCCTAACTGGCTCCCTTATGGCAGCCTCGTGGCCCACTGTTCCACTTTGTAACTCCTAGGGGCCTTGTCTTCACTAGGGGTGCTCTTACTTCCAGTTAGCTAACACAACATGAAATCCTAGGGAAGACAAGGCACTCATAGTTTAGAACACAAGTTGGAAATGGAGGTTAAACCTTAAGCTCCCCCATAGCCTTCATCTCACCCTGCTAACCCACATGAAAGCTGCAAACTGCCTTGCCTTCACTAGGCTTCTACCTCGTTTTAGTTACCCCCTGCTTCTTAGTGCATTTGCACCACAAGAGCATGCCAGGGCAGGGCTGAAGTACATTGGTGAGACAATGTGGAAAATACCTGCACTGCAGGGTAGTCCCTGAACTGGTATATTGGGGTAGCATTTGCAAAACTACATTATTGGTTGCCATCCTATACACATTGGTATGACATAAGTATGGGGCTTCAGTCATGTACTATGAGTTCAGAACATGCCCCGAGGACGGTGTCATCACATACAAAGCCCTTCTTTATGCAGTACATTACATAAAGAGACACTTAAAGTTATCCAGTCATTATTAAGCAAGCCAGCCCGTTGAAAAACAAAAAACCCATCTCCTCCTACAAAGCTTATCAACCACAGCTTCAGTGTGTTTACAATATGCAACCACTGAGAAAAGAGAAAAAAAAAGAGAGAGATCACAAACGGCACAGCATTACACAAGCCTCCACAATGCTGCACCAGGCAGATGCGAATGCTCCGACGCCTACAAATTGACAGCAACATTGCTAATCCCACGATTGCAAAAATACCTTTCAAGTTTGTAAGAAGTGCCTGTTGCAGAGCTCACAGGTGATGCATGTAGAGTAGGGGACAGCAAGAAGTGACTTTCATGTTAGGCAGTATCGGGGTGGGGAAGACCACCAAGGGAATTTATACCCAGACACACACCCTTCCCCCACCCCCCAACTCTGATGAAAATAGACCAAAGTTCCTATTTTGGCTCCATTCTTGCAATAAGTTCTGCACAAACAGAAATCACCGTGGACTCGCCCACAACGAGCTCACTGCAAGATGATGGCCTTTGTGGCTACATTTGCCCGTTAAAGTTTTAAGTCATCTATAACCAATTAACCTGGCAAATGTATTTATTCATTTAAAGTGAATTTCACGCTGGTGAAAGATGCCAGAACAGCTTCCCTGGGGACTGAATTCATCTCCCTCTGGCAATGCTAGCTTCCCCTGCGTCATCCCAGCAAGTGCATCTACCCATACCTACAGGGCTGCATCTCAGCGCAAGAAACCCTTCAATTCTAGGCCTCTTTATTGAATCTTGTCAGCAAGGCGGGAAGGACTCTCTGTTCCGCTACCAAAAGTACTGACACCACCAACTCATTTCACGTAGGCCACTACTGAACAGCCATCAGATGGTGACTTACTGGTTGCTGTCAGCCAGGGCCATCCTTAGGATTTATGGGGCCCTACGCAGTATAATTAAACTGGTGCCCCTATGCCCAACGGCAGCCCGGGCTCGCAGACCGGGGGGGGGGACGAGGCAGCAAAGGATACCAAGCCACCCGGCCCGCCTCACAGTGGCAGAGAGTCACAGATCCCCGCAGACAGCCCCGTACCCTCTCCCGCACGCAGAATGCGCAGCACCGACGCATTCGGCTCTGTGAATACGGCCCCTGCCTAAGGAGACGGCAGCACATGCTGGGTGTGCGGGAGCCGACCCGCTCTTACCTGCTGTCATGGGCAGTGGGTGAAGCCTCCCCAGCCCACCTGTGGCCCCGCCCATACTCTACCCTGCTCTGCCCCAGGCCCCGCCCCCTCCCCACTGTCTCCCTCCTCTCTTCCCTACCTGATCACCCCCTGCCAGTCAAATTCCTGAACCCAAATGAAGCAAATGACATTTGAAAAAAAACACTCTTCTGCAATTTCTTTCTAAAGAAAATGGAGCATGTTTTCCACTGCATGCCAGAAGGTGAAGACTGGACATGCAGAAGGTACCTAATTAAAAACACTAAACTTGGGAATAAAAAATGTCAGTCACAGGTTTTCTGATATACCCTGAAGTTTGTCAGAGATTTATTTGCAAAAACTTTGTAGTTAGAGCAAGTCAGCTGTCCTGCTGAATACAACATTAAATATTATGGAATACATGATGCAGCTCTTCTCTGTTTTACATTTTCTTAATCAGTATTTCTAAACTGATTTTATATTTTAAATGTACTCTTAAGCCTTCATAAAGTAATCATTCCAGATTACTACATATTTAACTCACTGAAACAAAGACATTATTTTAAATTAATCAGTCACAGAGGTTTAGTGTATTCATAACAATGTTCATTGCTTTTAGAAAAAGGGAACTCTAATTTACTTTGTGTGATCTCCATAACAATAGACATGTTTATGAAACTTCACCAACTTTAAAAAAATATGTTTCCAAAGATTTTAGGCATAACAAAGGATTTTATATCTTACTAAGGTACTGATTTTGCTAGAGGGTTCTCTTAAAACTAGTTCATCAAATAGTCAGAAGTAAAGAAAGGGAAACTCGTTTGTCCTGCTATCTGGCAGGAAAGGGGTGTTGTCCCTTTAAGGGCTCTCTTCAAGGATTTTTTAGATATGTGATTTTATCATCTTCAGCAACACACTAATGAAATATTTTTAAAGCAAATTTTAAACTAAGGTCCTGTAGACTAACATGTTCTGAGTAAATTACAGTGATGCACAACTGTTTTTGTCAGTAAATTCAGAAACTGAGAGTATATATCCGGGGGTTGGCAAATGCCTGTTAAATGGCTCTTTAACAGTTTCAATGTTGTGCTAATAGGGCTGGCAGGTTGGAGGCTTTTTCACTTTTAAGTTACTAGATCCCCTCCAGAGTAAGAATCACCAGGCTGCAGCAGCCAGCTGTGGGAGCCTGCAGGAAGGGTCAGAACAGGGATAGGAAGCGGCAGAAGGGTGGACACTAAGACCCAGAGGTGACCCCCGCATCCCCGCATGCCTAAGGAGGGCCCTGCTGTCAGCCTTGGGCAGATATAAGCCAGTGGCCTACTGCAGAAGTTGTTGCTTCACTTCCCCCTTTTATGAAGCCCCTGAGGAACCCAGCCTACATCATTGTGGGAGCGTTAACACCAAATACTTGCTCCTGGACTACAAAGGGCATTCTCTGTTGGGAACAGTAAGAACATTTATGCTCATCAAGTTTTGCTTCTACCTTACAATTCCTATTAAGTTATTTATGAAAGGCCCAAGACCCTATGGTCCAGCTCAGCTGTGCTTAAAGCCATGTTTGTGCACCCCCAATCCCTGGGACAACCAGGAGCTTGTTTGACCCTCAACATAAATTAGAGCTGCCACAGGGCTGCTCTAACTTCTGTTACCATCCATCCTATTTGACTCCCTCTTAAGGTCTTTGGTTCTCTCTCCAGTATGGCATGACCAGATCTGGCCTAGAAACTAAATACACAAGATTATCTTACCAAAGTTAGTTTCTTATCCACACAGGTAAAACTCTCCTCCAAGCTCTCATCATCTAACGTTTTTATTACTGCAACTTCTCTCTGGCCCTGACAAATGCAATCTTGCCCTGCTCATATCCATTCAGAATACTGCCACAAAGATCCTTTTCTTAGGCCATCACTTGGACCATATCACTCTCTTTGAATCCCTCCACTGGCTCCCCATCCTCCATTGCATCAAATATAAGCTGCTTGTCTTCCCTTTTAAGGTCCTTCACAGTCAATCCCCACCCTACCCAACATCTCTCGTTTGCTATCAAGCTGTCGATGCTCCCCTCCAATCCGCCCATGATGCCAGCCGCCACTACCCACTTGTTACATTTTCAAACAAGCACCTTTGTGGTTTCTCCCCTGCTGCCCCATATGCTTGGGAGGTGCTCTCAGTACAGATCTGCAATGCTACGTAATTATCCACCTTCAAATCCTTCAACCCTCTCCTTTGCCATGATACCTACAGAAAAACATCGACAACAGCAACACTGACTGTTGGTGTGTAAAGACTATTGCCTATCATGATGATGAATACTGTCTCACTGTTCACTTATGCACCCCCATCTATCTGTATCCATCTGTTGTCTCATCTTGTACTTCAATTGTACACTGCTTGGGGTAGGGACTTTTTGTTGTGTTCATACAGTGCCCAATGGGGTGCTGGTCCATGACTAGGTACGCTGGTAATACAAATGAATAAATAATTAATAATAAGAATATTAAATCAATGTTAATGTCCTCAAATCCTCATTTACGTTTTCTACTCGATTTCAGTCTATTTGGCCAGCCATATTCTGAACCTTACTTTTACCTAAAATAAAATCAAGGAAAGGATTTCCACATCTTCTCCTGTCTGTCTAAACCAGCCTATAATTTATACATCAATCATTTATATTCTGCTGGTTAATTCACTGCATTCCTTCGCTAATAGCATTTGTCATTCTTTTGCTGTTTATATATAATCCTATCCGCTATAATGTTTCTATAGTCAGTGCCTTTGATTTAAAGATCTAAGCACTTGACAATTAATCCCCTTTACTCAACTACTTCATAGGTTGGTTATCAAACACAAACTATTAAACGGAGGCAGAGGGGTCCAATTCAATTTGTCCAAGATGGCAGAACAAGAACTAAACCAGGAGTCCAGATCCACCAGTACTTTGTTCTGAACACTAGACAATGTTCCCTTCCTTGAGAGCAGATGAGCTGCTGCTATCCATTGCTTGCTCGGTATCTCCTAGTGTCAAAATATCAATGAGGAACATCAGTGTAGTGACCATGGAGTCTCATTAGAGACACCACATGAAGTGGATTTAATATTGCATTGACTGATGTCTCAGCCCTGCAGATCAAACCCTTTGCTGAAGTCAAGGGGAATTTTATCTATGCAATGACCACAAGGTCAGGCCCAAAGCATTCACTTCTTCCCTTTGGTTTAATCCTGCTTTCTCTCAAGCAGGAACTCTTGTCTCCAGAGACTTTACACTGCTCGCACAAATACATACAGCCATTAGAGGCTCACAGGGAAAAGTAATGGGAAGCAGAGCTCTGCTAATGTAATCTGGACTGGAGCTAACCTTGTTTGTGCATATGGCTAATGGGGAAGGGGCTGTCAGCAAGGGGAGATAGAAAAGAAGTCCTTATGCATAACAGGCTGCTCTACTAGGGCTTCCTGCTCCAGAATAAATAGGAAGAAGAATATCAAACTGCTCCACCCTCACTTACACTAATAGACAAGCATGGGTGAAATACCAGATCCCTGAATCTAACCACAAGCACATGCAGGGGGAAAGCAGGGGAGGGGGGGACATGGAGATCAGGTAAAAATCATTTAGAAAAGGAAGTCTAAAGCCAAACATCATGCACCATCCTGGAAGTGACACACAATCCATGGGTTTGAGAGAGGGGGCAGAGGGAAAAGCCGGGAGAAGTTAAAGAGAACAGCAGAAGAAAAGTGAGGAAAATTAGCTGTCTAGAGCAGGGGTTCTCACTGCAAATTTTTTGGTGGCCTCAGAGTGCGGCCACCAAATCTTGCTGGTGGCCACTATTACAATTTTCCCTAAAATAATTAATTTAGGAAAAACAAATAAATATGCACACATACATGTCCAAATCAGTTATTTATGTAGGGTTTTTATTTGCACACTCAATAATAATAATGTACAGTTTTCTCTATTCTTTACTGGACCTAAACAGAATAGAAACACAAATAAGGTGTTTTGCATGTTCTTGCCTTTTTTGTTGTTGTTGGGTTTTTTTGCTTTTTTAGTTGTGGTTTTGTGGTTTTTTTTTAAGACTTGCTAGCTAGTAAGTCTGCTCCTGTGAAAAGTGATATTTGTATATTTTTAATATCACTTTTCATAGCAGCAGCCTTGTTATCTAGCTCTGAGGCAGTGATGAGTGATACTTACAAACATACACATACCACTTTCCACATCAGACTTAGCCCTGGCAAGCCGGGGGACAAATTAAGCCCTGGAAGGGGAGGTGGGGAGGGAGACAGCGGGGGCCAAGGGTGATGGGATGGATGGGTGAGGGGCTGGGGGCAGCAGCAGGGGCTAGGGGTGATGAGCCCAGGGGCCAGGGAAACGGAGCCCGCCACTGCACAGCCAAAACCCAGAGCCCAAAGCCCCACGACTGGAGCCCGTGGCCAGAGCCTGCCACCCACCACCCCAGGCCTGAAGCCGGAAGCCTGAGCCCCACCGCCCCCAGGAAGGTGGGGAACTCACACCAGCTGTCTGCTCCTCTGGCTCTTGTGGCTCCAAAGGGCGCAGGGCCCAACCCCTCCTTGCAGCCCAAGGGGAGGAACCGTTCCTTTGCCCTCACCCCCAATCACTGCCCAGGAGGTTGTGGCCGCAAGAAAAGCCCCTGGTGGCCGCATTTGAGAAACGCTGGTCTAGAGGGACCAAAGAGCCCTGTCTGGGTAGAAAGATTTTGGGTGTCACAACCTAATAGATGCATTCATAGTATCGAGTTCTGAGTGTTACTTGAGGAAGCATGTCTAGGGGGAAAAGGTATAGTCCAGCAGTTAATGCAGGGGCTTGGGCAATCAGGACTCCTAGATTCTATTCCCAGCTCTGACACTGACTCCATGTGCGACCATGGGCAAATTATCTAACTCCTCTGCTTATCAGTTTCCCCAGAAGTTAAACAGAAATACCACAATCTACCTTACAGGGATGCTGCAAGTCTTAAATATTTGTAAAGCACTTTGGGATCCTTTGATGAAAGGCACGACAGAAGTGGAAGGTATTGTTATTCCTGCTCAACTGAGGTCAATTTGGAGTTTGGTGGAGCTGGTGATGAATTAAAGCACCTAATTAGAGAGAAGATGTTTCTGAAATAAATGTTTCAATCCCTGTATGGGCCATTGATAAAGCCAGAAACCCAATACATCTCACTGGTGGAAAAGAAAGAAGCCTCCACATATTTCTAACTATACCATGCAGGAACCAACTTCCTCTGTTTTTGGCTCCCTCCCTCCCTCAACACACACACACACACGAGACATACACATATCACAGTTTTTAAAAAAACCTTCTTCCTCATACCCCTTCAAACCACATAATTCAAACTCCACAGCTAAGAACACAATAGGCAGAGTCTGCTGCCATTAACAACTGGGTTTTGGCAGCACACCCCTAGTATCCAATGAGGTAAGGCTGGCTACGTTTGGCCAGCCACAAAAATAAGTGGGTGACTCCTGATAGCTGGAGACAATCTGCTGGGTGATGAATTCTAAAGCTTCAGGAACAAGGAAGAACAGGCTAAAGTCTTAACAGGACAAGTGCCTTCCACCTAGTGGTGTAGACCAGGAATCTCAGCGCAGTGGGAGATTTAGGAGTGAGCCTCATTCAGCCCTCCTTGGCCAACAGGAAAGTCACTGCAAAATGGTGTTCTCTGAGGATAGAAAGGGCTGCAAAATTGGCGGGGGGAGAGGGGAATGTGAAAGGAAATTCTTAGGGCTCTGAAAGCAACAAAGCAATCCAGGTGTTAGAGGAAAACATGTCCCAAGCACCAAACTATAGCTCACCAGACTCTTTTAAAACTTGCTAAAGAAACAGTCTTGCCTGGAGAATAAGAGGATCTCCTGGTGGCACCAAAAATAACAAGGCTTTAGGGCATACAGCACATACTTATACTGGATCCTCCATATGCCACAGCAACATTGGGAGTTCAGCACCTGGCAAGCTACAAAGCATTGGAACCTAATGGACAATGAGGCCTTATAATCACACAAAGATGGAGAGATTAAATTGAGGTCTGACTATACTAAAGGAAGATCTGTAGAACAGCTGAAGTGTCATGGCAACATGTAAAGCTACAAGAGTTATTAGGAAGCGTGGAGGGACTGAGATGTGGAAAGGTTAAAAGGGGTAAATATGCTAAGCAATAACTAAGGGAGGAACCAATCTACAAATACATGAAGGATGAAAAAAACAGAAAGAAAGGGATTTAGCGTGTGAACAAAAAGCTATAACAAGGAATAATGTCAAAAAGCTGAGAATAATTAGGCTGAATATCAGGAAAAACTGCCTGATGCCAAGGTCACATCTACTGACTTGTAGAATAGCCTCCCAAAGCAAGCGGTAGAAGCCCCATTGCTTGAGAAGCTAAGATTGAAGCTAGCTGCCCATTATATGCCCAATTTTTAAACACCTCCAGTAACATTCCCCAAAAGATACTAAACCCCCTGAAATTTCTTATGCTATATCTCATGCCAGGATAGAATTTTGGGGGGAAGTTTAGAAGAGAGTTTTATTTCCTATACTGGAAATGTCCCCCCGGACTAGAAAACCAGGATTTCTTAATAGCCTAGTAAACTGATCAAATTTGGTAAAGTCAAAGAAATGGCTTAAAAGAGTCGAATTGCACAAGCACCTAAAGCCCCAACCAAGATTGAGGCCCTGTAATACTAGGGACTATACAAAAACATAAGACGACACTGCCCCCAAAAAGCTTGCAAACTAATTACACAGCAAGATTAAGGCTGGGTGGGTTATGTAAATCAAGTGGGGGTAATAATGAGGATTTTATAGCAATGGGGAACTGTCTGTATCCCTTAAGTGTTTACTTCCAGACTTCTTAATGTTTGAGATTTCTTCTGAAGCTGTGGAATTTTTGTAAAGAAGATTTCTGCTGCTAGAAACCTCTTTAATCTAACAGACAAAGTCACATCAAGATCCTATGGCTGGAAGTTGAAGCTTGACAAATTCAAACTGGAAATAAGGTCCAAATTGTTATCGAGGAGGAACCATTGGAACAACTTACCAAGCAATGTGGTGGATTCTCCATCACTTGAAGTCTTTAAATCAAGACAGGATATCTTTCTGAAAGACACTCTCTAGTCTAACCACAAGTTATTGAGCTTCATGCATGAATTACTGAGTGAAATTCTACGGGGGGACTAGATCATTACAATGTACCCGTCTGCATTTAAAAATCTATGAAATTTTGGAACGGTGATGACTGGATGCCATTGAAACACACTTTAGTTTTAATTTGGGAATTTAAAATTAGATTGGATAAAACATTAGTAAGTACATAACAGGGATCAATCCTGAATGGGCGGGAGAGGGGGATTAAGGAGAGAATGGGTATGAAAGGACCTAGTGGACCTTCCTCTCTAGATTGCACAAATTTATGAACAGAAAAGAGCCGTAAATGGTCTAGAAGAGGGAGCAGAAAGAAGTCAGATGACATATAAGAAATGGATCCAAAAACTCAACATTGGGAAGTGAAACATGTCTGGTCCTCCTAGCCCTTCCTCTTCAATGATGCCTGCCTTCCTTCCCCACCACACCCCTACAAAAATATAATCTTATAAGGGTCTGCTCTCCAAAACGCTTGTTATAAAAAGCATTTTTCCTTTTTTCTATTTTGTTTCTGAAGAGTATGATAAGCAAATTGTAACGTAGGTTGTCTAGCAAATATTGTTCTTGGATGTTAAAACAGTTTAACTTACCTAAATAGGATGTCTCTTTTAGGGGCAAATACTTCCAATTATTTCAACAAGTATTATAGTAAAAACCACTAACCATTCAATCCAAACAAGACTAGTCTGAAACAACCGTTGCAGTCAAAGTTGTCACACACAAAAGGACACACTGCTTCAAGCTTGTTTTTCCTCTTGCAACAAAAACATCTCACAATCTCTTATGATGCTTTGGAAACAAACTCACCTCATTTCTTAATATCACATATTAATATCAGAACACAAAAATGACTGAATTCACGCTACTGAGACTATAACGCACTCAAAGGAAGTAGGAGGATCTTAGTGGAGAATATGTCATATCCTAGAAACAGAGCACTGTGTTGATATATTGGATGCGATAAATCATAATGAACATGCTGGGATATAAAAATCACACAAGGCAAAAATATTAAATGGCTACTCCTAGGAGATGGAGGGAAGCGTATTTTAAATCAGAGTCTGACTTTAATCCCATGTCTTCTTGTTCATTTTCCGAGCTGTGTATAGCAAAGGCATCTTAACAACGAACACTTAGTAGGCTTGCGTGTTCCCTAGGCAGTGTTACTGAATTCTTGATGGAGGAATACCATGGTGGGGCCCAGGTAAATCTCAAGCAGCGGGAGTCCGCATGCAATGAACAAGAAATATTCATTTCGGGCCAAAGAAAAGGAATCTCTGGCATCAAGCAGCCAAAGAGCAGGAGTGCATTAGTGCCCGGCTTCTCAAGAGAGCTTTGCCTCAGAGGATGGGTCCAGACCACGGGAGCGGGAGCGGAGGGCGGCCCAGTGCTCTGGATGATGACTAAAGGAGGAAGCAGTGAGAGTGGCAGCGGGCCCGGCCGCTTTACCCGCACGGATGGAGAGCGGCGGAGAGAAGGGCCAAGCGCCAGGAAGACCGGCAGGGCCCACCTCCGCCCCAAGCAGCCTGGGGAGGGGAGCGCAGCGAGGGGCAGGGCTGGGGCGCTGCAGAGAGGCTCGTTCAATGGGGTGTCTGGAAGAGAGCGCGGTGGGGAGCAGGGGTCTGGCTGCGCCCCCCGGGCAATAGCGGGCCCCTCCCCCCAGGGCACTTGGGGGGGGGGGGGTCCCCCTCTCCACTGACCTGACTCGGCCGGCTCCGCGCCCATTCCTGGCCGGGCTCCTGCTCTCCCCGCCCGGCATGAACCCGGTGCCCGAGACTTCGCTCGCTCGCTCGCAGCCGGGGTAGCGGCGCGGCTGCAGCCGCCGTCCCTGCCCGGGGAGGGGGAGCGGGGGGCCGGGCCCCAGCGCGCGGCTCCGCCTCCTCCCAGGGAGAGGGCCGGGGAGGGAGCAGCTGCAAAGTGCCCAGCTCGCAGCAAGGGCGGCAGGGGCCGTCTGCAAAGTGCCCGGCCCCAGGCGGCAAGGACGGGTGACCAGATGTCCCTATTTTATAGGGACAGTCCCGATTTTGGGGTCTTTTTCTTATATAGGCTCCTATTACCCCCAACCCCCTGTCCCGATTTTTCACATTTGCTGTCTGGTCACCCTAAGGACTCCCCGGCAAAGCCCCCAGCTGGCAGCTGGGGAAGGGTGGCCAGGGGCCCAGCTCCTGCAGCACGAAGTCAAGGGGCTGGGCAAACCCAATGACATCCCCCCCCCCCCCAGTCCAGATCTGGCCCTCGAATTCCTGCAGGACCTACCACCCCGAAGAGCATCACTAGCCAGACAGACTCCGACCTGGCCAGGAGTTTCCCACGGCAAGAAGAGTCCCCCCGACTCCCACAATACTGATTGCCACAGTAGCCTTGTCAAACTCGACCAGCCTCCGTTTGTTACTATTGCAGCCTCCAGCGGGAGTGGGGCCCTGGCCGGCCAGGTGCTCCTCCCAACCCAGAGTGAGGATTATCAGAGAATCTCCGGGTTGGAAGGGACCTCAGGAGGTATCTAGTCCAGCCCCCTGCTCAAAGCAGGACCAATCCCAACTAAATCATCCCAGCCAGGGCTTTGTCAAGTTATCCCCTACCTTTCCATTAGCTTGCAACCTAATTTAAAGTAAAATGCAACAAAGCGTGACGAACAACAGAAGGGAATCGGAGAAATTATTTTGAAAGTAAAACATTAATTTTTTCCATCATCGTCATCATGACGATGGAAAGAGGAGGTTTTGTACCATGTACGTTTGCAAGTTTGTGCTAGAAATTGAGGGCACTGACTGGAGAGTACCTCTGAGCCTTCCAAGGCCCAAATGTGAGACACAATGTAACACAAACATCCAGAATCTCTCTCTCACACACACACAATTATTCACAGAGCAAACAAGCTGATATGGGATTCATTCCTCTACTGAAAATAGCTTTCTATAATCTCAATTACATGATTTATTTTTCCTAATGCAATTAATTTTCAAAATTAAAAGTGAGGGGACACTAACTCTGTGTGGAAAGTAGGTAACTAAAATGAGTGCCATCCATCCAAATGAGATACATTTGATAGCTTTGTGATAGACACGTACTGTAGCTACTGTTTCATAACAGCTCGTTGCATTTAGTCAGTGCCTTCTGTTCAAGGATCTCTAAGTATAAATTGAACGAATCAAGCCTCAGCACACCCCTGGGAGGTTGTCATTATCTCCATTTTACGGATAGGGAAAATGAGGCACAAAGAGTCTATGACTTGCCTGAGTTGTCACAGAGAGTGAGTGGATCTAGGGAGAGATTTTCAAATGCACACATGGCATTTAGGCTACTAACTCTGACTGAAAATTAATGGGAGTTAGACATCTAACTGCCATGTGTGCAATTGGAAATCTCCCGCTTTTACCCGTTCAAAACAGATGTTTGATGCATTGGGTGTTAAATAATAAATAGCCAACAAAAGAACCTAGATCCCAAATGACCTACCTCTTTCTCCTCCTCTTTATGGTTTGTTTCTATTTATGTTACAATAGTCAATCAGAGTAGAAAGAGAATAATTGTGTGTTATAAATGTTAGTGCATTATCCCACTCTCACTTATCAGCTCTTGTGATTTTACCATGAATCTCACAACATTTGATGTTTTCTTGAAGTCCCAGACTCCTGGAAGTGTGTGACTGAGCAAGAATCCCCAAAAATATTTTTTTTAAATATCTCATTTTTTAACACTTGGGGTTGGCAATACCACAACCTTAGCATAAGTTCCAAATGTTACTATCGATCATAGAGTTAGATAGAACATCTTGTCTTTAATGTTGTTTCAATCCAGATATCACATTTTATTCCGACCTTTTTAAATTCTGAGCCTCTCAGTTTTAAACCATAGGCCCTGACATGTGTGGAGATATTTTTAACAGACTGTTTACAGGAATTCTGGTTTCTGTTCTGCTTTTTTGTAACAGCCTTTCTATTCATTATTTTTGCCTATCACATGTGCAGCAGTACATGGCAACAACTTGGGCTTGTGGCAGTACATGGTAACAACAAAACACTTGCCAATGGGGCCCACATGACACTGGACAAAAACGTGGGCTGTGGGAGACAGGGGAGTTGAAAGGGAAAAAAAATAGTTACAGTCCCACACTGGTAAGAACCTAAGAACTCCAGGATGGCAAGAGAAAGGAGTGGTAAGTTTTGGTTTGCTCTATATTGCATATTACTCCAGTAGCTCAAGAGTTAAATTATTTTATAGAGACCAAAAGAATACTTAGGGCTTCAGAAAAAACATAGAAGACATGGTCCGTTGCCCCAGAGAATGTACAAGCTAAATTTTACAAAGATGACATAGTAAGTTAGGATAACAAATCAGTAGGAAGGGGATGTGATGTGAAAGGATCATGTTGTTACTTTGTGTATACACATGATCTGAGCCAAGTCCATTTAGCTACTGTGTTCCTGTTTATTAGAAATTCCTGAAAACAGACAATTATACATTGTTGCAACTACTGTTCAAGCCTACACCTGTGTTTAACAGATTATTCTGGAGACTGAGCGAGTGTGAAAGAAGTGTGGTAGTTTCTAAACTGGGAACAAAATTTATTTTATATACACAGCCACAAGCGAGAACATTAAAAGCAAAACAAAAAGACCCACCTTTTTGTGAGCAACATTAAAGACACAATTTGTTTTCCTGACTGGGTTTTATGATAGAAGAAGCTACTGGTGTGGGCCAGAAAGAAAGGATTAATGAAAGCCCTCCAACTCATGCTGTTGTTGGCCCATATTGCAAGATACCTTGCCCTGAGTCTTTCTAGTGAAAACAAGGCCCAGAGCTCAGTTCTCCCCCCCCCCCCCCCCCCCCCCCCCCCCCCCCCCCCCNACAGTACATCTGTAGGATCATGGGCTGCAGCTGCATGATCACCAAAGTCAAATCGAGAGTATATTTTCAAGGCAGGAGACACCTATCTTGTGACCACATGTGGGTATGACTATATGTATTACACCCTCCTCTTTGAATTCGTTCTCCTCTTCCACCAAATCTAGTCTAAGCTTTTTGTCTTTATCTTCAAGGCCTTTCACAGCTCTGCCCCTCCATGTTTATTCACTAGTCTCTTTTCATGTTGCTCTCTACCCTTTCTGCTCCAAACAATGATGTCAGCCATAACCACCTGCTCATCTGCTTTTCCCGCAACACCCCGTATGCACAGAACATGTTCTGTTAACGGATCCATATAGCTGCTAACCTGCCCTCCTTCAAATCCCTTCCCAAGACCAATTTCTGCTGTGAAGCCTACAATAAACTCATCCAATGTTTAAAGGTTAAACTGAGCAGGTAGGCAGGGGCAGCTGAAGAACGTTATTACAACCCAGCTCCAGGGACTGCTAGCAAGAGTGCTCTCAGCTGCCATGGTGGCACATGGGGAGAGAAATGATATATGGGCTCCCAGGACCCAACCCCCATAGGGCTTTATAATAGTATCACATATAATTTTATTTATAACCTGTACACACAGCTGCCAGTGTCAAAGCTTCAATAGCCAGGAGTTAAAAACAAACAAACAAACCACATTTAATTGCACCACAAAGCAAACAGGAAGCCATAGCAATCTTTGGAGAATTGCTACTATTTTCTCCATGTGGTTAACACCATTAGGCAGGCAGGCAGGCAACCACATTCTGCATCAGCTGTAATTTCCAATGGGTCTGCAAGGGTAGCTGGATCCTGCTAAGAGCTAGGTAATAAATACATCATTATTATTATTGAAGTCAAAAGAGTGGTTTTGCCACTGGATTCATAGCAGGGTCCGGGCTTACGTAGGGTGAGCAGGATGTCAGGCTAGATGATCACAATGATCCCTTCTGACCTTAAAGTCTATGAGTCCATTACAATAATGCAATCTGGAAGTCACAGAGGCAAGACGTCCACTGCCTTGTCAGCTTCAGAGTGCACCTCTCAGAGTACAAACACACAGAAGATAAGGTCCTTCTTCAGAGGAGCTTACAGCCAGCCAATGGACAGTACACCAGTACTGGTAGTTTAAGATACGATGACCATTTTTCTATATTCTCTTTTCCCATCTTAAAGATGAGTCTCTGCAATGGGTTCTCGTGCCACACTGCTGCCTTTTGCATCCATTCTTAATTTGGAGCAGCCCACGGTCTCTCCTGGGTCAGGAACATACACACAGAGCAGAGACTAAGAGAGCTGCCTGAAAATCTTGGGGCTTTACTGTGTTCTTCTATACCAGAAGTTAGGGGGAACGAATAGTTAACATGTATATACTGTAGCACTTTTCTTCCTCAGACTGCTATGAATGTTCATTCTCACATTTACGGCTTCCCTATTCTCCACCTTTAAACACCTAAAATGCCACAGCAGAGCAGACCAATGAGATCTTTACAGGAAGCTTCATACATGAACTTTTTCAGACAGTCCCTGCAGAGAGCAGTAAGAAGGTGGAGCTAATTTAATCCCACCTCCACCTCCCAGACCAGACTATTTAATAATAGGGGGGGGGGGGGGGAAGAGAGAACTATTAATGGGACTGAACCAGAAGCCAGATCCAAACTCTCCTGAACTTTGGGGAAGTTCAGATCTGGCTCCAAAATTTTAATTTCAAGCCCATTATCATTATTATGGATATAGCATCAACAGCATGGTAGCACATTAGTGATAGCCCCCATAACAAATCAGAGGCATCATCAGAACAAATGCTCATTGGCTGATTATACTCCCAAAAGCAAGACACTTACCAACCAACTACCAAAAGCTGCTGGCTTTACAAGCTAATCTTTTCACAGGTGAGGGTGTCCACTGTCTGCACTACACCAATGTGCAAAAATTTAAAAATATACCCAACACTTTTCCTTTACAGCTCTCAAAGTATTCTAAAAAGTGAGTAATCATTGTAACCTTCCCCTCCCCACCCTTTTTTTAAACAGAGGGGGAAATGAAGGCACAAAGAAGTGACTTGCCCCCAAAATCACAGACAGACAGCAAAAGAGTAAGAAATAGAACCATTGTCTTGAGTCCCAATCCGGTGCCCCAGTCACAGAGCTATGGTGCCTGTTTTGTTTTACAGTGGTATAAATCCCTTGTACTGGGGAGTAGTGGTGAAATTAAACAAAAACTAACCAAACCCACAAACAAACAACTCATAGGTTCAGGGAGGTGAGTAGTGAGGGTAGGTGAGTAATGAGGGTATTGAGGCAGTGATGGAATGAAATGCATAATGAAGTATTTAAAAGGTGTTGGCTAATGATCGCTTAAGAGATGAGTTTGAGAGCAATGAGAAGGAAGATCAGTAGTCCTTAGGGTAATGCCAGTTGCCACCTAAGAGCGTGTGGATATGGGGAGATATTTCAAAGCTCACTGTAAAGAATACCAGGGTTATGTGACCAGAAGGAAAGAAGAAAGCTGCTCTGGGAAGCATGGAAGCTGGGTGCTAATCTGCAGTACAAAGCTTCCAATTATTTGGTATTCTAAAGGATTCTCTCTTTTTGCTGAAAAATCTTCGTTCTAGTTAAAGCAATTGGGGGGCTGCAAGGGGGAAAGGGAGAGATTTCACTGTGGTATGTTCTCAAGGGGGAAATGACCTTCTGACCTCTGCAGATGCACCAAGGAACAAAAGGTGAGTTGAGGCAGTCAATCAAAGCGCCATCAAAAAGGTGCATCTCATACTGACTACAGTCAGGGAATGGTCAGGTGACCATGATGAATGACAGGAATAGGGACGTAAAGGTCGCAAGCACAATCGCTAGCGTTACTCAATGGCTATTCTGCAGCTGAGAGGACCGTAAGAACTGCCATTCAGTATTTTATTCTGGATTCCATTCTTAGCTACATTGTGCTGGTCTTCTCTGGGGTGGAAGCGGAGCTCCATCGCTGCTGTTTGCTAATAGGAAGCACATACACAGAAGCTGGTATTTAGTTCCTTCCGTTCCTCTGTGTTTGCTCTTGGGTAACCTTCCCAAGAAAGAGATGTGTTGGCGGTGGTCACAATGAAAATGAAAAAAGAAATGGTTATTGCACAGACCAGACTTGGGGTCAGTTGGGTGGTCTCATTAGATTCTGTGCTAGTTTATAATTTTGCCCATGGGGAGGATGCCAGGAGCTCCAGAGAAGAATATATATGGATGATAAGGGCTTGGTGGGTTTTTTGTTTATTCACTGGACAAATATCAACATGGAAACAACAGAAATTAATCTTTCCCTGAACTCTGCGGGAAGTGACGAATGGAGTATGGGAAAAACTCAACAGCAGCAGCAGGTCAGCACAGGGTGCTGATTGTAACAGAACCAAGCCTATATCCATTGGAGGTTATACAACACCATGCCACCAGCACACGTACTGGGAAGGACACAGCATGAGCTTCCAATGACCTTGCCTAGATGGAGTCTCATCTAAAAGGCATCCTTGAATCGAAACACATGCTGAAACAAACAGGATGTAGAAATGGCAGGAAGAAGGAAGATGAAGACAAGAAAAATACCTTATCTGTCTCAAGGACAGAATGGCACATTTTAGTGTTTATTCCTAGGGGAAAAGACTGTTCAAGTTGTGTGGCTGGATAGTGGACACTGTGTATTTAAAAAGACTACACAACTTACCCCAGCAATATTAGCAGAAGAAAAATAAGCAGCAAGAACTGACCTGAATTAGCTGGAACAAGACAGTTGAGATTCCTATCTTATTGATCACTGATGATAGCACAAGGCTTCTAAAGTAAAAAAAAAGTCTCCCAAACTTGTTTGGATTAGTAAAATGAGAAAGGAACCATCAGGCCTTGCTTGATACCTCTTTGAATGTAACTTTTGAAACCCTGTTGGAGAAACCAGCTCAGAGTAAGTGTGCCAAAATAGAACGTTAAAGGAAAAAAATAAACTGACTTCTGCATCGATTTTACAGACAGTGGAGCAGCATTTCAGAGCGCAGAGTGGAATTTATTAGCCATATGTTTTAAAAAAAAAAAGGGGAGGAAAAGCCACTGACCCAGTTCTATAGATACATGAGGCACTAACAGCATCAGGCATAGTGTCAGTTATTCACTTCTAAAACAAGAGGCAAAACAGTTTACAAAAAAAATAATTTAAAAAACCTTTTCACAGAGGGAACTGGGAGTCAGGAGCTCATGGGTTCTAATCCCAGGACTGACTCTCTGTGACCTTGGGCAAGTCACTTTGCCTGCTTGTGTCTCAGTTTCCCCATATGCAAAATAGGGATGAAACTATTTCCAAATCTCACAGGACTTTTTGTAAGTCTTAATGTCTATACAGTAGTCTGAGATCCTCAAAGGGCAGCACTGTTGAAATGAAAGCATTAGTATGTGAACACAGAAAATATGGTTAATTTCTTTATCCCTTTAAAAATTGTACTAATTTCCCTATTTCCCCCCCACCCACCCCCCAAGTATATGAAAGTCAGTAATGCTTTTCACACACACTCCTTTTTTTTTTTGCAAGAGGATCTTCGAAGATGCAGGTACTAAACACAAGTTAACGAGCATTAACAGATGCCACAACTTTCCTTTCAGTGGTTTGCAACCCAAATTTCTTGGGAGTATTTTTGCAGAAAGTATGTGACCCGTAAAACCACAAATTTCCATCATGAGCTGCAACGGCCTGTTCAAATAAACCAAGGTATTTATTCTTAAAAGTACTGTTGGAGGGTTATATAGCCCTTGTCTGATATCAGACGTGATGAGGCATGCGATCATCACGTACCCAAAACTCCAGTTGAACTCAACAGGGGAGTCTTGGGTGCACAAGGAATGTAAGAGTGGTTACCCAAATGTAAAGCTGGGGCTTTAGAGAACGCTTGGCTTGTGTTTCAATATTTAAGTTGCCCTTGAACCTCCTAGCTCTGGAATTTTGGGGGGGTCATTAGTGGTTTCCATTAAGGCCCAGATCTTGGAAGCTCCTTGTTGGGGTGGACCCTGATATGCACAGAGCCCTGTTAAACCCACGCAAGTGCAGGTGTCTGCCTGCACAGGACAGCTTGCAGGATTGGGACTTATGGGGCCAGGAAAGGTTGCTTGCTTTGGATTGTTAATTAAAAATATATATATTTAAAGTTCAAGGTTTTTTATGCTGAATTTTTTAAGCAAAGAACCACACCCAGTATGTAACAAACCAAACCAGAAACTATGCACAGTTATGCATGAATGGACAGTTGCTAGTGACGAAGCTTATGAGAAGTTTTGAAGTTTTCCCACCACCTGAAAAACCACTTATAAGCAGCAAAGGCCATTGCATGAGTCACTGATGCCAAAGGGCTGAGGGGGAAGAGGTAGTTATGTGAAAAGTTTTTTTTTTTTTTTTTTTTTTTAAATGAAAGTGTTTTGGCAAGACAAAAATTGTTAGTTAGTTTAGCTATTAAAAGGATGACATTTCCATTGGTGAACCAGGGGGAATTTCCACCCAAGAAATTCATGAAGAAGCGCATGTTTACACAGCAGCTGGGAAAACTGCAACTGTTGTCCCAAGGGGGCAGTGCTGGGAGGAAAGGGAACCATCTTTGGTAGCAGAAAGCTTTTGTACTCAAACTTTGGTCCAAACATATATTTTTTTAAAAGTTTTTAGTTTATTAAACATATTGTTAAAAATGACAGGTATGTTTCACAGAGGCACAGTTTAATCAGGAGTGGGAGCAAGGTCTCACAAATATTATCACTACTTATATTTATTATTACATGTTATTTATAATGCAGTAGTGCCCAGTGGCTTTAACCAGGTCAGAGCCCCGTTGTGCTAGGCACAAACATATAGTGAATTATTTTTCCCGTCTCAAAGAGCTTTCACCTGCTTTCTTCTGACCCCTTCTGTGACTTTGGACAACTCACAAACTTGTTACCTCAGTTTCTCCTTTTGTGAAGTAGGAACGACAGTATTTAACCACCTCACAGCAGTGTTGAGAGGAATGTTCTTAATGTTTGTAAAGTGCTTTGCCCCAGTGGTGACATGATTAGTTTGGACTGATAGAAATAAGACCCAATTGTTTTTCTTTCCTTTCCATCTACGGTACCTCCACCGCCCTAGCCCCACCCCCCCTTTTTTTTTTTAGCCTAAAACAAAATAGTTGCTGTCTTTAGGGACAGCTTTTTTGACATCCTGATTGTAATAACGGGCTACTTACTGTTTTACATCTGAAATAAATATTCCCCACACTGATCGGAGATTCTAAACGGTTTGTTGACTAGAACAAACCAAGAATAAAACCACAGACTTGTTTGTGTAGCTGTCTCCATACGACTGCAGTAATCAACAACAAACTCAATTGTAACTTCTCCAAGTTCTTGGAAAAAGCCTTGAAGGCTTTCTGGTTTGGGCTCATGACCCCTTGCTCACCACCAGATTCCAGATCGGCAGCTGACAGCCTGCTGGGGTATTAGACAAGGTAACAAGGGACACCTGTCAACAAAACCAACTGCTTCTTAACATGTACAGGGCCTGAATATATTCCTGCAGTAATTTACTATGGCAATGGGGTGGCAATCTCAGGACATGGGACTTTTAACTGGCTTCTTCCCTTTGACCCCAAATGGCCACACACCCCAATACCCAGGACATCTAGCCCATCCCCCACAATATTACAAAACTCTTCCCTATATTAAAAGTAGATTATGTAGTGATAATATATAGAAAATGTGTGTGTATGTCTCTCTCTCTCTCACACCCACCCACCCCAGTCTAATATGGAAACCATACAAACTAAGCCATACAGGAGATGCCTGCTAGATACAAGTATTGTATCTAAAATATGTCAAAAGCCATCCCCACATATGTACCTTTACCATATCCTTTTGGACCAAGTGGAATTTTTCATATAATTAGTTTGCAAATAAGTTTCCTTCTCTTTGCAATGTTGGAACTCGGTGCTGTAAATAAGGCAAATTTCTCTTCTGAAAATAATGTATCACATCACCCTTTGCAGACTGCAATATGTACACAAACTTCACTTCTTTCTGTGTAGATAATATAACACATATGCCCCTTATCCAGGGATTTCCCTTCCAAGCCCAGTTTGCCAAGCCACCATCCTCTCTCCATTCAAATCACTCCTTATGACTTGCTTCTTCCACGATGCCCACAAAAAGTGATTTAACAATTTTTAAAAATTCTAGCCCTCTCTCTCCTCTGAGCTTTCCAGTGAGTCATGTTGTCTGTCTGTCTTTTAGGTCCCGATTTAGAAAAGCACCTATGCATATGCTTAACTTTAAGCAAAGGAGGAGCCCCATTAAAGTCATTGGAACTTCACTTAAAGCATATGTTGGCTAAATCAAAGTTATCCACTCACATTGATGTAAGTGTTCCCACATGGGACGGTTGCACCCATCGCTAAATCAATGTTAGTGAATTGGTGCAATGTGTGTGTGTAGAGCGGGCCCTTAGAATGTAGACTGCTTGAGGCAGGAACTATGTTCATGTTTGTCTCTTGTCCAACACTGAGCACACGGCTGGAACTTAAATAGTAAATAATAAATACATATTTTTATATTACAGCACTCACTGATAGCAATCTTATCTATCGTGTTTACATACCAACTTCTGTTGTATAATCCCCATTTTCACCACATATAAGGACTGGATTTACACACAAAGTTGCACCAACATAACTAAAAGGGTTTTAATTTACTCCTTTCGTTATTTTGGTGCACACCTGTCTGGGTGCTCATTTCAGAATACTGCCTTAAGTAAAATCAAAACAGGACACTTTTATTCTTTAAAAAAAAAGTGTCTACACATAAATTTGCAGTGACATAACAAAAGTTGTGAATTAAAACCAAATTTTATTATTTGGTTCAACTTTGAGAGTAGACTGGCCCTGCTCATTCTCTAATTTGCCTAGTCATCTGAAAATGTCCATGCCTGATACCAGAGCAAGTGACTGAAGTTTGAGAAAAATGCCTTCACCTAAACTTTTTTCCACTTTAAATGCAATCAATGACACAGTATAACTACCCCCCACTTGTACACCTTCACACATCCTGCTAAGCTGTCACTTGTCTGGAAAGTTGTAGTGTTCTAAGAGTTAATTTAATTCAACTTTATTTCCACTGGGTCCTCATTAGCTGATTCCTGGACAAGTATAGTACATGGCAACTCTTGTTTCTTCTATACATATGCTTTAAACAAAAATGACATTCCAAGACTAAGTGGTTAGATGTTCTCTTTTACTTGGGACACCTGGAAGCTGCCTCTCCAGACCATTCCCACTGGGGGTAACTTCTGCAATGTTACAGAGGTCTAAAGTTCAGTTCTGCCCAACTACTGAAAAAGAAGCAGCATCTTACAGGTACAGCAGGAAAGTGCAGGCAGGTCATGCACTAAATGCACAGCAAGTTCATAGCTGTAGACAACCTGAGCTTGCATTTCCTATTGTGTTTCTTTGGTACCTGGCAACAGGAAAAAACAACTCTCGTTCCTCTCCCACAACCCACCTCCAGCTCCGTGTTTAGAACGGATGGTGAAATAAGCTCAATGAGCTGCAGAATTCTTTTTTGGGAGGGGCGTGGGGGGGGCGGGACATGAAGGACAAAATCCTTTCCTTGCGTGGTGCTGTGTAACGGGGAAGGAGGCAGTACCAGCAGTACATGAAATACCAGAACAGCCTGAGTGCATGGGGAATGATAGCTCAGGCTGGTCAGTCTAACAGTGCTGTAGACACTCAAAGCACAGGATTAGGAGAGGGGAAACCTGAATTCTAGTCTTCATTAGGCCACAGAGTTCTTGTGTGACTGAAAATCTCCCCTAAATGAGCTGTTCCAAAGGCAGAAATGGAAACTGTGGCGAGGGGCACCTAACTTCCTCAAGCTCCTTTGAAAATCCCAACCTCAACCTCTCTGTGCCTCAGTTTCCTTGTCTGTTAAAGGGGAATGTAATTAATACAAGGATGCCTAACAAATGAAGCTGAAGCCCTATTGGCATAGGAGAGAAGGGGCAGCTGGCAGGGAGATCTGTGTTAGTGCTCTGCCCGTTGGAACTCACCTCCTGACTGCATCTAAGCAGCTGGATGGCCTAGTGGTAAGGCTTTTGCCTACAAGGCCAGAGATACTGAGTTCAAATCGCTGCAGTGCATTACGTGGGTGATTAAAAAGTAAAAATGTGGACAGGCATGGCCTAGGAGATCAGGCCCTAGACACAGAGTCACAGGACCTTGAGTTCTATTCCTGCCTCTACCATTGACCTGCTATGTGACTCTGGACAAGTCACCCGCTTTTCTGTGCATAAGTTAAGTTTATGCCTATATGGCCATACTGGACAGAATGTACCCAGTCTTGGCTGATCTCAGAAGCTAAGCTGTCCTGGGCCTGGCTAGCACTTGGATGGGAGACCACCTGAGAATCTCAGGTGATGTATTTTTTTCTCAGGTATAGAATCATAGAATATCAGGGTTGGAAGGGACCTCAGGAGGTCATCTAGTCCAGCCCCCTGCTCAAAGCAGGACCAATCCCCAACTAAATCATCCCAGCCAGGGCTTTGTCAAGCCTGACCTTAAAAACCTCTAAGGAAGGAGATTCCACCACCTCCCTAGGTACACTTGGTCCTGCCTCAGCACTGGGGGGTTCCACTAGATAACTTCTCGAGAGCCCTTCCAGCCCTACATTTCTATGATTCTGTATCTCTGACAGCCTTCAGGGCATGCTGCAAGGGCCACTTTTTCTCCCAGCCTTGCCCCTGAGAAGCTGGGTAGCGATGGTGTGGGAATTGTGTAGGGAGGATGACTGATCTTTATCATCGTTATAGCAAACTGTGCTGTTATGAGTCATCACTGCATAAGAACTCAGGATGAAACTCCACAGAAAGAGTCAATTACCTCCTGCATTAAATGCACCCAGACTGTTGTTGAGGGGTCTGTATACTGTGATGGAGTTGGAGTGGCTCTGTAATAATTTACAAATGATGTATATTGACCAGGTTACGGGGATGTTTTCTGGACAAATATATTGGTGTAGTTTAATAGGGGGCTGTAAGGAAAAACAGAGGAAGGAAAAAGAATGGCTCCAGACAAGACTCTTCTCTGCAAACACGTGAGGGCTGTTAAGAGACAAAGCCAGGACAGGAAAAGGCCTGGGAAACAGAATGTCCAAAGGAGTACAGCAGTTTAAAAAGGAACACTCAGTGGGGAGTTGGATGGGGGAATCTGACTGACACACAGGCATCTGCTGGGATGTCTGAAGAAGCTAGGCCAGCCTCAGTTGCTACCCAGGAATTTTAGGACTTTAGGGTTTAGGAATTGTAAGGTAGACGTGTGCAGACTGGTGGTTGTTTTCAAATCTCTCTCTAATACTTTGTTCCAACTGTTAAAATAGACACTATTTCAGTTTTAAGAAGGCTGTCTGATCACTGGGTACCACTGGTCACAGACTCCCACAGGAAAGAACTGATGTTGCCTGAACCCAGTTGGACCTACTGGGTAAGTACGGTGGATACACAAGGTACTGCAGGAAAACTGTGGAATTCTGCCCCAGAATAGGTAAAGGCACGGGGCCTGCCTGACACCTGGTAGGGTGCATGAAAGGGGACACAGTTGCAGACAGCCCTGTAACCAGCACTCTCCTTTGCTTACATGAGCAGTCATACCTTTTTTGAGGTTCCTTTATGTTGCAGAGCAGCCACACAAAAGGTTCAATGCTTAGGCTCACCTATCCAGAGCATGTGGTCCAAGATGAGCCGTTTTGCACTTCCACATGCCCCAGGTGAAATACAGGGGAAGAGGCAGGAAAAGAAAACAGAGAAGAGAGAACCCAATACAAACAGCCTTGTCTACACAAGAAAATCAGACCAGTTTAATCAATCATTTTAGAAAGTGATTTAGTTAAATCACTGCAACTCTCCTGCCTGAGCATATGACTGGCACTAAATACTAGAGCTGGTCAGAAAAGGCTTTCATCACCCTGCCCCCTCCCCCCCACGTCGCGCGCGCACACACACACACACAGAGAAAATGCTGACTTTTCATCACAAAACCAAAACCCGAAAAACTTCCGCCAACATCTTTATCAGTTTTAGCGGATTTTGGGGGGTTTTCAAAAGCTTTTGGCTGAAAACCAAAAAGCTTTTGGCTGAAAAAAAAAATAAAATTGTTTTTCTAGATTAAAACAGTTGGTTCTCAAGTTTTGGGAAATTCTGATATAAAAAAAACACCCCAAAAAAACCCTCAAAACTGTTCAGGGAAAGCAGATCCTCTCTGAGAAAATGTTGTTTAATTAAAAAAAATAAATTTCCAATGGGGGAAAAAAATTGACATAAATTTGCCCCCACCCATACATCATAGTAAGTAGAGCTGGAGACACACTGCAAAATTCACTTGCAGATTTTGACCCACTACAGAGTTTGGCATTTTCTGGTCTAGAGTTTTGATTTGGGCTCCACTCTAAGATACTAACAAGGAGAGAAGATCACATAAGAACCTAGACAGAATAAACTAATTGACAGACAAGCTGGGCACTGAGAGAGTCAATAAGAGATGGAGTCAATTGTTAGCAATCAGGTCTCAGGCTCCAGGTCTTGGAAAAGATGAATATATAAAGACTTAATAATAAGGAAAAAGGGACTAGAAAAAGGAACCAACCACATCTTCCCTGTACTAAATACCCATGCTGATGGTAGATTGATACCCACTCCCCAACATCCCACCTCAGCCCAAACATCTCCTCTGTGCTCAGAGATTTGGAGCTTAAGCACCCCAGCAGCAGCAGATTTAACTCCAGAGGAGAGCTCTTTGATCTGGCTTAGATAAAGTACCATACTGGTTAGTGCCTATGGCTCACCACTGCCCTCTGCTAGATGAAATATCAGGCGAGCTCACTTCTATGCCGTAAGCCGGGGTAGGCAACCTATGGCACGCGTGCTGAAGGCGGCACGCGAGCTGATTTTCAGTGGCACTCACACTAACCAGGTCCTGGCCACCGGTCCGGGGGACTCTGCATTTTTATTTAATTTTAAATTAAGCTTCTTAAACCTTTTAAAAACCTTATTTACTTTACATACAACAATAGTTTAGTTATATATTATAGACTTATAGAAAGAGACCTTCGAAAAACGTTAAAATGTATTACTGGCACGCGAAACCTTAAAGCAGAGTGAATAAATGAAAACTCGGCACACCACTTCTGAAAGGTTGCCGACCCCTGGTCTAGGTCCTAGGTTATGTTATAGCAGTTGAAAAAAGCAACGCATGAGAAGTTAAACCAGCCTGAGAGAGATGCCTTAGATGTCTGCCTTCTATATGAGGTGCATCTTATAGGCCTCAGGGAGGCTTGTGAGTCTCTCCAGGCAGCAAACATATGACACACCACCTTGAAGGTGTCCCCAATGAGAGTGTTTCCTCTCCACTGCGCTGACCACACATCCACCCACTTACTAATCTCTCAGGGTTACTTCAGGACGCTCTGAGGAACTGAGATATTCACCGAGCTGTGTAAAGACGAGTTTGCAAAAAACAGGCGCATTAAACAACATAGCCAGCTGCTACACCTGTGATTGTTATGTGGCAAAAGCAAAGAGCTTCAGAGACCCTTTGACACTAAAAATATATCCTGCCTCCTTCTCAGACTTCCCTTTTTTAAGAGAAGCACATTGCTCTGTGTGCTGTTTCCCAGACTGTCTAATTTGTCTCTCTTGATCATTCAGAAGCATCTGCTCTGGAGCCAAATGATTGTCTGCCTCTGGCATAAAACTTCTGATGCCATCAGGGTCTTTAGAGAGACAGGTGAGTCCTTCAGGTCCTGAAGAAGAGCTCTGTGTTGCATGAAAGCTTGTCTCTCTCACCAACAGAAGTTGGTCCAACAAAAGACATTCCCTTATCTCTCTAATATCCTGGGATCGACATGGCTACAACAACACTGCATACACTATATGGGTCTTTAACACTCTGTCACTGTAGAATCTAGGTGCAATATCTATGTAGAGATCATTCTGTGCCGATGGTCCATGCTTTCTGCATCCCTCCATGTACATTATTTATTCCTAAGGTTGCCTCTTCCTTTGAAAGGTCATCTATTGCTGCTGATTATTCCCCACACTCTGCTTAGAATCATAGAATATCAGGGTTGGAAGGGACCTCAGGAGGTCATCTAGTCCAGCCCCCTGCTCAAAGCAGGACCAATCCCCAGACAGATTTTTGCCCCAGATCCCTAAATGGCCCCCTCAAGGATTGAACTCACAACCCTGGGTTTGGCAGGCCAAGGCTCAAACCACTGAGCTATCCCTTCCCCCACTCCCTGGATCATGGACATCCCTGGATTGTGCAGTTAAGAGCCTTGCCTAAGATCACACAAGTAGTATCTAGCAGAGCATGGAACAGAGGCTACCTCTGACTCCTGGCCTTAATGCAAGACAATCCTTTCCCGGACTGCATGCAAAACATCCATAGCAATAAAGAATGCTTGAACAGGGGAGACTGGGGAAAGGTGGCTCAGCAAATTGGTAATTGGTAGTGGGAACATTTCTGCTGCTGGATCAAATCCAGCCCAGGTCTGGAGTGACTGAAGGGTATTGCCATCTGACGGAATTTCGGTGGCCAACCCTGTAACAAAGGAGATGGAGAAGTATGTGCCCTACGCTCACCCTTCCCACAGCAGCAGTACCCCTCGTCTCCCACAGCTCCCCCATTGCAGAACTGTTGCCTTCTCTCACCTCTGATTGTCCAGGCTCTCTCACCCCATTTACCAGCAGGCTTCGTGCACTGGAGTGTAGGAAGGATTTCCGCAGGATGGACTGGAAGCAGCACCACATGAACTGCTGTAGAAGGCTCAGTTGCCTGGTTCCACTTGGATTGTTCAGCAAGGGAGCATCACAGCAACTCTCCCCACCCCTTCTGCTGCCCCTCCTCTGCTGTCTCTGGGAGGAGGTGGCCAGAATCTGGTATATTTGCAAACATACTACGCACAGCACCTGAAGCCCTCCCACCCCCCGTGTGCCATACTGGGAAAATCAAGGCACTTGGCAGGTGTGTTGGCAAGGGCCACATGATCCACAAAATTCAGGGGAATGAAGCCTTCCTATCAGGTGGCCTGGAGTGTAGCAAAGCACCCACAAGCTCATGAACACTTATCGTATCATCATAGAAATGTCCATCTGGAAGGGACCGTGAAGTCATCTAGTCCAGCCCCCTGCGCAAAGGTAGGGCCAAGGAAACCGGACAGGGGTGTGTCCAAACTGTTCTTAAAAACCTCCAAGGATGGGGATTCCACAGCCTCCCTTGGAGACCTATTCCAGAACCTAAGTGCCCTGAGAGTTAGAAAGTTTTTCCTACTATCTAACCTAAATCTCCCTTGCTGCAGATTAAGTCCATTGCTTCCTGGCCTAACTTCAAATGGCCTTCTCTTGGCCCTGCTCAATTGTGAGTGGCCTTCACTCTTGATCCTCCTCTAGGGGGGCGGCTGCTGAGGGCAATGTGCTGGAGCATGGTCCCCTGCCGGTTAAACAGAGGAAGGGGAGAACATGTGTTCTCCCACCCCACCTGCTCCCTCTGGTTCCAGCAGCCTTGCCTGCATGAGGTGAGTTGCCAATCACAGCAGCACAGTAGCTACTGGACAAGTGCTCCTTTCACCACAAACCCCCCGTCACATTGGATATGGATAGAAACGAGCCTCCGTGTTGGCAGCCTCAGCAGAAAAACCTATGACTGAATGGTCAGCGACTCCTTCCCATTGCTTTGTGGTCAGTCTTAGGGCACGTGAACAAGGCAGTGTGGGGGAAGCTTGCACTGCAGTCTATCGTGCCATAAAGAACAAGAAATAGAGGAAGAGACCAACAGAAAACACATCAGCAGAACTGATTCTTAAAACACATTTTTAAGTTCTGCATGAGGAGTCAGCAGCTGTGATTGCCATGTACAAATTCCCCAGAAGTTTCTGAGAAACTTAATGTTACGGAGAGGCACAGGGCATTTCCTGTAGACAAGAGCTCTCATAGAGAGAGTCACTGATACTTGGTTACTTGTTTCTATGTTCCCTGTAAGAGCCTATCAGCACTGACCAAATTATCCCCAACCACCTTCATGTTGCTGACTCTCCATGGATGGAAGAATGATCAGCAGCAGTTCTCTCAGTTGCAAGTGCTCAGAAGTCACATTTTGGCTACACACCTGATTTTCCAGTCACATTACTTCCCTGCTCTGATGCTGGGATGCTCCCTTCAGTGGTCCTTCATCCATGCTGGGTCCCGTACGCAGGGCCGGATTAACGCAGGGGCTTTAGGGGCTGCAGCCCAGGGCCTCGGGCTAAGGGGGCCCCGCAAAAAACAAATAAATACATAATTATGTACAATTCAGTGGTCACCAACCCATCGATCACGATCGACTGGTCAATCCTGGAGCCTCTGCCAGTCGATCGCGATCTCCAGGCCACTAAGAGTCCAGCGGCACAGCAGGGCTCATGCAGGCTGCCTGCATGCCATGGCCCCAGGAAGCGGCCAGCTGCTGGCACGTCTCTGTGGCCCCTGATGGGGGGAGGTGGCTCCACGCACTGCCCCCGCCCCAGCACCGTCCCTGCAGCTCCCATTGGCCAGTTCCCAGCCAATGGGAGCTGCGAGGGCAGCGCTTGCGGGCACAGGGAGCAAATGGAGACACACTGTCCCCCTCCCTCCAGGGGCATGCAGAGACACGCCAACAGCTGGTCGCTTCCAAGAGCGGCGTGGGGCCACGGCATGCAGCATGTCTGATCCTGGCTGCGCCACTGCCATTGGCCAGGAGCTGCCTGTGGTAAGCAGCTCCCGGCCAGAGCCTGCACCTCGCACCCCCTCCTGCATCCCAACCCCCTGACCCAGGTCAGAATCCCCTCTTGCACCCAAACTCCCTCCCAGACCCCGCACTCCCTCCTGCACCCCAACCTGGAGCCCCCTCCTGCACCCAAACTCCCTCCCAGAAAGAAACTAATAAAACAGCTGTTCTAAGGTAAGAAGTAGGCTATTTTGAATTAACTATATTCTACATGTTTTAAGACTGAAATGTAACCACAGAATGTCTTTATGTTAATTAAAAGGCAAGTTTAGTATAGCGTTAATAGCCTCAATGCCATAACTGTGATAATTTTGTTTTAAATTAGGAAAAAAACTTGTATAAAGGGGCCCCACAAAATCTAATAGCCCCGGGCCCACAGGAGAGTTAATCTGGCCATGCCCGTACGTCAGTTGTTCTTCACTCCCTGCAAGGAACTGCCTGTCAGAAAGTTGAGGATTATCCATTTGGCAGCAGTTTTCTCCAACAAAGTAACAAAGTATGGTAATAGCTTCATTGCTCTTCTGGGTTTATCACGTCTCTTTAAAATTGATGAGGGTTATAGAGGACGACCTTGGAAAGTGAGAAGGTTTGACTCCTGTGTACAGCTAGCCAGCACAGAAAGCAGACACATGGGACTCTCTGCTAAGATCACGATAGAGCAGTAGCTAAACTCTAGACATGGGAGAACATAAAAATGGCCATACTGGCTCAGAATAATGGTCCATCTAGATGGGGGAGAGGTCTGCTGGGAACCACAGAGAGAGCCAAGCGCCAAGCAGATGAATAAAACAGTACGGATGGACATATTGAAGATCAAAGTGTGATGGTTCCCCCCGGGGTGCCACCTGAGCCCTCTGACCCACCAGCCTGGGCTCCCTCTCACACTGTGCTGCTGTGACAAGTTGCAAAGCCCTTCAAGCCTGCACTTCCACCAGCATTCACATGGGACACACCCAGCTGCAGTCACATGCAGGCTCTCTGACCACCAGCCTCTCAACCTAGGACCCCAGAGCAGTACCATCCTGACCTGGTCAAATCTGGCCCGTAGACGGGTTTAACACCCGGTCTGTCTCTCCCTCAATGTGATGAGGACCATGCACGCTTGTGGTAACCAAGCTGAGATTTTCCCAGACACCTTAGTCAAACGTTCACCAGTTTGGATTAAAACATAAAATAAGTTTATTAACTACAAAAGGATAGATTTTAAGTGATTTTAAGTGATAGCAAACAGATCAAAGCAGATTACCTAGTAAATAAACAAAACCACAAACTGAGTTTAACATACTAAATAAGATATGAATTAGCAAATTCTCATGAGTGATAAACAGGCTGGCAGATTCTTAAGGCACAAGCTGCCTTGGCTTTGCAGCTTGGGTTTCCCAGGTTTTCATACACAGGCTAGAAATCCCTTTCAGCCTGGGACCATCACTTCCCCCTGTTCAGTCTTTGTTCCTCAGGTGTTTTCAGGTGTGTTGTTGTAGGGAGAATGAGGTCCCCCAATGATGTCATTTCCCCCCTTTTAGATCTTCTTCCCACTTGCTGGAAAGCTCTTTTGCTGTGACCTGGGTCAAACAGTTCCCATTGTGTAATGCTATCTCTGAGAGGTTTCTATTGTACACAGTTCCTGGGGTAATCCTTGTGGCTTGTGTGCATTTCCTCAATAAGCCATTAACGTTGTTTGGCCTTTTTACTGTTGTGCCTGAAAGGCTGCTTTTGGGTGTTTTCAACCTCACAACAAGTTTCAGTAACACACACATAGCCACACTTCATAACTTCACATACGATGATAGCACATACAATCCAACAAGATATTCATGTCTAGCAGATCAAGACTTTTAGAATGATACCTCACAGGCACACTTTGTACAAAACATATCCTAATTACATGACAGTGGTGAATATTGGGGTGCCAGGGTGTCACACAAAGAATCTAAAGGGGCACCAGGTAGACACTCACACCATAAGCAGTAGAGACACCTTGTTTACATTTAGGACACAGTAGACACCCATTACTTGATCCTATTAGCTATATGTCTGTATCACAGAAGACAGTTACTTCTGCCAACATATCTGAGACCACAAATAATACCGCAGCCAGGTCATTCCTGTGCCAGTGTCCTTGGATTGAACTATCCACCGTTTTCTAATCTTATGAAAAAAGGAAATCATTAACACCCACCAGAAAGCTGCTCCTGGCATTCAGGAACCAGGAGGTACCAATATTCTGAACAAATCCCTTTGTTACCCTGGAACTGCTTCAGGTGGAACGAAGTCACCTAGCCCCTCACCTACTTAGCAAGTGTTTGCATACCCTGCTCTCTCCCATCTTCACATCTGTGATGTCGGAGGTCAGAAAGGGGCCAAGAAAGTGACATTTTATTTGTAGGGGTTTTGGGGGGATAACAACTGTATAGAGGATACCTCCACTTCCAGGACCTGCACCCGCACAAAGTGGAATGTTCATTTTTAGTTCCCTCCTGCCTTAGGGTAAGTTAATTAAAAAAATCGTTCTATGATTTTCCCTCCTCTTCTGAGGAAGAGGTTGGATCCTTCCCCATGCCTTTGATATGGGTTCTGCATCTGGTTTTATTCCCCTCTCTGCCCCTTTGCCTGCTGCTACCTTGGCTTATTATTTTACAAGGCTCAGTAATCGATGCAATCTCTCCCCTTTTCTTCCTACAGCAGCTGCTCTCAGATGACTTCCCATCCGCCACCTGCTGAGGTGAAACATTGCTGGAGCAAGCTCATTCCCTTTGGACCTAACTTCTCCATTTACCTTTCTCTGAGCCCTGCTGCTGTCGGCCAAAGGGAGTCGGAGGGTGCTCAGCTACATGCAGCATCGGAGCCGTAGGGTACGTCTACACGTTGAGCTGGAGGGGTAAATCATAGCTCCAGTAGACAAGCCCTTTGGCTGACAGCAGCTGGGCTCAGAGAAAGATAAATAGAACAGTTAAACAGAGCAGGGTTCCTTGGCTGCCAGAGTCAATGCTGTAGGAAGACAAGGGGGAGAGATTGCATCAATCAGTGGGCTTTGTAAAAATAGAGTGTAGCCGCTCCCAGTATGTACCTATTGTCTTGGATGGGTACGCAGTTGGCATGGCTAGCCCCTCCCACCAGTCACGCTGATGCTATTTTTAGCGTGCTAGCTGCTCTATAGAAAGTCCTGTCCACACTGAATCCTGAACCCAGCTCGCTCCAGCCTGGACTGAACACGGATGTCTAGCTCCATTCCGCCAAAATTTTGTTTCTGAACAGTTTGCTTTTTTTGGCTGTAGCCAACACATTTGCACCACTTTGTCATGGTGGACAGGATTGTCAATTCTGTAACAACCTTACTAGCCAAACTTGGGCTAGACCTGCCTGCTGCAGGGCTTCCTGCACCTTCCGTTTGGCCACCATCAGAGCAGGATGCTGGACTAGACGGAACGGTTCAGCACAATTGTAACCACATTGTGTGTGAACCTGGGCTTGTTACAACTGTCCAAGGCTGCAACTGTGCAGTTTGGGACATACAAGTCCTAGTATGGACAGTACCTTGTTGTAGGTTTGCTATGGGCATGACCTGAATCTTGCTCATAGCAGACCATTTCTTAACAGAGATTATCTTCTGGAAGCCTTCCCTCCTACTTGTGATCCCACAGACCAGCTCCACTCCTATTATGACTGAACAACATCCATGTGACAGGTTCTGAAATTGCTCACATGGAAAAGTAATACCAGGAAAGTACTTAATGGATTTTTAGCTTCTTTTAATGCTATAGAGCAGCTGCAAATGAGGAGGAGGAACCGACACCATTCAACCTCCCACAGACTACACACAAGTGTTCCATGGACCAGAGTTTGGGACTCACTTCTCTGAACAGTTCACTCATTTTCCAGTGTTTGCACAAGTTGCTAGCACTTAGGTTAGGGCAGCCTGTAGCTATACCACCTCAGGCTGTGAGCTTGCCTGGTCTCACAAACTAAACAAGACTGGGCCTGCTTGGTATTTGGATAGGAGACCTCCCAGGAAAACTCAGATGCTGCAGAAAACAGTGCTGGCAATCCAGGACTTAACCCAGTGCCCCAGGATGGTGTGTGTGTGGTGTGGTGGACACAGGACACTATGGTGACACTGATGGAAATGTCATTCAAGCTCTGGCCACTTGTGGTCCAGGATCCCATGGGACTTTCCACAAGAGGCCAGTGCCCTGGGCAAATTCCAGCTCAGTAATTGAAGTCACATCTCCTGAAATATTGTTGCATAACTTCAGTGTGGGCTGTAGAGCTTTCCCTGCTGATAGGCCTGCTCTGAGCCCTCTCCTGGGCCAGGGACACTGTGAAAGAGTGATGTTCCTTGGAGCAACATGTGCCTATGTCAGCAGTCCATTCTCAGGGATTAGGTAGCCCCTTTCACATGGGCATGCCCCCACATGCAGCTGCAGGGGCCTCTTGGGAAGCATCAGTGTGGAATGCTAGGCCTGAAGGCAGGGGCGCAAGCCTTGGCAAGCTCAGATAGAGGTGCCTCCGTACCCACTAACCTCCTGCCTCAAGCTGTCCTCACAGTCACTTGCAGCTTGTTGTTTCGAAGAGCAGTGGTGTGAAAAAACAGGAAGTCAGCCAGAGGAGAGAGACAGAAGAAAGATCAAGGCAACAAGCAGCAGCAGTCGCAGCAGCTCCCCGCTCCTTTCCCCTCCCACCCCATTACCACAGGCCCCTCTCGGTGAGATGCGCCACACCAACTCTGACGGGAAACTGGTTACGCTGCAGTGTGGCCAGAGAGCCCCAGAGAGGGGAAATCCAGCAGCCTGAAGGGAAATGCTTCTCACAAACCTAAGTAGACGCATGGGGTTTTTGTGTTAAAATTAAAAAGGGTGAAAAACAAACAAACAGGGCTGCGGTACGGCAAGGGGTCACAGATCCCCGGCAGCGCAGGTTATTAATACAATTCCTGGCAGACCCCAGGCCAGAAATGGACTGAATGAGCGGCAAAAATAAGAAGAGGGAGCAGAGCCCCAGAGCTTGGCTTCTCTCACACCCACTCATGCGAGATCTTCATGACTGCTCGGTCAGACCCAAGTCCTCTGACCATGCCTAGACCACGGTGGATGCTGGGAACTCCACCGGGTCAAGGAAGAGGGGAGTTCTGCTTGCCAGGCCAACAAGGTGTTGTCTGCCATGACTCCACCCTCTGCTCTCCTCACATACAGATGTCCAGTGACACCATCCTGCATAGGGAAGAAATAGCAAGCGACTGTAAGGGGGGCGGGGGCACCTGCAAAGCTGGAGCAGAGACGCCTCTACTTCTAGGAGTCTGATGGCAGCTCCCTCCCCCCGCCTTATTCCCTTTGAATCCGCTTGCTTTTCCCTCTTTCATTGGTAAGCGGGGTCTCTCCTGGGCTTCCTCTCTCCCCCCTTCTGTTACCAGCCTTCCCTAGGGCTGCCAGCCATTCCACTCCCACTATCACCTCCACCCCCTGACCCCCCCACCCCCACCCACCCCGCAGCTGTTCACTGCTCCAGATGTTCTAGGCTAGATTGTCAGAAGTGACTAAGGATTTTGGGCGCCCAAAATCACCAATCGCGTTCTAAAACCTTGGTCTCTGTATAGTGACGATGGGACACACTAGTTCCTGAACCCTGCATCAGATCAGTGCAGGGAATGAGCAGGAAGCAGCAGTTTGTGTAATGTTTGTCTGCAGTGGATTTCCCAGTAACAAGTGCCATCCGCGGCACAGACTGTCCCGTTCTACTGTGCGGCCCCCTGCTCTTCCCCCTGGTGCTGTTGCTCTTCACGGTCTTTGCATCTGTTATTTAGTCCTTGCCACAGCTCAGTCCTCCTCCCACAGTCTAGCTGGCCATTTATGGGGTTAACGGTTGGATGAGAAACTGCCAGCTACATCCCTGTAACCCAGCCCTCCCCAAGCTAGCCACAAAGGGGCAGGATCGGTCACTCAACTAGAACTTCCAAAAGTTGCATTTGCCATGGAGGACCTGAAATGCACTCCGCTCAGAGGCTGCTCTTCTCCCTTGTTAATACTGAGCACTTTCCTTTATCCCCGATGTGCTGGATTTGTAGCTTCAAATGCCTACCGAGGATCTGCAGCAAACCACAGCACCTTCTAGGAAATCAAGTGGGGTAACAGCCATTTAATTACTGAGCGACTCTCTCCTTCCCTCTCACCTAGTCGTGGGCACCCACCAAAGATGGAAGGCGGATCCTCTTGCTCTGTGGCCCCTCAGAATTCAGAGATCACCAGCGATTTCTGAGAGGAGGGAGAGGCCTCTATTCTGAGGAAGTCATAATTGTTCATGGCCCCTTATCGTTTCACCATTGTACATGACACTGAGAGATTAAGGAGTGGGGAGGAGGGAACTGAACAGCTAGGGACAAAGAGTCAGTGGGGGTGGGAAAGCCAAACAATCCACTGCACAGACCAACAGCCAACATCAACGATCCTTATTTATACAGTTGCTCAAAGGGTTGCCAACTTCTTAGCTTTATTGCCATGACCAGCTGCTTCTATTTTTACACTGTACAATTAACTGGATAAAGTAGGAGCAATAGCAACAATATCACAAGAAGCTCAGTGATGCTGAAGGGAAACATGCTGGCCTTGTGCCTCTGGAGACCCAGGCTACAATTCTGATAAGGTTGCAGGAAGAATGCGTTCGATGATCTCACCCTAATCTTTATTGGACAACTGGGTTCATAGCATGAAGCCACCAAACAACCTAGTACAGCTCAGAATGATTGACAGCTTCTACTCAAGATTAGGATAGTTGGCAGTGTTGCAGGTCAGGACTGAGATGCAGTGGCAGAGCTGTGGGGGGCGGGGGCGTATCAGTGTAGCACTTCTCTGCACTATGCCTGACGTCGGTGGAAAAGCTATTCACCCTGCTGGGTTTTGTGGGTTGCAAGTCTCTTGCACACACACGAGTGTAGAGTTGTGCAGTGCAAAAGCAGCATGCTTGTACCAGTGCAGGTGTCCCTCACAGCCACAATTTCTCAAGTATTCATTTTGCATATTACTAAACTCAGCATGGGTGACAGACACTGTCTGGTAGAAGAGGCAAAGAGACAAGAGAAGAGAGGCTACCAGAGCTGCACTGCAGGACCGGTTTGGATCCCAGATCCATACAGCCTTCATCAGATCTCATGAGTCATGCAAAATTGCATGCACATGTACCAGCAGCTGCACTTTACGAGTACAAATACCTCCATGCATGCTTTTAAAAATCCTAACACCTGTATGTATAGAATTGTTGGGCTTTGCACCTGTAAAATCCCTTTGCCCTACTGGGTGTTGTGGGTAGAAAGTCTCTTGCACATGCAAGTGCTGAATTGTTCAAGTGCACACACGGGGTGAGCACACTACAGCTGGGGTACATATGTGAAAACACAAATGGCAACTAGGGGACAAAACTTGCCCTGAATGCAAACCTGACGTTCACAGAGTTTAAACTGCCAGGCCTGCCACCCAAATCCACACTTGTTGTTCTTGTGCAGAGAGCACCCCCTAGTGTAGCTAAGTGGGAAAAAAGCTGTCTAGGTCATCCTATTCCAATCCTCAGTGGGGGGAATACAACTAACCAGCTCTGGATTTGTTTTAAAAAAAAAGTCTTCATATTGCTCACACAGAGGGCTATGGCTGAGGACAGAGACAGCCTGGTTTATCTGCAGGACCGACAATAATAATGGCAATTGTTTTATTTTCTTAAAATGATACAGACCTGAAAAGATCAGCATTTAAACAGAAACGCACATGGACACAGACCCAGGAGGAGGAGAAGATTTACCAACAAAAGACTCACAGCTGTAACAGGAATATAAAACCCACCGAGGATGGCCCCAAATACTCCTGAACAGCTAGACCAGCTTGAGGCCAGTCTCCCAGGCTTTGACAAAGCCAATATTACCATGGCAGGCATGGAGAACGACAATACTTGGCAACCCTATAAAAGACCTCTGCATAAAAGGATCTAATTGCTCACTGATGGGGCATGCCTCTTTCCTCACCACCTGGGAAGTGGAACAAACTGACTGCAGCATGAGAAACACCAGAGGAGACAGTGCAAAGTAGCTTAAAATCCAGTCCTTGGCTTTAACCTCTGCACAACGGAGTCCATAACCCCAGCGTCATGACCACTCTGCCCGAGTCACATATGCGCTGATTAGTGATACAGTGGATGCCACTTCTGTTGGCTGGTCCACACACATATCCAAGCACCTTAATTTAAATTAATCTAACCCAGCATAGCCTAATCAGCCACAAAGATCTTGGGACCAGGTCCTGAGACAGGGTCAGCAGCAGATGATTCTCATTTACCTGTAGCTCAGTGACAACAACAACAGATATTTGCTTCCGAGCTCATCTCTCAAAGGATGAGGGACCTCCCCCTCCTCCCAGGATTTTCAGAATAACCTCTAGATAAGATTTGCTTACAACTGGATGTATTTATGGCCTCATTTTCAGAGGGGATGAGCAATTGTAGGTGCTTCACCCCTCTGTAACTAAAAAACAATGTATTGACAAGCTATAATAGCACAATACAAAGGCACCATCTAGTGGCGACAGGAGGTAAAGCACTCAGGAGCTGAAGAAGTGACATTATTAACTCTAGTGACCATTCTCTTATCAACTTGCACATGCCCAGCTGCTTTTAGCATCATCAGTGGGAGTGACAAGCACATAATGAAGGAAGAACAGACCCCCATCCTCCTTCCCATGTTCCCTCACGCTTGTTACCTCTGTGTATTTTGCACAGAGATGAAAATGAGCCTCAAGGACCAGATCTGAACTTGTCCTAAATTTGGGTGTTTCGGGTGGGGTCCACCTATAATTTTGCACCATTATTACTATGTCTTGATGGGTGCTGGAATGTATTCATTCATTTAAGGTATTGCGAACTGGGATGTAACTCACAATTTGAAATTCAGACACACACTGTTCAATCTGCAGTACCGCCAGAATTTCCTGTTATACACTACAGTCCCCTCTCCTTGAGCCAGACTGGATTTCCATGACAAGGCCTGTCCAAAAGAACTCACACATGCCTGGTACTCAATGTATTCACTTTGGGATCATTGAGCGGACCCTGATGTGATTCAAACCCGTGAGGTTCCAGGGATTCAGGGAGTTCCAGCTCAATGAAATACAGCCACAGTAAGAGGGAGAAAAAGGGGTGGCGGGGAGGAGTATTTGTAGGGAGATACCAGTTAGCTTTCAACCTGCAACTATCCTGCCCCGCTACCAAGTCTCTCTCAATATCAAGCCAAAAGCATTGCACACATGGGCAGGCGAAGGTGGTTATCAAGGCTGAGATGAAATCTCAGTTGTGTATTCAACCCAATATGCAGCTGGATGTAGGGCTGGTCACAAATTTTCTGTTGAAACTGTTTTTTGATGGAAAATTGGGGGGGGGGGTTGACTAAAGGAAATAGCCGGTGAAAAGTGTTGACTTCCTGCAAAAAAAAAAAATATTTTTCATCGGAAAAAAAATAATGCCCAAACCCCAAAATGTTTCTATTTGGATACAAGGTCGCCGTGCCTTCTGGGAGCTGTAGTTCAGTTGCCTCATATGCCCATTCTCTTCAATAGACCTTTCTCCCAGCCAGATTACATCTCATCATGCACATGGCCAGAGACTCCCATGATGCACCACCTCTCCTCACCAGCCAGGGCTCCCATGCTCCAACCAGGAAGCCCACAGAAGCACCTGAACTACAACTCCCATGAGGCACTGTGTTAGCATTTTGGAATCAAAGTATTTTGATTTAGGGGTTTTTTTCCCCACTGAAAAACTGAACTTTTCAGTGGAAAGACAGCTCCATTTTCTGACCAGCACTACCCAGGTGTCTGATGAATAGCTAGGGAGCTTTCATGCCAGCGTTAGTCTCCCCTTTTCAGGGTAACTGCTCACCTGCAGAAAGAATGTTCCCATGCTGCTGTAAAGGCCATGACCACGCCAGTGAGATGCACTTACTTAAGAGTAAAAGCAATGAGCACCATGGAGGTGGAGAAGTGGGGTCCCCCTTCTATATATTTCTCCTTGTCTTTTGTTTGTCCTCGAATCCAGACACAAGCACTGTAGCTAGCCAGCAGCGGAGACTGAAAAACCATTCCTGATATACTCAACACATATTGCCTCCCTCTGCCCCATACATCAGCAGATTACAACAACCCCCACATCACTTAACTTGCCTAGGTCTCCCCTAGGGTGGCTAGCTTTCCACTCTAAGCCATTGGGCACCCTATGGCACAACATGTAGCGCTAGATGGAAATCCATGTGCTCAAAAGGGAAGGATGTTATGGACTGGAAGGAGAGGGAGCGCCTCATGCTGCTCTCCAGTGTCTCCCTGTGGCCAACTGTGGGAACAGCACTGATGTGTTCCAGAGTGCACTGTACCCAACTAAGGCCATCCAGAAAAGAAGAATTCTGTTTTGAAAAATATTTCAGGGTTTTGACATTTGGTTCTATTCTGACGTGGAATGAAACCAAGAACTTCCAAAAAATTTCACTGGGGGGGGGGGGGGGGGGGAGGAAACGGACGGACACCACACAGAGAAAAAGAGACACACACCTGGGATGCGTGTGCCTTAGCCACCAGGTTACTGGCTATTCTAGAATGGGTTTTTTTCTCTGGTTTTGACCAGAAATCCCATTCTAGACCTGAGAAACCTTCCCAAGGAAAGTTTCATCAAGAGGGTTTAAGAGCAGGGACCTAAACCTAGGGCTTCCAGATCCCAGGTCAGGGCCCCTGTCTCTAGTCCAATGAGTATTTAATTCATAAAAAGTGGAACAGTTCCAGCAGGTGAGAGTTAAAGAAAGAGACAGACTCTATAGCCCAGTGGTTAGGGCATTCATGAGGGATGTTGTAGACCCAGGTTCAAGTTCATCCTGTTCATCAAAACTAATACATTTGTGTGAAGTTTGGGTTTCAACAAATCAGCATTTTAAGACAAAAAAACATTTTGTCAAAAAGCTGCCAACAAGTTCTATGCCCAACCTTCCTCCTAGCAGGAAAGCTGCCTCCACGTTGGTCTTGACAGAGCGTGTGTGTTGGGAGGAGGATAAGAGGAGATCCTGCCCTCCAAAAACTCACCCAGCAAGACGGTCTTTTGTTTTATCAGTTACTGAGACTTGACGGATGAGCATCAGATGTTTCCCATTGGACTTTGGGCACCTTTTCTCTAGGGCTGTTTCTAGGATAAACCCTGCAATCATAGTTAAAATGATGAGATAGTTAAGTGGAGAGAAGGAGACCAGTGCTATCTGTCAAAGTGTTTCTTGGCCGGTAAGCTGATTTACCTTGGCCTTCGGAAGCTTTAAGTATCCAAAACAAGACTTAACCCCCTGTGCAGCCCCATCTCTGAAGAGTCCATTTACCATATTCTGGTGCCTTCCTGCTACCTTCATTACTGCGAGATTCTCATCCTTTGCCAGTTTCATTTTACGCAGCTTTGTAATGGTTTCCCTCCAGCAAGGGTCAGTATTTCACTCTTAACATCTGCTCCCTTTCATCCAATGCACAAAGACACCAAATTGAACAACAGTGAGTATAGTCCTGGAAAAGGTCCCTGAGTCATGGCCCTGATGACTGAAATCTCCTGTTTCTCCACACAGCAGCTACAGTGCAGGCAGCAGCAGCCCAAGCTTCCCCTGTACTGCCTCAACCCTGAGCCGGGCTGGGTTAGAATGGATGACCTATAGTTGCCGTCACCAATGAGCCGATCCATTCATATATCCCTCTGCCCGCACCATACATTTAAAAGGTAGCTTTATCACGCACACCATCCCAAGGATTTTCTCTCTTCAAAGCAGCATTGCTCAGGCATAAGAAAAAAAAAGATGTTAAGACTTGACAGTCCACTCAGTTTCCCATTGCTGCGTTTTGGGATTTACTCCCCTCTTTAGTTTTGTATTTCCTAGGCTTTTTAAAGTGAACATCATATAAACAGACTTTCTGACATTTAATTAGACACAAATATTGCCATACATGTTAAACATGCTTAGTGCAGATGCATCCACTGCAATCACTAAATAAAACAAAGATTGAAGCAGTATTCAGATATTATCTGATCACAGCTTCCTTTTCCTAGACAGAGAACACTTTGCGGAGAAAAGCAATAGGGCCTGGAATAATGTTGTTGTGAATATTATTACAGAGACAAGAGGTGCTGTTTACTTCTTATACTTAAATTCAAACACCTAAATTAAAAGCTAGAACTGCTCCCTGGAAACCATGAGGAGTTGTTTTGTGTTTTTGTAATTATCCCTTTCAAAGCCAGAATTTACTATAAGGGTCAATTCCTGAAGGAATCTCTCACAGATGAGAGATTGGCAAATCTTTGAAAGGTGCCAGACACATGAAGAGAAACGTGCCCAATCAGTAAAATCCTACATCGACAAGGGAATGAACAATAAGCCAGGGCCCAGATTTTCAAAAACGACTATGATGTTGCATACCTCCCAACATTTCCAGTGGCTAAAGTGCCCAGGCTAAAGTGGTCCTGCCCCTGGGGGTGGGAGGGCCTGCGGTGGGGGACTGAGTGCTGTCCCCTGGAAGTAGGAGGCCCTGGGGGAATGGGTGCTGCCCTGCCCCCTGGCAGTGGGAGGCTGGTTGGGGTGGGGAAGTTGCAGAGTGACCCCGCACCCACACACACACCCTGTAGTGGCAGCTCCTATCCTGCAGGGCTGGCTGAGCTTGGCTTCCTGCTCCGGATATCGTGACCTGGCTCCTGGGATTGCAGTGTTGCTCAGGTTTCCCCCAACCCCCCTTTAGCCACTTGACACGTTGGGAGGCATGCAAAAATCACACTCACAGGAGCTGCTGCTTCAACCGGAACAGAGGGTTTGGGGAGTCAAAGTGGGACAGTCCCACAAAAGCCAGGGCTGTTAGGAGGTCTGGTTTTCGGTGCCCAAGTTAAAACACCTCAAAAAGAGTTTGATTTTCAGAATCAGCCTCCTATAACATGTCTCAGGTCAGGCACCCACATTCACTGGTCCCTTTTGTAATCTTGGCCCAGCTCTAGCTAAACATTTATACCAAGCTCCTCACTGTAGTAGTGGAGCATCTCAAGTTCCAAAGTCACTCTAAATTCATCTCTGGAAGCTGAAACAAGAGATATTTAAAAATATTCATAACTACAGTATTAGAGTCAGAAAGAGCTAGTCTCTCTCTTCTTAAGTGCAGGATTGTTCCATGCTTTGTCCAGCCTAAGTGTGAGTAATTTACTGGGATTATAAGGATCTTGGGACAGGGACTGTTGCCTTTTTCTGTGTTTGTACAGCACCTAGCACAGTGGGGCATTTGCCCAAGACTGGAGGTCCTAGGTGCTACTGTAATACAAACAACAAAACAACAACTAGGGATGCAAATCTAACAGGTCCCTTTGGAAAGCTACTGTCTAGTTCAGGGGTGGCCAACCTGAGCCTGAGAAGGAGCCAGAATTTACCAATGTACATTGCCAAAGAGCCACAGTAATACATCAGCAGCGCCCCCTCATCAGCTCCGCCCCACCCCGCTCCCAGCGCCTCCTGCCCACTGGCAGCCCTGCCGATCAGCACCTCCCGATCAGCTGTTTCGTGGTGTGCAGGAGGCTCTGGGTGGGAGGGGGGGTGAGGGCACGGCAGGCTCGGGGAGGGAAGGGGTGGGGTGAGGGCAGGGCCTGTGGCAGAGCCAGGGGTTGAGCAGTGAGCACCCCCTGGCACATTGGAAAGTTGGCACCTGTAGCTCCAGCCCCGGAGTCAGTGCCTATACAAGGAGCCGCATATTAAACTTCTGAAGAGCTGCATGTGGCTCTGGAGCCACAGGTTGGTCACCCCTGGTCTAGTTTAACTATTGTTAGAAAATATTTCTTGATGTCCAGTCTAAACTAGGTTTTACTTTATTCCATCCCATTATAGATTGTGGTCAGTTTCCCACTCTTGTCCTTTTTTAACCAAGCTGTATATATTTAATTCTTATAATGCTTCCTCCACTCTCTCTCTCTTTGTTGCTTCTCTTATTATCGTCTTTAACTTGCCTATGACCTTGGGGTTCAAGCACAGGACTGAGACTTGGAAGACCTGGATTCTCTTCCCAGCTATACCAGGCTCCTCATGTGACCATTAGCCAGTCACTTGCCATCTCCGTGGCTCAGTTTTTCCATCTGTAAAATGGAGACCTATCTCACAGTGGTGCATGAGGCTTACATTGTTAATGCTTGTGAAATGTATTGAGATCCTTGAACAAAAATGACTACATAATGCCTGGATTGTAACGATAGTTAGGTGTTCCAAAATTGCAAATAAAATTCCAAATAGGGGCTTAGCAACGCTGCATAGAGGAGGACTACCACCTCTGTTTTTCAATTAGATGCTTCTCTGTATACAGGTCTGTCTTATCTTACGCTGGGGTTACGTTCCGCGGTCAGCGCCTAAAGCAAAAACCGCGTATAGTCAAAATCCCATTGAGTGTAATGGCGGGCGGAATCGCCCGCACTACAGGAACAGTTTTTAAATTGTTATTTTTCTCTTTTTTGTTTTGTTTTGGCCGACCGCGTAAAGCTGAATTCGCGCATGTTAAATGCACGTAAGATGCGACAGACCTGTATAGCTCAAGGTGGCTAAAAAGCCAATTCTATTAATACTTTATGGGCTCATATCCAACGTGCTGGTCACAGTTACAAGCCTACTCTACAACAGGAAAGCTGGCCAATATAACTATAAAGGTATAGCTATACTGGCAAACCCTCCTAGTGTAGATGCAGCTTATACTGGGAAAAAAAAGTGTAGCCTATACCAGTTCCCTGGAGGGAAAAAAAGAAGAAAAAAAAGCTCTACCAGCAAAAGCACTTTTCCCCCTATATAAGGGCATCCACACTAGGGATTTTGCCAGTATAGGCATGTCATTAAAATATTCCTCCTCCCCCCCCCCCCAGCGACACTGTTAAACTAGCCATAATTTTGAATGTAGACTTTGCCATCCACCGGGGTCTTTCAGCATTAGTTCTGACGACTCCCTTCCATTCCCCCACCCCAGCATACTCTGGCTCCTGCCTATCAGACAGCACCTCCTCTGTATGTACCATTGCAACTGCTGAGATCAGCTAAGGTGCTGGAGCTAAGAACCCATAGATCAAAGTCTGGGGGACGGTGGCAGAGCATTCTCAGCAGGGGGCAGCAACTCTAGAGTTCACTTCTTTCACTGGTAAGACAGAGTCACCTTCTGTTGGCCTTACAGAAGTCATGGAAGGCCTCTCACTTCTCTGGGTTTTTCCTTAGAAGATAAAGAGGAGGTTGGTTTCTACTGTATTTTTCTTTCTTTTTTTGGGGGGGAAGGGGGGGAAGGGAGGAGAAGAGAGCGGGTTGGTTAATCACAAAAGCTATGTCCTCCTTCCTTTCAAATCTACAACATTCGCCTTGCACTTGTAAAAACTGGGCCTGTTTAATCCATTAAAGTGAATCAATTCCATACCAGTGTGTGTAATTGTTTGTAGCTAAACTTAGTAGGTTACATTTTTCCAGATTAAAACTCATTTTATGAGTTTCTGCCAATTTTTCCAGCATCTCTGTATCACCCTGTACTTCCTTCTTTGTTCCCCTTGGAGTCTGCATCACCTCGTAGCTTGAGACCATCTGTGAATTTAATTAACATGCTATTTACTTCCATCTTCCAGATCATTTACAATCTCACATAGATGTTCAAGCATAGCACAATGCTGATCCCTAGAGGGCTCCACAAGTCACCTCACCCCAATTAGATGCAGTGCCATCTAAAAACTCTCTATTATGCATCAAAGGTCCCTTCACCCCATTCAAATATATAAAATGTGCGGGCGTGTGTTCATTCCAGCAAATTATTTTTTCTTTGCTTAGTCTCTCTCATAACATCTTGATACTTTGTCCCAGGTATTGGTAACTGCATGATATTCAGTTGTCATCATCAATGTTCCGATGCCCACGCAGAGCAATACCACAGAACCCATGAGGTTATCAACACAAAGCAGAGAAGACAGACAATGGAGCAAATATTCCAGACTTTGCTACAATCTGTAGATCATACTATACAGTCTAATTGCCTGACTAAAGAATTTCCATCTCACCCTTAGGATTTGCCATGAGATTTCAGATATAAGGTTTATGGCCTGATTTTCAAAGTTGCAGAGCAACTGCAGTTCCCATTGACTTCATTGGGAGCTGGGTTTGTTCAGTGCCTCTAAAAACGTGGGCACTAATCACTTGGCTTTTTCTGCCTTTAAAGCCCATGAGCGTGCTTGCACTATATTAAATGGCCGACCTCCCCACACTGCCTGTTTTCTGAAATGAAGGGAGCTGGATAACTTTTTACACACAGAGCAATACTTGTGACTTGAGTTTGCATGTTTCATGCTTTGTTTGATTCACTCTAGGATACTCTACTGCTGAATACCAAAGGTCAAAGTATAAGCTCAATAGAGACAAACACCCTTTCAGTTCCTTAGTAATTAATCGGAGACCCATCACAACTCTAAAAAAAGTCTGTTAGATGGTTTTCCTTATCCAACAGGAACTACCTTATGTGACTCCAGCTACAGGGTGTTTGGTTTTAAATTCATTAAATGCAAAGGAAGCTGCATATATTGGGTCACTGGGCATAGGTACAGCAATTCCTACAGTTAGGAAAATAGAGACCCTTCCCCTCGCCACCACAGGGTAGAGCCAGGACCAAGAATGAAGTTAACCTGCAGCCAAGCCTAGGAATAAGACTACATCACCATGCTAATGAAAACCCGCTCTCCCCTCATAGATAGAGAACGGTGAGTGGATGACTTACAGGACTGAAAATACAAATCAGAGTCACCTCAAAGTCACTGGCTTGAATGAAAACCCATGCAAGTAGCAACTGAAAGCTGTTACCGCTTGGGTGGCTGGTTAGTACCCTGTGTTCAAGGAGTTGATGGTCTCAGTCCAGCTACCATGTGGACTGCATAATTAAAACCCACAGGGAAATTGAACCATTTTTTTGCAGTCTTAAGAGAGAAGCTAAAGGCAATGGCAATGCACTCAGGTGGAGCAGTATGGAGACACTTGCACAGCTGATGTAGTGTTTGTTTTGTGCATGGGAGGGAGGCTTTTGGTCTTTGGCACCTCTCACAAGCACCAAAATTAAAAAATTATAACATTTTAGCAACCAGAGATAAACGCCCTGTACCCTGCCCCACTATGATGATACAGGAGGCGCACTGATGGAATCTAAGGAGTCCCATCTGACCCCCTTTGGCTAGCACGTGGTAATAAAATGAGGCTTTCCATAGGGTGGGAAGTGAGCCAGAGAAAAGGTCAGGGGACCCTTGGGGGACACAACAAATATTTACTCCTCCCCCCCAGGTTAGAGCATTACTATCTAATGCTTTCATGTGCACCAAACATCTAACTGCTGTCAGGAATAAAGCACTTTTTCACCCTCAGCTAGCAGCCTCAGCTGAAATATCCAACTGCTAGTTGGTGGTATTTGGTGGCCTTCCAGACCACCATGTCTGTGGTGACCCCATCAGTTTCTGCACAATTTTTGTTTAACATTAAAAAATTGTTCTCTCATTATTTGTATTGCAGTAGTACCTAGGAGGCCCAGTTATAGACCAGGACCACATTGTGCTAGGTGCTGTACAAATACAGAACAAAGACAGTCCCTGCCCCAGAGAGTTTGGAATCTAAGACTTTCCTAGTGTGGCTGCAAAGAAAATTTTCTGAATGTGAACTAAATATGAACTGGTATATTTATCTTCCTGAGTCTGCAGCAGCAGCCCAAAACAATAGCTATAGATGAAAGGTATGAACTTACTCCTTTCATCACACTGGTGGTGTTGGCTCTGAAGCCATGACACAATATTTTAAAAGTCACCATTTCGCTATGGTTTCTTTTAGCAGAAGCATTCCTCTTCTCTGGGATTGCGTTCACATTTTGGGATTACAGGAAGAGCAGAGTAGAGTATTACCATTACCTTCCGCCTGCCCTCCCCTCCCCCACGAATCATACCCCTGCCAACAGTTTACAAGCTTAGACCCTGGTTGCCCATTCACACTTCTAGAAACAGGCCAAATCACTGAAAAACTAAACAAAACAATTCACCACCCTATTTAAATGGAAATCATTGTTTTCAAAGTTCTTCTACCTAGTTTTGAAAGGATAACACGCATTCTGATGGAAGCTGGAATGTTATAGATGCCAACAGCAGGAGAGCTGAATCTGTCTTGTACATTTCACCTGTGGCTGCCGACCAGTAACTGCAAATCCTGCATGGGGTTTTCCCTCATTTGCAGACAGACATTCTGATACAAGGAAAGGCAACACACTATCTAGGATGACCAGACAGCAAATGTGAAAAATCGGGCAGGGGGTGGGGGTGGGGGGTGTAATAGGAGTCTATATAAGAAAAAGACCCAAAAATCGGGACTGTCCCTATAAAAATCGAGACATCTGGTCACCCTAACACTATCCAACAAGTCCTGACCTCTGTAATAAAGCACAAACCCGATCAGTTGTCTCCTTTTATTATGGAGATTTTTGGAAGGTTTATTTCTCTCCCACTCAGACACAGTCATACACATTATGCATATTTGATATATGTCATATATATGCTATATAGCAGCAAATGTTAAAAGAACATGAATTTCCATTATTAACTTCTTTTTGCTTGGTGATAACTTTCTGAAAAGATCTCCTCTGGGGCTAGACTTTCCATCCCTGCTTCCAGTCTAGGGTTTTTATTGATTTATTGAATACATTTTATAATTCATATGTATTTCATACACACAGAGAGAATATATATAAATCTGAGGAAAGCCCAAAGATTTTTGAGTTATGAGAGAAAAAAAATCCCACAAATTTCCTTTTTCAGTTTAAAACACACACACACACACACACACACACACCCCTACCTACCTCTCACAGATAACTCAAAAGTGGCTGGGGAAAAAAAATTCCATCTTGGCAGAGGCTCCAGTAACACATTGTATTTATCCCAGGTCTCTACAGTTTAGTTTACTCCTTCCGCTGCCTCTTCTGTAGTCTGTCTTTGTCTCTCATTAACTTCTAGGGGAGTCTAAAGCCTGGTCTATACATCAAAATTGGATTGACCTACCTAAGCTGTTCAGGGCTGTGAAAAATTTTGCCTCCTGAGCACCGTAGTTAGGTCGACCTAGCCCCCCTAAAGCATCAGTGGAAAATTACTTATTTCTCTGAAAATCTTAATACTGCAACAAATGGATATTTCTTATATACACACTTGCTTCACCAAAGGAGAGTCCCATAACTAAAATCTACTAAGGTTGCTAAAATTTTGTTTGTGTTGTATTATGGAAGTTATTTTGAAGAAGAACAAATTCAAAACTACTTTAAAGATTAAATATTAGAACTCTGGTTTGGTTGGGTTACACATTCTTTTAAATCAAGGCGGCGGGGAAGTCAACACAGTAATAAAAACTAGTTTAAATAAAGCCATGTGTTTTATAAAGTAACCAATATTTATTGAAACAAGTCTCAAAATGTAACACACCAGAAAATGCTGCTATGCACACTGATAGTATCTCAACCATTCGTTTCTATAACGAACCAACCTGCGATTTCGATTAGAAATACTATTTGCGTTTAGAATCTTTTTTTGACAGGAAAAGAGCTGAAGCCACTCCTGAAATTTAAATGACAAAAGAGGACCGCTGAATTGCCATTATATAACCCTGTTCACAATAACTATACTAACAAGGAACAGTATATAAAATGCCTTCTGACTTCACGTCAACCAAATAGTTTCTCTTTAAATATAAAAACAAGGATCACAACATCTATCCCAAAAGTCTTTGGTATTTAACATCTTTTAAAAAAAATAAAGTTATTCCTTTACATAGTGCTTTAAAAAAAAAAGTTCAGAAATCAAGTTTTGAAGGACATTTGCAAAAAGTATTTTCCAGAAAGTAACTACATTTCACTTTTTAAAATGATGGCACATTACTTTCAGTTCCCAAAACAATTTCTCAGACTTGACTTAAAAATGGAATATCAGTTAATCAACTTCTCTTGCTTACAGTTAACAGCCCAAGGTCAGGCATTTCCAGTTTCACTAGTACCACTGAATTTAACACAATAAAAGAAACAATGGTTATACAGTGGAGAATTCACATTTCTCAGGAGCCACTGGAAAGAATGAACAAGGCAGGATACTTTAAATCACTTCAATAATCCAAAAGAATATAGACAGGTTTTTAATTCCTAACAGATGTACCAACCAACCATTTTCAAATCTATTGTCCTTGATGCTTCTTCAGTAACTGCGTATTTTAAAGCGGCTTTCACAAATAAACGTCTCTGAAAATGTTCACACTATTCTGACTCAAATAACACATTACAGCCTCTACAATAACTATGTAACATGGAACATGTCTGAAACGCTTCATTCTTTCCTTGGAACAAGAAAGTTTTGACCCCAAATTAAACAGTTATTTCAAATACTTTGCAGACAGGGAATTTCTAAAATATCACGGTCTAGTTTTGCAGAACAAATAATGTCCGCTAGGATCCTCTGCCCGGAGAAGAATCAGTTTGGAGAGTTAGAGCTGCAGGGTGAATCTCCGGAGCCCTGATATTTCTAGTGAAACTCACGTCTCACTGTATTCATTTGAGCTTCGAAGTTTAAGATTTGTGTTTACATTTAGAATGTGGTACTGTCCCAGTTCCTCCCCTTTTCAAAGCAAGGGAAATAGAGGCTCACTTCCAACGTCCATTCCGATGTGGCTCCTCTTTTCAAAAGCGTTGTTCCCCTTTCAACCGAACTTGCACCCCCTTCCCTCCAGCGAGGCTCCCCCAAAACCTTTCAACGATTTATCCTTAGAGGCAGCGCGCATCAAATCTCGCCTGCCTGTGACACCCCTTCAGTTATTGCGTTAACAAGGGAGGGGTCCCCGTTATCAATCCAAACGCAGCCGGGGCTCCCCCCAACGCTCAGAGTAGAAGCAGGGGGAAGGGGAGACCCACTGCCCGTTCCTGTCCGACGGCCAAGGAATCAAAGGTCGATGCCGGCGGGCAAGGCGCCGTAGGGTCTCTCCTGCTCCCCCCAGTAACGCAGGAAGGGCAGCTCCGAGGGCTGCTGGTAAGGACAGACGGGCCCCCCCGGCGCAGGGCTCAGCTGCTGATGCGCCACCGCTCCGGGCAGCAGCAGCCGCGGGTAGGGGCCGTAGCCGCTCAGGGGCACCGTGCACGGCGGGGCTTGCCCCGGGGATGCCCAGGCGCTGCCCACCAGGTAGGCGGCCGGGGGGCTCTGGTGGGGCAGGTAATAGGGCGGCTCCTGGCAGCTGAAGCAGGCGGGGGCCGGGCCGGGTCCCCCCAGGGGGGCGCGCTGGGGTCTCTTGACCCGCCGCCGGCGCCGGTAGTTGCCCGGCTGGAACATGTCCTGGAAGGCCGGGTCCAGGGTCCAGTCGCTGCCCTTGCGCGCGGCGCCGCGCTCCCGGGGCACGCGGAGGAAGCAGGCGTTGAGGCTGAGGTTGTGGCGGACGCTGTTCTGCCAGCCCTTCTGGCCCAGCCGGTAGAAGGGGAAGCGCCCCGCGATGTACCGGTAGATGCCGCTCAGCGGCAGCCGCTGCTCCGGGCTCTCCCGGATGGCCATGGCGATCAGCGCCACGTACGAGTAAGGGGGCTTCTGGGGGGCGGCGGGCTCCGGGGCAGCCTCCCCCGCGCCCTGCCCGTCTCCCACCGGCGGCTCCGGCTGGGGCCCCAGCGCTCCGGACCCTGCGCCGTCCATGGCACCCGGGGCTGGAGGAGGGAAGCGGGGTCCCGGCGGCGCGGGTCGCTTCTGGTTCCCAGCCTGGGCTGGGCCCGGCTCCCCCTGCCAGGCACCCGGTGTCCTGCGCTGCCCCGCTCAGGCTCCGGTCTGCGCCCGGCTCCCTGCCTGCACTTGTGTCCTTCCTGGGGCTCCCCCCCCCCGCTGCCAGAGCTCCTGGCGGTTGTTTAGGGTCAGGGCCAGGTCACGCCTTTGCTTTCATTAGGAAAAAACCCAAATACAGCAGCGGGTCAAGAGGTTGCCGGTGGCACCTGCACCCAGGGACCAGGCTGAGCCTGCACAGCGGGTTAGAGGGGGGGGGGGGGGGAAGGAAAGCTAGTCCCCCCCCCCCCCCCCCCCCCCCAA
>QXTE01000014.1:10470887-10565256 GCA_003942145.1 Platysternon megacephalum | reverse complement strand
CCCCCCCCCCCCCCCACCCACCCAAACTTACCGGCTGCAAACCCGGGCTCAGCCATCTGCCCGCAGGAGAGTTGTGTCAGGGGCTGAAGTTTTCCTCCGCTCCAGGCAGGCTCCAGGGAGAAGGGCCTGCAGCAGGGTGGCCCCAGGGCAGCAGGGCCCTGCTCTGAGACATCCCCTCTGGCAGTAGGCCCAAGCCCTGAGGGAGTTGGGGCCCTAGGAGGGTAAGCTAAGGCCTTGTCCACACTAGGCACCTGAACAGTTACTGAGGGAACTAGTTCAAGCCTCCCCCCCAGCAGGGCTGGATCACATTCAGGCTCAGCCTGTAATCACCCTAAGTCAGGGCAGCTGTAAGGCCCTGGAGGTACAACCACCAGTAGGCAGCACCTCAGCTACCAGCAGCAGAGCATTCTGGGAGAGTGCACAAGCCCAGCAGTGCCCTGAGGGCAGACTGTTGTAGAGCCCTATTGCCCCTAAAACAAGTGAACCAAACAGTATCTAGCCCTACTGCAGCATAGCCCCTTCCCAAGGGCACGGATAATGCTGGGGGTATTTCAATCCTGGTCCAGGACACACAGGCTGTTCCTGGGGGATTTTGTTCTAGTACAGAAAGCTGTGGGCCCAGGCCCTAGAGCCTCACTGAAGGGGCCTGATGGTAAATTTAAAAGCATACACAGAGCAGCACCTACTTGCCTCTTTCTTGGATGGGACTATAAATTCAGCCGCAAAAAGAAAGTGCAGTTGAAGAGCAGTTAAAAGGGAGTTAGTTGATGGGAGAGGGCTTGAGCACAGATAACCAAGATCAAGAAGAGAGTGCAAGATGGCTTAAGGTCTACCACAGGAAAGTTTAAAATTAGTGCCAACACCCCTTACGCTTATGAAAAGATATTAAGTAATTTAATGTTGACAGGTGAACCTCCTCCCATTGAAATCAGTGGCAAAAATCCTAAACTTCTACCAGAGCAAACCCGTAAACAATATTTGAATGACAAAGTATGGGTCAATGATAGCATGTGAATATAAAACATATTTACTAGTAGATTTATACATCTATTAATTTAAATGTGAAAATTAAATTAGCAATTATACTAGATATGTTTTGCAGGGTGTGTGAGGTAGAGGCAAGTAAGGAAAATTGGGGAGTGACAATTTTTTTTTTTTTTTAAGTGTTTACTTACTGTCAGCATATTGAGAAAGTTACCAATCTCTAAGGAATCAACACATGGGTTTTGAAACCCTCCACAGAAAGTGATCTGAGTTGAGCCACAAGTCAAAGTGATCAACCAGGCTCAATCTAGCACTCTTTATCCACCCTACAACACCCCCAGTTTAGTAACCCCAGCAGCCTCCCCTTATAATCAGGTAGAGGACAAGGTCTGCTGGAGAAGCATAGTGGTCAAATACTACAGGGCTACGGCAGCTTCTGGCCACCCTATGCCCGTCTCTTATCACAGTCTGTCACATTCACCAGCACAGCAATTCACCAAACACTAACATATAAGAGTAAATGAGAGAGGGATAGCGTTGATCAGTCTTGATTCTGGTTATGCAGCAATTCACCTTAGATCCTTAAAGAGCCTCTGCAGCTGCTTCTAACCACTCCCCTAAACTCACCAAAGCTCTCTTAATTACAAGTCAAAACCTTACCTACTTTTGCCATTAATTTAATAAAGTTATTGGTGCTTGTTTGTCTGGGCAACGGAGGCTCTGTTCTGCATGAACAATTTGTATAAAATGAGGAAAGAGAAACGTATCTGAGTGTCATTTTGTTGTATTTGGCTCCAAAGCAGCGATAGCTTGATGCTAGGTATCAGAGGGGTAGCCGTGTTAGTCTTGATCTGTAAAAGCAGCAAAGAATCCTGTGGCACCTTATAGACTAACAGACGTTTTGCAGCATGAGCTTTCGTGGGTGAATACCCACTTCTTCGGATGCAAGTGGATCACACAAAGCTGTCATTTTATGTTTAATTGATTACTAAATCTCTCATCTTCACTCTCGGACTTAAAAACGCCCATAAAGTAACGAGGGCAGAAATAGCACAAAGATATTCAGGATGAAATATCCCCACCACCAAATGATAGCTCTCCTTTGGAACAGTTTCTGTTGAGGCTGGTTTGTAAGCAAGTATGTATGGATTATGGAGGTAAGTCTCCTCTGCAGGAGGAATTGAGTTACATGGTGGTCAAGTACTTGCACCCTGCAATGAGAATGCTGAACTATAGAGCCATGAAATTCCAATAATACCTGACAGGAAGAAAAAAATCAAATGCACAGCTACAAAGAGGGGAAATAACTGGCTCGGTGGTAGTACTGCTGGAAAGTATCTGGAGGTTATAGTGGATCACAAATTGAATGAGAGTCAACAACGTGATGCAGTTGCGGAAAAGAAATATTCTGGGATGTATTAACAGGAGTGTTATTTTTAAGACATGGGAGGTAGTTGTCCTGCTCTACTTGGCACTGGTGAGGCCTCAGCTGGAGTACTGTGTCCAATTCTGGGCACCACACTTTAGGAAAGATGTGGACAAGTTGGAGAGAGTCCAGAGGAGAGCAACAAAAATGATAAAAGGTTTAGAAAACCTGACCTATGAGGAACGGTTAACAAAAACTCGGCATGTTTAGTCTTCAGAAACAAAGACTAAGGGAGGGACGACCTGATAACAGTCTTCAAATATGTTAAGGGCTGTTATAAAGGGGACAGGGGGATCAAGTGTTCTCCTTGTCCACTGAATGTAGGACAAGACATAATAGGTTATTCTGCAGCAAAGGAGATTTAGTTAGATATTAGGAAAACTTTCTAACTCAAATTCTCAATTCTGCCACTGCCTCACTGGGTAAAAAAGTCTCTTACCCGCTCTGTATCTCCATTTCTGTATTATTACCTAACAGGGATTGTGAAGCATTTTTAGATCCTTAGACTAAAGTGATATGGAAGTATTATAGGAACAATGCTCCACATACAGGGAGGATTACTAAGGACATAAATAGGTCTTTTCTGTTTAACTTTGATTGTTCTAGGATTATTATAATTCAAAACACTGAGCCTTGAGATGAGAAGGAATGAAAACTATCCAGTAGATTCCAACATGAAATGGAAGGGGAAAAAACCATACAGAATAAAGAGATTGAAGAACGAAGAAGTCTCACACACTGGAAGAAAAAGTGTCTTTGGAAATTAGCATCCCCTGTTCCATAACAATAAATAGAAATGTTTTTTTCCAGAGAAACTTCAGAGAGACAAAACACATTGGCAACCTTCAGGACACGTTAACAAAGCAAAACACTAGCAATAAAAGGAGAGAGAGGGAAAAAAAGCGAAATAAAAAGGAGAGAGAGAAAAAAAAAAGTCTTTAAAGTCTACATTCAAACAAGCAGCTCTGCTTAACCCACTCAGATCTTTCAATATTTTAACTTCCACTACAAAATTAAAACAAGAATTAAGAGCAATGAAAACATAAGTTTACCTGACAAGTACACCTTTACCTCGATATAACGCTGTCCTCGGGAGCCAAAAAAATCTTACCATGTTATAGATGAAACTGCGTTATATCGAACTTGCTTTGATCCACCGGAGTGCGCAGCCTCCTCCCCCCCCCCCCCCCCCCCCCCCCCCCCCCCCCCCCCCCCCCCCCCCCCNTCCCCCTCCCCCCCCCGCACTGCTTTACCGCGTTATATCCGAATTCATGTTATATCGGGTCGCGTTATATCATCGGGGTAGAGGTGTATAAGCAAAACCCTGCCAAAGGAGAACACAAATCACAAGGCTATTGTCATAATTGGACCACCTTGATACTGAAGAGCTTGCCCATGAGTTCGGGGGGCTCAGTCTAGTGGCCCTTATGCACTCACATGACTAATCCCTACTCATGCAAAGTTGTGCCATGGAAGTAAATAGCACTACTTGCATGTGTCGATTGCAGGATCAGGCTCGAAGCATCTTCACTCTCTCTCACACACACACACACCCCTTTGCCTATGACACACTGGAAGACATAATGGCAAATGAGTATTTGTATTACAGTATTGCCTAGAGGTCCCAGCTGAGATCAGGCCCGATGGTGCCAGGTGTTTTATCTACAAATAGTACGAGTCCCTGCCTCAGAGGAGATTAAATGACAAAGTCTAGCAAGAGACAACTGAATGTGGCTAATAATTAAGAGCATTCAGTTAGCTATAGGAAATGGCTTTCCTTTCAGCTGGAGGCGCTCGGGCTTCCAAGCATGATCTTTCTCAATCGTCCCCATCTCTGCTCTCTAACCTTGGCCGCCTCCTTGCCTTGAATCATGGGCCTCTCATCTTGCCAGGCCCCATGACAACGAGGCTCAGGACTCCCAAGTAGCAATGCAAAGATATTGGCTCAGTCCATGTTGGAGTTGTAGCGCTTCCATTCTGGGTTGTCATGATGTCCCAGCCTCCACGCTATTGCTTTGAAATGGAGGTAAGGGAGGGTGCTCATGAGCCGTGCATTTTGCATCCCACCCAGCCAGCTGAAAGTCATCCTTCCAGAGCCCCAGCCTGCACAGGGAGCAGTGGCCTGATCTTATACACCGATGCAGCTCTGGGGTATTACCATGTGGTGCTGCCACCAAGACAGGTATCACAAATAACCACATTTTTACTTACTGCCTCTAAATTAAAATGTCTTTGGCGCCTGATTTTAAAACGAATACATCTATGAAATCAACACATTAGATAGCAGGATTATAAAGCAGTTTCCCATTACGCTAGTATTTATAACTACTGTGTAGTTTGCAATAGCATCCAAAGGCTCCCATCATTGCTGAGACCCCACTGTGCTAGGCAGGTATGTCAGTATCTATCCCCCAGTCTCATTTTTCTATGCTTAAGTTGCATTGTATTTGGCACAGGGAAACCCAACCTGCATAGTGCATCCCAGCTAGCTAGCTGGAGTGTGAGACTAGCACTGGGTTCATAGGCTAGTGACTTACCACTGGGTGGCCGGACTGATAATGGAGAATAAATAGGGGACCATACACAGCTAGCAGGAACAAACTCTCGCCATTAAAAAGACATTCTGGTCCATTTCCCATGGGTGGGCAGCAGGAATCCCAAACAGTGAAGGAGAATTTGAAAAATGCTTCTTTGACAGACACACATCATCAATAAGAAAGCACTGAAAGGGGAAGTGCCTAATTTTTCTATCACACCTTATCAAACATCTCCTGTGCTAATGAATGTAACGGATACGTCCAGCAGCGATGAGTCTAGACGATTAAAAGACTGATAATGGGGAACAGACCCTCTCTCTCTCTCACTACTAATGTTCTAGCAAATTAGAAATGAAAGTTACCACCAGCTCGGTGGCAGGTCAGTGCAGGGCCGGCTCCAGGCACCAGCCCAGCAAGCAGGTGCTTGGGGCGGCCAACGGANTTAAAGGACTGATAATGGGGAACAGACCCTCTCTCTCTCTCTCACTACTGATGTTCTAGCAAATTAGAAATGAAAGTTACCACCAGCTCGGTGGCAGGTCAGTGGCTGACATGGTACCTCTTGGTGGGTCTCAAGTTAATTTCTAATGGATACCTGTCCACATCACAAAATCCCCATTCACAACCGACACCCTGATCGGTAGTCTCAATGAAAGAGAAAGAATTCAATGGCCAAGACGATTGAGTTTCCCACTCACCTTAAAGGCGATTCCCTCCAGGTCAGGGTTGCATCTCATTGGTGGGGAACTACATGGGGGTAACTTGCATTGCCCTGAGTTGTCTGCTAGCTCTGTGTAGCTTTGAGATCACAGCTTGATTGCAAGGTATGCATGCGCACACACCCGCGGTCTCCCCCTCCCTCCACACACGCGTGTGCACACACATACACACACACACACAGAGAAATAAAAGACACATTTAAATGAGATTTATAATTTCTATTTTTTTTGTGTTATTTTTTGTTGTTGTTTTTTAAAGAAAAATAATCCTCTTTAAACACAGAGCATGAACTAAAAACCTCCTGGGGACAGAGTTCCCCGTAACTGGAGCACAATGTAACTAAACTGTACAGCGTTAGAGCCCAAAACAAGCATACAGATAACATACCACATTTCTTTAGTAGGAGATAAGGTTTAGGACCCCTCTTTATCATTCCCCACCCTCCCCAAATACCTACTTCTACCAGCAGGTACCTCAAACCCCTCCCCACCCATCCAAGGACACAGAGGATTTGATAGTGACTTCTGGAGGCAGCGTTTGTGGAAACAGTTTCCTTGCACTGACCAAATAGGTGCTTTCTGACATTCTTACAGACATCCGGGATAGAAGTTAAGACTAGGATGTTTCCAGGAAGGGTGGCTGGGAAATATAGCAGTATCCAGAGGCAGCACAGGCTCCCACCTGCATCCCTTTAGAGACCCCCAACTAGTTCGGCAAGGTTTCACAATGTTACTGTCACCCAGGAATAGGGAGTGGGATTTTGACATTCACAGGCCAAAATTTGCCACCGAGTAAGCGGGCTGAACTGCAGCGAGTTCAGCCTGCTTATGTGCCAGGAATGCTTACATCTAGGTCTGGGCTATTATAGGATATGACAACTTGTCCTTCAAACTCTCTCCACTCCCTTAACAATATACATCACACCCGCTGATACAGCCACGCTCTGGAAAAGTAGCATTGGGAATCCAAGATACTCTTCATTCAGAGCTGACAGAATCATGGGAAGACTCTCCAGGGTCTTGGGACATGCATAATAAATCTGGGCACAGAGAGGAAGGATGTGTGCATCTTTAAGGGAGGATGGGGGATGAGAGAGGGTGATCATTCAGCAGCAAGGCTGAGGTTCCTTTTGGTAAGAGTTCATTTACGTCCCACCTCTAAGTCAACCTTGACCTTATTTAAATAAAGCTCAAATCTTGTTTAACGTACAGAAAGTTTACATCCATTCCCACCCCCACCCCTAAAAAGCTTCTACAGCAAAAACAATTAGAAAAATAAAATTCCATCCCTGAACAATATTGTACGAAGACCCATGCCACCAGCAATTCATGCACAAAGATTTTGACCGGGGAACCAGATTTTTTTTTTTTTTTGATTCCTCCAAACCAGCATTATATAGAAACAGCAGCAGCAGCAAGATGGACACAGTGTCCGGTAGCTGGATTAAGGCTGACAATATAGTGACAAACATGGGCTCAGATCTTTCAAAATGAAGAAACTCTTCAAACAATTTATATACACACGTACACACACATGCACGCACACTAACAACGGTGAAGGCTTTGCATCAGCAATAGCACCGCTCCCGCCTTGTTCTAGCACCAGATTGAAAGGGCTTGTGATTTTCCTCTTAAGTGATAACATCCAAAAAGTCTTTAAACAGCTGCAGACAGGGTCACCTAAATGCTTGGCCAGGAGCCCAACCGGCAGCAGATTCAGAAATGGAATTAAGGAGTTCCTGAAACAAGAAATGTGCAAAAGGGAGAAAGGAGGGGCTGGGAGCGTACGGAGCCGTGGGTGCTGGGAACAAAGAAGAAATGCTAGAAAGGGGCAAATCCAGCACTGGAGTTTGGTGGGGACAAATAAAAACCATGTGACGTGGGGTCGTGTGCTAGATGTGGCGGTGGGTAAATGCAGCACAGACCGGGAGGTGAGAAGTGAAACGAATTTCGTGGCATAAGCAAAGTCACAGTGCACATCATAAGAAGACACACAAGGCCACCATAGTCTATGGCATGCCAGTCTCTGCTTAGGAGCATGTGGGCATGCCGAAAGTCAGGACAAGGGGCCATGACCAGGATACCACGTGTTGTTGTGGGTCAGGAGTGAGTTACAGTGTCACAACGGTACGGAGAAGCTTGTGGAATGCTCACCAGCGCTGGGGCACTACCTGTTTTTTGCCTGTCTGAACACGAAATACAACCCAAAGAAACGTCAAAGGGACACAAATCCCATCACAGTGAGGTTGTGGACTAGCCCAACATGGGAAACAGTGAATGCAAGTTACAAAGAGTTACTAATCAGCATACTGCATGGCCCACTATTTCCGATGCAGTTGCTAGTCTGAATCTAAGCCGTGGTGAAGGAGTTGCCTGGTAGACAGCCAGGCCAGAAGGACACCAAAGGAGGGTCCATTCAAAGCTGCAGAGTCAGAGATCCTGCTTCCACAATCTCTTGGTAAGAGCCTGTGGCAGTCAGTCAGTCTCCTGCAGGTGACGAGAGAGGCGAAGGCAGCACGAGGGCTTCGCTGATCAATAGGGGCTGGAAGAGTGTTGCTAAGATAATGCAAGAATAGGTGCCAGAGACACAGGGAGATCAAGACTTGATTTTCCACAGCTCGAGTCACCAGCAATAAAGGCCACCCACCTGGACGGGCAGCACATTGATTAGAGTGTTAGGTTATCACTTTGTTTGTCTAGGAGAGGGCATGATGGCTCAATAAGCAACATGAAGGAAAAGCAGTTTCTTAAAGCACCTGATCCCCACGATGAGGTGAGATTTTCAGATTAATGGGGAAGTCTCTTATTGCCAGCAGACTACCACAGTGGTTGGGTGTGGAGGAGGTGGAGGAATGCCCAAAGTAGACAGTAGCAGGGCATGCAGAGGGGAAGCACAATTCAGTAGTTCCAGAACAGAAGATGGGGAGAGGTAAGAGGATTCAAGACCAAAAGAAGAACAGGACCAGGACAACAGGAAGGTTCTGGGCAGAGTCCTGTCATGCTTCAGAGGCCTCATCCTTAGTGTTAGCCAGGTCTCCTTTGTGCCACGTGGTTGGGATGTAGGAATTTAGACACTAGGGCCAAAATTTTCAGACATGCTTAGTGATTTTGGGTGCCCAACTTGACACCTTAAAGGGACCTGATCTCCGAGGACACTAAACACTCACCCTCTGGGGAAAAAATTACCTGGCTACTTTAAGGCATCTCAAGTTGGACACCCAAAAAATTGACACTCTCAAAATTAGAAACTATTTTTGAAAGTCTTGGGCTACCACCACAGATTTTAAGGGACATCCTGGATGCTTAGCTGGTCTGGTGCATCTCTAGCAGAGAGAGACTTGCAGTTTAGCCAAGGTGGCAATACCTTAAATAGTGAATGATACAGGCCTCCGCCAACCACGAGGAGCCAGGCCTCTAGAGTGGGGCACGTTATCAGACTCCTCCCTGTTAGAGGCGCTCTTCACACAGTTTCCAAAACAGTATGTTTATGTGGTTTACAGTAAGAACAAGCTGTGCAGCTCCCGATGTCAGCAAACACACCAGCAGTCAGAACTGCAGCCTGGAGCCCCTGAGGCACGATGCAAGCGCATCAGGGCACATCTTATGACAGTAGTATCAGCACCTCCCGGCAAGGCGAAAAACGTGGGTTTGCTTTTCTGATGCAGACGTGCCCAGCCCTACAGCAGCTGTACTGGTTTGAGCAATGGACACGAACTGTTACCATGAGCCAGAATTGCAGGAAGGCAACTGGCTAGAGAGACCTCAGACAGTAGATCAGATGGATGTACACCTCCCCCCCCCACACACCATGCAAGAGAATCACGGAGCAGCTTAGGTCCCCACCATGGGTTCCAGAAACCTTAAGGGGGACATAAAACCATTCATATAGAACGAACCAGGGAGAGTGAGGGAGAATAGGTGCCAACAAAGAAACCAGGCTGGGGAAGCCATTTCAATAATCGAAGCCCAGGTCCCGCCTCTTGTCTCCAACTTATTTGTTCGAATTCTTCTTATTCCATCACCACCGTCCATCTGAGGTTGGTTAATAGGTGGGAAAGATGGGATGAGACAAAGCCAACCAGGTCATTTACATCTTCTCCAGTTCATGCCACAGACCGATTCTTTAGAAAGAAGGTGCAAGGGACGTTAGCTGACCGTGAGCCGGGTATTGCAAAGAGTCCCGCTGGCCACCTCCAGCAGCACAACAGCCCTTCGATACGTTCTGCTCAGAGGTGGCAGCAGCAGCTGTCTGGTTCTGTGTCACTGCAGCCTGGCAGGCAGTGGTTGATAAGCAGCATGCACCTGTGGCACGGCCATAAGACACCAAAGCTGTGGTGGAATTGTTCTTGTGTCAGAGTCTCTTGGGAAGTAGGTGGCGCCACAGAGAGCCGGGGCGGCGCAGGTCAGCGCAGGCTCTGGTAGAGGTAGGCTGATGTGAAGATCGCATTGGCTGTCAGGCTCATGGCAAGGAGACCTCGGATAACGGAGTTACCAAAATGACCTTTGCAGGGGCGGGGAGGGGAGGAGAAAAAAAAAAAAAAAGATGCCAGAAAGAGCCGTTAAGGAACTTGATGAAATAACGATGAACACAGAAGTCTCCCTTCCCATGCCCAACATTTGTATTTGGCTCAGAAGTTGGTGAACCATGTTTCCAGCCACAATCCAGGCAGGAAAGACTCGGATGTACTTCTCCATTCAATTCTTCCCCGTTCCCTTCTAATCTCACCCACTGTTTCCTGACCCAGGAGAACACTGAGGTGCTCAGTGTTTCTCAGCCGGTCTGGGGAATAAGGAGACCCTTGTAGTGAAGGCACAGAGATCTGCCGCCTTCTCCTGTCTCTGCCAATGATTTTTGTTTGATTATTGTCAACAGTTCGTTCTCTCTCTCTCACACACACACACACACACACAGCCTGTCACCCACCTCTCCAGCCTGCTAGGTCTTCTCCTTTGGTGGTCGTGTCCACCACACAGGTGGATGAATGTGACGAATTATCCTCTTTTTTGATGGAATTATTACTGCAAATACTCCCTCTTTCCACGACTGACCTCATATCTGTGAGAGGAGAGGAAGAGGAACCATCAGAAAAAAAACAGATGCAATGGAAATTATAAGCCTGTCACCAGAAGTGGATGGTGAAACATTGCAGAGCAACGCTGCACAAGAAGTTAGGACTGGAAGCGAAGACAAAAGCCAAATCCAGGAGCTCTTTGGCATAAATCATCAGTGTGAAAGAAACAATCCTAGCACAACTGCAATGGCTGGATGAATTTCGGAAGTCAGAATGTAATTATCTAAGCTAGAATGTGGTCAGGACAATTGGGCTAACATCCTTAATCATGTGAAAGCACCTATGATAATCCAAATCATAAAAATAAATTATAATAATGGGATCTTAAATGACAAGTTGAGAGGATCTTGGTTTCACCTCTAATCTGAAGGACAGGGCCTCGAGCAGTACAGTGCCCCCCTAATGACACAAAGGGCCATTGGATCCAATATGGACTCAGCTACTAAACCATCAGCACAACTTGGGTTTTCCTCGGGCTCCCCTCCCTTTGCCAACTGCTTAGCTTGCAAGCTGACCGACTGTGACCGGACTGGACTCTGGGGAAGAGGTCAGGAACGTACCATGCATTCCCCGCTCGTTGAGGTTCTTTTTCGGGAACGGGGTCAGCTCAGCAGCGAAGACGTTGCTGTCGGGGTGGGTGGGCTCATCCAAGCTGGTCGGCGTGTGCAGGGCGTCACTCTGGGATGGAAAAAGCAGCAGCTTCTGCCCTTTCAGGTTCAGGCGTGCAGGACTGATGAGGGGCCGGCGGTAACGCAAGGAGCCTGAGCTGGAGGTGACAGACCCAGCCACCGAAGGTGCTGGAGATGGGATGGGGGATGAGGCACAGCTTCCAGACAGCAGGGAGTAGTACTCTGAAATGGAGATGCGCCGGGGCAGAGAGAGAGGATTTAGGTTGGGAAATGTGGTAGGTGTGTTCTCCAACCAGTCTGCGAGAGGAGGGTGTGTATGTGTCCCTATTCATTTCAAAAAGTCCTTGCCATGCTATGAGTGACAGGAGCACCTCCTATACCACCATTCTTTACTCTGAGTACACACATTGCAAGATCGGGGCGGGGGGAATTCAAAAATAATTCTCTGCAGTTCCCTAGGTTCAGAGCCAAAAACGTCTATCTTTGCAAAGGAACTTGGGTAAACAAGGCATATCATAGTCCTCAGTTAACTCCATTAAGGCTCTGTCTATACACAAGAGTGGCAGCAATTTAACTAAGATGATTTCTAAAATGATGCGTTAGATCTGTGCAACTTCTGTAGTTAGAAAAGGCACAAGACTTCGCTCCATTTAAATTGAGATGGTTTACATTTACCGTTGCCTAACAGAACAGGTTAGAAGGTCAACTCTCCTGTCACTGAACTTTTCACCTCATGCAGCCCAGGTTCAACGCACTCAAATACCCCGTCCTGAAGCAGGCTGCCAGGCAGGCATCAACCAACCAGACCCACCGCAGGGTGGGTTACCTGCTCCACTCCCGGGAACTTTCCAGGTTTTCCTCCCCCATTCCCAGATGCTTTGGAGAATCCATGCAAAAAACCATGAGATTCTTCCAGCGTCATGTCTGCCCCCGCCGCCAACCAGGCTAATAGGGGCAATTCAGCACAAACACTACTAGACTCTTACCCTTTCCATCCTTTAAGGTTCCCCAAGCCATAGATCAGCTACTTCTACTGCACCATCACCCCAGCATCTATCATGGAACTCAATGGAGTAGACTCAGCTGGGATTTCTGGTACTGTAACCGTGATGTCACATCATGGTTCATGCTGGTGCATCACAATGGGATAACTTTGGAGGGGAGGGGAGAAGAACACTTAGAACAGGGGAGAAAAGTAAGTTTTTAATGGCCTGGTCGCTGGGCTCATTCAGTGGAGTTTACATTTTGCATGCAGCTTATTTTTAAATGAGTGATTCTGGCAGGTACTTTGAGACTATTTGTTTGAAGAGTACACCAGGAAAGTGGGGGGTGGGCAAGGAATTAACCCAGACTGCAGCTGCGTTTTGATTGTTAAAACACAGGCAGTACAAACTGGATGCAGAGGCAAGGGATCCAGACGGGGACAGAAGTTCTGTCTGGGGTCAGAAGTGCAACAGACAGGTCACCGGTATGATGTGGCAGCAAACAGGCACAGCAAAGGAGTTTGATAATCAGTTCCTTGGACAGGAAAAAAAAAAAAAACCTAAATAAAGAGGAAAAGAGCTGCAGATGGAAAGCTTGAAATCATTCAGCGTGATCTCAACTTTTAAAAGTTTTCCAATATTTTTGCAGCTAACAAAAGAAAGTGAAGCCTGGGGATACCACACAGTAGCTTTTACCCTTTACTCTTCAGTTCTTCCTCCTCTTCCCATGCCTGACTCATCCTCAGTGGCCCTGCATAACATTCACCTCTCTCCAAAGCCAGGTAACCGTAACTGCATCCACTTGTTGCAGGGATAAAGCACTCCAGCCCACACATGCACCCTCTTCCTGTTCTTCTCTGCCTCAAGGGTGGATGATGCTACTTCTGCAATATTCCCTGTCCCTGCAAAGGTCCAGTTGTGCGTGTAACATCCCAAGCAAGAGCAGAAGTCTCAGACCACGCCCCAGTGGGCAACAAAACCATTGCAACTGGCCAGTCTCTGAAGAGGCCAAGGACTGAACAGGCATGGAGAGTAAGTTTCCCTCTTAGCTTTGAGGTGTTGCCCACCAGATCAGGGTTGAAATGCAACATACTTGCACTGCTGCTGCCCAGGCACCTGCCTAGAGCCTGCAGGGCTCTCTCTGGCACTAAATTTAGACTTTAAAAGGGGTGTGTGTGTCTGAAATACTAGATTTTCCAACCCGTTTTTTATTCCAATTGGATACTTGTTATGAAGCCATTTGCAATAAGGGTTTATAAAGGGCGATGAAGAGGACTCGTAGCGGTAGCACTGCTGATGCATCACTACACTAGCAAACCGTGATCCAGACTTTGGTGGGCGAGGGAACGGGGAAGGACTTTAGCAGTGGAGTTGCACTGCAGAGACCTTTGGAGCTGAATGATCTGGAAAAATAATAGTGTTTGGAAGCCACTCTGACCCTCACCCACTCAACAGGCATCACGTTAAAGGTCAGGTTCAAATCCAAGGAAGGCTGGTCTTGTGTTTAAAGCACTGCACTGGACACTGGAGATTTGGGTTCAGTTCTTGATTCTACTGCAGATGCTGTAGCCCGTTGGGTAAGCCACATAACTGCTCCAGGCCTGATCTACAGAATGGGGAAGTAACCCTTCCTATGTCTGTCTTGCCTACTTAATTGTAAGCTTTTCCAGGCAGGGGTTGCCTTACTGTGTGGAAGTACAGCGTGATGAGGGTCTGAGTCTCAGTTCAGACTACCAGGCGCTACTGCAATCTTACTAACAATTACTCTGACCTTCCATTGGAAAGTGGGCAGGCGGGAAGAGACGGGGAAGAAATAGGGTTAACCTTCTACCGTATGTTTTAGCAAGTCATTTCAACCCCTGGGAGCCTCGGCACTGCAAGTTCTCGCCCTTACCTGATACAGGCGACTCCTTGGACTGAGATCCCTGGGACGCCGGGCGGCTTCCACTGAACAAGTAGCCAGAATCTAAAAAGCAAACCAAAGAAACTCAGCACAGGTGCTAAATACTGTAGTAAGCACGAAGAAAAGCACCTGTATTGTCCAGCCTCACTAAAACAGGTGACAAGGGGAGGCTGCAGTAGAGGGTTAATGTACCAGCTCCAGCAGCTTCCTCCCAGGACTGTTGTGTGCTCTGCTAGAAGGGGCTCTTCATAACCCCAAGCTGTCACACTGTGGCTAAGGGGAGACAGGCCTGACGTGCGCAGGGGTTTGAGCGTTCAGTCATCCAGACCACCCCTCTTTCTACAGAGCTGGCTTCCACCCCCACCGAGGGCGACCAGAGGGCACGCTGCTGAAGACAAACTCAACTTACTTACCTGGACCCGGGCGGCCGTGGCATTCAGGGACCCCCCTGTAAGTGACAGCTGGCGCATTGCCCTTGCGGAGGACCCCAAAGGAAAGCTGCATGGACTAGGGCTAAGCCAGCATGATCCTGGCCCCATTTGTTGCTTCCTCGCTGCGCCTCCTTTCTTCCCTTCCCTTAAATCCTTGTTAAAGCCCCTCATGACTGGTTCCCATAGCACCCCGCCCACAAGATACGGCTCAGACCAAAAGCCCATTTAAGACTGTGACGGAGTAGGGAGTGGGGAGTATTGACCTGGGAATGTTGTGTGGGAGTTTTACTGGTACTGTCTGCATTGGTGCTGGATGGTGGTGGGATATCAGGGTGTGACTTCTCTTGAGGGAGGATACCTGAGCCCAGGAGGGGGTTGGGGCCAGGTGACACCTTCTGCCTGGGAAACTGGACAAATGCGGGAGGAGGAGCTGGGGTGGGTTTCAGTTTGGAGCTGGCTGGGGAAAGAGAGGGAGGCCCAGAACCGGGGTCTGGCCTCCCTGCCCCCCCCCCAAGATGGACCTGACTGAGGGGTCCTGTTTTCTATAACTACAAGCTCTGTTTTGGACTGTGTTCCTGTCATCTAATAAACCTTCTGTTCTACTAGCTGGCTGAGAGTCCCACTGAATCGCAGGAAATTGGGGGTGCAGGGCCCTGTCTCCCCCACACTTCGTGACAAAGACCCTATGGAGTGTCACCCCAGGGTCCTGCCCACTGCTCAGTGAAGTGCCCTCCAGTTTCAATTCAATGTTCCCCCTTCTCATTCCCTGCCCTGCTGTGCAGTGTGGTGTTGAACAACTGTCACCTTTCCCCCTAGAAGTGGCTGCATTTCATTGACTGGCAAAACTAGGGTTAAACTATTTGGGATATATATGAGAGAGAGAAAAAACCCACATACGGTATTATTACTACACCATATGTCTCAGCTTCCCAGAGAGTCTGAGCAATGGATGCATTGTGTCAGAGCGTTTCTGGTGACCAAGGCTGCTAAGTAACTATTTCTGAGTTGCATCCCCTGCCTTTTATGGTTCAGTTCTCCTGCCTGAGCTGGAAATGTTCAATGCTGTAGAGGGAGCCAGCACCAACTGAATGCCTGAGAAGTGCAAAGGCAAATCTAAGCACACAGAGTGCACAAGTCCTTCCTAAGGGATCCCTTCTCTGCCTAGCTGCAGGGGAACAGAGGCAGCCAGCAAACTTCAAAAAAGTTCTGGGTAGGAGGCAGGTTGAGAGTCCCACAGCAGCGAGAGAGGAGAACTTGCGCCCCCCCACACCATGTTCCCCAGACAGCCTCTGCAGGTGCGGAGCTCAGCATGCTCCTTTACTCTACAGCTATGGACAAATGTGTGACCCTTGGTGCTTCCCAAGAGGATCTTTATCCTTGTTTGAGTTCCTCTGTATCTTAAATGAACACGAAACTGCTGGCCTGACGAGGAGCTGGGGAGAGGGTCTGAGAAGGCAGCAGGAAGAGGAAAAAGAAAGAAGCTGGCAAGGAGACCTGTGGCTTAACTGACACCAGAAGATGATTCTACCACTCTTTGCTGCACAGCACCATTTGCCAGTAACTTACAGGACTTTATTTTGGTGCTCATTACTTTCAGGATCCCACCTCTGCTCAAAAGATCCTTCCAGTTCTCTATGATTGCAAAAGGACAAACCGAGCCAGGATCTTTAGGTTCTAAGCCCTGTGCTTGGAGAGTCCCCTGATTTGGCAGGGACTTCAGCATTTCAATGGATCTGGACTCCCGCAGCACCTTAAATGCCTTGCTGGCTCAGTGCTATTTTAGAAAGTATCAATACCAGCTCCCAGCAATCGTTTGCATGTGGCTCCCTCACCAGGGAGCCAAGGGTCATTAGGTTCAAATTTCCTGCCATGCATTTGCACCACGGCGTGGCTTGTCACTATCTTAAAGGATGGAAGGTAGAGAAAAGATTCCACCCTCTCCTGCGCAACTGAGCATGCAACTCTCTCTCTCGATTCACATTCTAGTGACAGAATCACACGAATTTCCATTTGTCTCTCTGGATGTGCAGCGAGGAACCTATGGTAAAGATCAGCTAAAGCAGCTAGAACCAGGAGAGCCAAGCGTTATACCCAAAACCTCAGTCCTTACGTTGTCCTTTGGGACAAAACTATTTAAATAAATATTGTTAGAGGTGCCAAATGGGTTTGGAGACTGAAAGCCCTGTTATGCGCAGGAGAGATGCAGGGCAGACAGGGCAAGCTTCCATGCACTGCTCTGCCCCTGGGCCTCAGCCTGGAGCTGCAAAGCCACGCAAAAGTATGGACCACACAAGGATGGTGGAGTGGGAGGGGGGAAAAAAAATAAATATCACAGCTGCATGGCAGATTTGCACCTGCTGTCCCCAGTTATAAAAGGACTAGGAAGAAGGATGCTGTGCCAAAAAGCCACCGTCCTGCTGAAAGGTTTTGCACCGCTGTTCTTTCAACTGCTCCGGATGGATCCAGGAGAGCTGCTGGTAGCACGAGCCAAACTGAACAAAAGCGGCTCGGCTGCTCTTACCACTGTGGTGTTATTCTAGATCCCATCAGTGGCTTGGCCTCTGACCCTTGATAATCACTCACTGACAGGGCACGGCAGAGCTTTCCTTGGATGGAGAGTGGCGTGTCCTTGCTGGTTTCAAGAACAATTTAGGCGGAGGTTTAATGCACTGGTAGGAGAGAATCTTTCAGCAGCCTTATAAATCTTCCCTGCACTGCACAGACCCTTGTCAGAGGCCCTCCCAGCCAAGCGGTACAAAGCCGGGAGAGTCGGGGATTGCAAGGTTGCGGCTATGGCTGCGTTTGTGCACAATAAAACCAGACTTAAAAGATGGGCCAATCCTCTGCCCCATCAGTTTGTAGTGAGAAAAAGCAGCTTTACCCGCAAGCAGATGTACGCCAGTGAGAAACGGGTAAATCAGGGCTAGTTTACACAACGAGTTACCGCTCAGCAAGCTGGTGCACTGCAGATTCACGCCCGCCTTGCCGTGCAGTAACTCGTCATGTAGACAAGCCCTTAGTCTCGAACTAGGAGACGTTAACTTGGCCCTGGTCTACACTGGTGGTGGTGGTGGGGGAATCGATCTAAGTTACCCAACTTCAGCTACGAATAACTAGACTAGACATGATAAATCGATCCCTGCTGGATCGATCGCTGCCCGCCGATCCAGCGGGTAGTAGAGACATACCCGAAGTGACTCAGGCCCTTTTTGTTCAGTTACTTTAAGACAAAGACAGCTCTACACTTCTTTCCACAACCACTATCGTAATTAGCTCACGCCCCGCCCCCCCCGTCATTGGTCCAAGAACTGAACTCTTTCACCCTTAGAAGATACCACAATAGGTGAAGGTTGAGCACATTGGATGGGCAGCATGCAGGGGAAGTTTGCATCATTGCTGCCTGGGTTGCACTTATTGTAGATGTCTTCAAACTCCAGAGCCAGCAAGTTTGTACCTTTGACTGGCACTGAATTCACATTAAAAAAACAAACCCAAACCAAAAAACGGCGCAGCTTTGCAGCCTGGTTCTCCCCCACATGAAGAGATTTAAACTCTAATTATTATTATTTAAACTCAACAGCTCTTTTCACCTGCCTTGTCCAAACACATTCCTAAAAAAAAAAAAGCCCTCCAGGAAAAGAGCGGGTGTGTTGGAAGCGTACATTTAAATCGAGACAGACCCAGATCTCAACAGTGAAATGGAGAGCACAGGCTGGGGCACTTGTTAGGGTGTTTAAAAGCCCTCAGAGACACTCAGAACTACTACCAGAGCAGGTCTGGGACCAGGGTATGGAATACAAGACCCTGCTGATGGCTGTAAGTTCTCCCCAGACTCTTCTGGCTCCAATTACAGCACTCTGGTCCAGACGACAGATTTGAGCAGTGTGTTTTACGCTTCTGCTGCTAAGGAGGACGGGAATGCCCCACTCTAAGGGTCTGACTTTTATTAAGCTTCCTACCTCCCTCCCCCCGCCAAAAAATACTTCTAACGCATCGTACAACCACCTGTGGGTGAAATATTTGCTTTCCCCCCTCCACCCTCGAACAAAGGCAATTTGATCTCCCACAACAGCTGAGTTGGAACAGGGCTCCCACCGAGGCAAGGACCCCCACTACATTGATTGCCATCCAGCTCCCGAAGAAAAGTCTCAATGATTGATCTTTCCCTCTCTTCACAAATGTGGAGGGTAAACTTTTCTAAGCTGCCCTAAGAGACCCGGATGCCCCTTTACTAGGAATTGGAGACCAGAGTCTCTTAGGAGGCTTTGAGGACAAGATCTAGCCCACCCAGACGTCTTGAGGCAGTGCTTCTATCAGAGCACTCTGCATTAGGGGAAGAGAGAAGTTAACAAGCTGGTTACTTCCTGGTTTACAACCTTACATTTCACGGAGATCCATCCTGAGGAATTCTGAACGGATACATGAGCACTCGAGTCCAGTGAGATCTTCTAAATACTTGAAGGTCTGAAAGGGCGAGCAAGACTCAGGCCTGGTCTACACTAGGAAATTGGGTTGGTATAGCTACATCCACACCCCTAAGCAACATAGCTAAACGGACCTAACCCCCAGTGTAGACAGCAGTAGTTGGACGGGAGAATGCTCCCATTGACCTAGCTGCTGCCTCTGGGGAGGTGGATTACCTAGGCCGACGGGAGAACCCATGGTGCAGCTGGGCCACTACAGAATTTTGTGTGTAGATGAGCCCTGAGTCAGGGAAAGCTGGAGCTTTAAAAACCAGGAGATTGTTAAGCAAGAGTCACTTTTCAAAGACAGGCTTTGACAGTGGGTAACAAGTTAACATTGCAACGTTGCTCTCTGCAGCCTACCTCAAACACCCTTTGGAGGAATGGTTCAATGGTCTAAGGATCAGATCTGCAACAAACACAATTCCCTGGGTCCACAGGTTCAAATCCCAGAAAGGTTGACTCTGCCATCCCGGCCTTTGCTACTGGCCTGTTACTGAGACAGACACTGACTATAAGGCAGGGTCTTCTGTCCAAGGGAGGGTCCCAGCAATTGCAGAAGAGTTGGGAAGACTTTGACCTACTAGGGCCCCATAAAACTGATGGGTGACTCCTGGTATGTTTAAATGTGTTTATTGTTTTTATTAGGTTCTCTCAGTGATGCTTTTGCTTTAGGAATAAATGTGCTTGCTTAGAACAGCAATTTATATGACTGGTGAATCACACCTGTCATCGCCCTCAGAGAGAAAGCAAAGCATCAGCGCTGGCCACTAGGCAGTCTGGCTTGCTGGGGGTATTACAGTGTAAGGCAAGGGGCTGTGGAGCCTTAAAACCCCTGGTCAGAAGGCAGTGGAAACAGGGTCCCTACCCAGAGACAGGCGATGGCAGTTCTGAGTCCTGACTGGGCACTCCTGGAGTGGCCCACGGAGGGAGGAATACGGGTGCATTTATCCCTGATACTGGGATAGCCGTGCTGTGGGGCTGAGACATTCCGACCGCTGCCTTTTGTTTCAGCAGTGGGGAAAGCAAGCCCTGTGCCTGCAGCTCATGGAGAGCTTTGGGTTGAAACAGGGCCGGCGCTCCCATTAGGCGACCTAGGCGGTTGCCTAGGGCGCTGCTATTTTGGGGGCGCCTGCGCCCCCGCCGCCCGTAGAAATTTGGGGGCGGGACCTTCCGCCGCCTAGGGCGCCGGCAAAGCTGGCACCGCTACTGGGTTGAAAGGCCCTAAAGGAGACATAGTGACACTTTTGAAATACAAATCTGAGTGACTGATCCTCTCCTCACATGATTTTTGTGATTACAGATACTGAGAACTAATAACTTTCAATCTAGTCCACTGCTGGGGAATGGAACTCTCTGGAAAACACAAAGAGAACCTCTAACTAGAAACATTAAGCTGGTCAGTCAGTGGGGGCGGTGGTCTTTACTCCTGCTTCCCACCGCCACGAACTCCACCCACAGCGACTCATCTACCAAGCTAAGAGCTTCTTTGCTCTATCTAGGCGGTGATGATACCGAAGTTAGTTGTCTAGTATTAAAATCAACTGCTTGAGCAACAGCCATGGCAGAGCATGGTATGGTACTCTTCTGCACTACAGGGACTGCAACCATCCAAGGATCAATGAAAAGCATTTACACGTAACCCTTATCAATAGCTGCCACACGGGCATTAAGAATTAGCTTATGTGCACGAGCGCTGGCTTACAGGCTCTCTGTTGCCTTTGAAGAATAGGTTATACCGAACCGGCAGGCTGACCATCTTAGAAGCAAGTACTGTGCTATAAATGCCGTGCCTATAGAATCTACGAGATACCTCATGTAAGACCTGCAAGGAGAGAGTGTGTATGCCTAATTCGGCACTGCCCACCAGCATGCAGTTATTTATTCCGAATAACCAGCATTCATCACTCAGTTTGCACTTTTACAAGCAACATCATAAGGTGCACGACAATGACCTCTAACTAGACTTACTAGTCTATTAGGCAATAGGCCGGTCACATTACAGTGGGCGGGATTCCATGACCACTTGAGTGTGAACACAGCTATACTTTCATTTCCATCAGGTGTAGAAGTGTGGTGCACGCCTTACCTGTCCTGGCTAGGGAAGGGATGGTGCCCAGCGAGAGGGCCCTGTTCAGACGTCCAGGGAGCGAGGAAGAGGAAGCCCTGCGTGGGGATCTGAAGAACTGCTGGTTCGTCAGCTGGAGGATGCTGGGGGGCGTTGGGATAAAAACAGACGGCGAGGCAGTTGAACAAGGGAAACCAATCCCAGAGCCATTGGGGAACAGAGCGACCGAATCCCCGGAAAGAAACCTGTAAATGACATGCATGACAGATATTCAGCAAGGGATAAATTCCAGCATCAACTGCTCACTGTGCTCTGACAGATGCACCAAGAGTGCAAAGCGACAAATCTCCACACACTCAGCAGTGCAGCTAAGTATGGGTTGGTATGCTTGGTGGGGATGCCAACATTACGTGAATGCCTCGTCAGTCTACACAGGGAACATAGCACCAAATTAATCAGGAGTTGGCATCAAGTGGTGCCAATGTGAACCCCCCAGACGTTCTCAGTGCAGGGGCTGGCTACAAACCAGTTAAAGGAGTTCACAACAAGTTAAGATGCTAGGCCTTGTTTACATGAGTCAGTTGCACCTGTTAAACTAAAGGGGCGATTTTAAACTGGTTTACTTACAACCAGTGTGGACACTTACTTCAGTTTGAGTGGTTTATTTTGGTGTTGCTTGAATCAGTTCCTAATTGATTTAGGCTAAACTGAAGTAAGTGTCCACCACAGGAGTTTTCACTAGTTTTAAGTCAGGGGTTCTCAAACTGGGGGTCGGGACCCCTCAGGGGATCGCGAGGTTATTACATTGGGGGTCGCGAGCTGTCAGCCTCCACCCCAAACCCCACTTTTCCTCCAGCATTTATAATGGTGTTAAATATATAAAATGTGTTTTTAATTTGTAAGGGAGGTCGCACTCCGAGGCTTGCTATGTGAAAGGGGTCACCAATTCAAAAGTTTGAGAACCACTGTTTTAAGTAAACCAGTTTAAAATCACATCTTCAGTTAAACAGGTGCAACTGACTCATGTGGCTAAGGTCTTACTCTATAGGAAAGGATCTCATGGTAAAGCAACATTGTTGCCCGCTTCAGCAGTGTCCCATCACCATCAGCTCTCTCCCTTGACTTCCAGCATGGATCACAGCATTCATAGTAGGTTAAATGAGAGAGCTGCCCGTTTGCTCCTCCTGTATTTCGAAGTATTGCTTTTTGCGGCAGTTAAACGCAGCAGCAATGTGACTAACTGGTTTATTTAGGCCAATGCAGAATACTCACAAGTCTAGGACTATAGGGGTTAACTCTTGCTGATGAGCAAGGGAGCTTGTATTTTTCTTGGTTCCAGGACACTGACGGGGGGGTTACAGATTTTTGGTGTGTCTACTGATCCATTATCACGTATCTATCAATACCTAAGTTTCTCAGCGTCGGAATTGAAGATCTAAAAGAAGTTGATGTTTAGACTCCAGTGGAATAATACTCAGGGGATTCCATCAATTTACATTGAGGCCTGGGGCTCAAAGCAGTTGGTGGGCCAGATTCTCCGCTGGTGTACATTGGTGTAACTCCACTGGTTTAATGATCAGCTAAGAATCTGACCAGATGTTGCTAACTAGAATACCTTATGAAGTGCATAAAAATACAGTACCAATGGTGTGCGCCTTGGAATTGCCATGATGTTCATGGGAGCTAGGTGGTGAGTAGAATAGCTTCCATCTCTAGAGTTCAGAGTTAAAAATCTCACCTCTGGTCATGCTAATATACTGAACATTAATGTGGTGGGCTCTTGTTCGCTAGCACCTCAGTTCTCTAGCTTGCTCTCTAGCCAAGTTACTTTTATGACCCCGAACTACTGTACTACCTGAGCACCTCACAACCCTCAACACATTATCCTCACAACATCCCCCGCGAGGCAGAGAAATGCTGCTATCCTCATTGTACAGCTGGGGCAGTGAGGCACACAGAGACTCTATGGAGGAGCAGGGACTTGAACCGAGATCTCCCAAGTCCTAGGCTAATGCCTGAATCATCCTTCCTCCACTCCTTCTCTAGGTGGTGCAGTTCATACTGATGTGCACTAGCAAAGCTATGCAGTGGGAATTGTGCTCCCCAGTGTTGCACGTTGCTTGATTGGCTCACATCGCTTTATTGGTCTCTCTTACTTTCATGGATACACACACACAATATTGGAGTTCTCCACGTGGAAAAGTTTAGAAAATGTAAAAGTTTGCCTATAATCCAGAGCAGTAATTCTCAACCTATTTAACCATTGGGGGCCGTATATGCAGCTCTGTGTGTGTTAAGTGGGCTGCATCCACACAACATATATACTCCCTGTATGGCCCTGAGGATGTCACATGGGCCGCAGCTGTGTACTGATTGGGCGACAGATTGAGAACCACTGATCCAGACCAACAGCAGCCCTGGTTTCATGGGCAGCGAGTACCATAGGCTGGGGAAGGCTGGGCCTCCCCAAACAGCCAGGTGTGGAACTGCCCATGCTCTGCCCCCAGGCTCCCCCCTCCTGCTTCTGCTCAGTGTTGCTCGGGGGTGGGTATTCGGCTGCACGCCGCCTGCCCTCCCGTCGCTCCAGGCCTGGGGGAATGGGGGTGTTTGGCCATGTGCCACCCGCCCTCCCGTCACTCTGGGGCTGCAGCTGCCCTCCTGGTGCTCTGGGGCTGGGGCCGTGCTGCCCACCCTCCCCATGCTCTGGGCGCGGAGCCTCGGGTGGTAGGGACAGGACTGGGGACTAGCCCCCCCCCCAGCTGGTTCCCCGGACCACCCATGCCTGGTTCCCTGGACCATTTCAGAAAACTTCCAACCAAGTCTCAGGAGGGGGCTAGAGGACAGTGCTCCAGGCCTAAGAACATAAGAGGAGATGTAGATTTAAAGACGGACATACCAAAAATGCCAGTGTCAGATATTGTCAAATAAAGCTCTCACAACTATATAACAGGGTTCTCTGGGACAGCCATGCCACAGGGATGCGTTTTGGTTTTTTTAAATAGGGCAACACACGACAACTTGCCCAACATTTTACCCACAGGATTACTCCATACAAATAAATATGCAGTTAGCAGAATTGCATTATGTGTCACAATTCTACCACCTACCTTTACATTGGTTCATAGCCCTCTAATCAACCTAACAAACCATCTATCACGAGTGACTCCCATTTCCGCCCTCTTCCATTCCTCCTGGCAATTTTGAAGCAACCATGGTCATCAGAGCCCCTGGACGTGTATGCACAGCTCAGGTGATCTACACAGCATCAGACACACAGAGTCGACTATGGAGCACACAGCGTTCTTCTAATGACACTACAAAAAGTGATGCTTACGCAGGCTCCAATATCAGAATCACGGGGCAGGCACAAGCTTAGGGCTAGTCTACACTGGCAACGCTCACGTGGCTTGTGTGGTCGTGGCAGAGCGCTGGGAGAAAACCACCTCCAGGAGGGGCGTCGCTCCCAGCGCTGGTGCACTGTCTACGCTGCCACTTTACAGCGCTGAAACATGCTGCGCTCAGGGGTGTGTTTTTTCACACCCGAGCGAGAAAGTTGCAGCGCTGTAAATTGCCAGTGTAGACAAGCCCCTAGTTTCTGGTGGCTTTTTTTTTTTTAAATTGTGTTTTTGAAAGATGTCACAGGAAAAACCTGCTTTATTCAAATTTTATACAAGATAGCCCCATGTTCTATTGCAGGATTTGTAAAACAGTTAAAAACTACAGGAGAGAAAAGCAAGGGGTGGTGAGAAGCAAACTGCCAATACAGTGAGGCGTAATGGGAGAGACAGTGCAATGATGTGACATCAGAGCAATCTATTTGCACACTTCAGTCCCATTACTTAGAATGTCAGACGTCTAGGGACTCTCAGATTTTAAGAAAGTGACTTCAGAGCAAAGTCAGTGTAACTACAGGGCTATATCACTGAGCATCAACTTGTTAGAGAAATACTTTACATTTTTGTAGTGCCTGCTTGCAGAGGATCTCAGAACACAAACATCTAACTCAGTGGCTCTCAAACTTTATTACTGGTGACCCCTTTCACATAGCAAGTCTGAGTGCGACCCCCCCCCTTATAAATTAAAAACACTTTTTTATATATTTAACACCATTATAAATGCTGGAGGCAAAGCGGGGTTTGGGTTGGAGGTTGACAGCTCGCGATCCCCCATGTAATAACCTTGCGACCCCCTGAGGGGTCCCGACCCCCAGTTTCAGAACCCCATATCTAACTAATCTAGTCTCAACATCTCTGTGAAGGTAAAGTATTACTCCCACTATAGATGGGAACACAGACACAGAAAAGTGAAGTAACTTGCCCAAGGTCATACAGGAAGCAGAACAGGGAGTAGCTACCAGAATTCCCTGACCCTGTGCTCAGATTTATGGTGATTTATGCTACATAGCATTTTGAAACAAATGAAGCACATGCCATTCTCTTTCATGGATAATGGGGTGATAGTGACACAATACAGCAACAAGACAAATTTGTCTAGAACAAGCAGGTTAATTTTAAAAGATCACTGCACTTTAAAGGATAGAGTCAACAGCTGAAACTTTCCTCTTTTTAAAAGCAATCTACAAGTATGGGACAAACGCTCAACTATCCAACTAGTTTCACCTATCAGGCTAAACAAGATCTGCATCAGCCAACCTTACAGTAACGTTCTCAGGTTGGACATTGTTTTAATAGAGGCAAGCAGCTTATCAGTTAACCAAAATCTTCCCTCTGCTTAGATTCCAGAGGGCCTAGAACAAGATGCCGTGCTTCGCAAGTCTAGCTTTACCCTTTAATGTTCGCACTCCCACTCCCCCAACCCACGCACCCAGATCCAAGCTCCATCTGTGGAGCTGAAACGGATGTACCCAGCTGGACCGGGATGGAAATGAAACAAGACGACGTGTCAGTGGAAGTCGCCCATCCCAGAGAAATACCCACCATGCACAAAGTGGCCAGAGCAGCGAAGAACAAATCCAAGTCATCACACGTGGTTGGTCACGTTGCTTCCTCCTACCGCCACACCTTGCTAAATTTTGGGGCAAAGGGTTTGATTTTGGACAGCTCCTCTCTGTGCCTGAACAGAGTGTGTCCAGCTCACTGGCTGTTGGAGCTTTCTCACTTGAGAAATTAGAAGATTTTACAGTCATTCATCACTTTCAGAGTCCATGACTGGGATTTAAGCTACTGTTTGAGTTAGATTTCTCCTTCCTTTTCTTCCTGTAGACCATGCGGCTCTACAGCCGCACTGCGTCCTAAACCTCACCGGGGAAGAGGGTCTCCAGTCTCCCAGACAGTGGAAGCAGGGAGGGAAATTATACCCCTTGCACCATATTGAAACGGGGACTCTTACTGTCAAGAAGGACAAGAGTGGCCAGATAATCTGAGTAGAGCACATGAGTGCACCAGGCCCCTGGCACTGACCGACGGGGAGGAGAGTTCAGAAGAAGGACTCTTGGTTTGACTAACTGTGAACAAAGTTAGGTCCTCTGGCTGTTTTAAGTCAACAAGCACAGCTTAGTGTATGCAAAATCCTGCCCCTTCTACTACACCCATCGCTGTGGCTTGTCCAGAGGTAACGTCTTCCCCCCAGCTATAGTGAGGAGTGAGTTAGGCACTGCCTAGCAGTAGAGCGCACACCTAAGCAGTTTAGAGAGGCAGGTGGGAAGGAAGAGGAAGAAGAACAGAGTCACTGTGCAGGAAGCAGCCACATCAGCCCCTAAAAACACAGCAACGCAGGAGAGAGCTGTGACCTCTTCTCTCTGCCTCCCCAGGGGGTTAAGAACGGGCTCTGAACTTGCATGTATAAAACACTTGAGCAGCAGTGGCGAAGTGATGAAAAAAGGCTTTGGAGTCAAACGGGTGTTGGAAATAGTCAGGGCCATGAAGCCGTTTATTTTAAAACTCAGTGTCATGAACAATAATCTAGTATCTTGAGTAGTGTTTACAGTGATTCTAAAATTACTAGACAGTCAGCCACAATTCTACTGTACAGGTACTTTTAAATATCGGTTAAGTAAAATGTTGCCTGATATGGGACAGTATGCAGGACTGGAAGAGCCGCCTCTCACCAGCAGGACCTACTCTGTGCCAAAGCCTTTCCTCAATCCAGAACAAGGCCCACAAAGGGTGGATTTTTGATGCCGTCTAAGGGAACTGCACAGGGATGACTTGTCAACCCCAGGGCAGAGAGGGAGATAGGAGCAGTCAGTGTTAGCATGTGCCAGCAGGGCCAACATGGACCCACAGAGGGGGAAAAAACAAGGCAACATGCAGTCAAGACCAGATAATCTGCTTTTTCCACATATGCCTGCTCTGCCCACTGGAAAGAGCCATATACAGTCAGCCATATACAGTCAGCTTTCGGGCTCCATCCACCCCGGCATAAGTGATCCCTACACATTTCACATCCTATCAAGGTCCACCTACAAGGATTCCGTTCTCTCTGAAGTCACCCTCTTTTAGGGGACGAGGGGCAGATGGAGCATGGCCAGAAAGCCGCCTGCCCCATGCTCATTAACTACCCTTCCTGAGCACTCATGTTCAGCACTGAGAGTTTTGGCTTCCCACCTGACCAGCAGCACTGGACATTTTAAAGCGTGTGCGTTAGGTGTAGTGAGTCAGCGTGTGCGTGTCCCCCCCATGGAATGGCCCCTTTGGGGAGGGAGGGTGCAGGTGACCTCTCCATCGGACACCTTCTCGTTGCTGCTCTGCGGGGTGTGTGTGTGTGTGATTTAAAGTGCACTTCAGAACTGAATACTGTCCCTTTGGAGAACATCCACTACTACTATGAAAGTAAAGCCTCAAGCGTTAAGCTGCACGTTTCACCCCAGCTGTGCGCACGCTGGATGCTGGTCACAAGCAGCTCTTACAAATTAAGCCAACCCCCCCTCCCCGCAATTTCATAGACAGAGTCAAACAAGCTGGAGCAATGGCACCAGCTATCATATTAATATACTTTTTTATAATAAGAGCATAAATAATTCCGCTACATTACAGCCACATATATATCTGCTGCAGCATCTAACATGATTATTAGCATCACACAATTTCAGCTTGCTTTAAAGTACGAAGAGCACACGTTAAAACAAAACACTGCAACAAAAAAAAAGGTTACATTTCCCTCCTTCCCCCCTCCATCTGGCACACCCAGCTCATGCACACCACAGACTTGTACCAGGGAGGGAAAAGAAGGGTTCATAGCAAGGGAAAGATGGGATATAAATATGCTGAAGTAAAAACTGCAAGGAGGTCAATTTACATGCAAAGACTCAAAGCAGGTTTCAGAAGGAGAGGAGCAGCAGCTGGGTGCGTTTCCCTGCTGCAAACCCTTTGCGCTCCCTCTTCCCCTGCCAAGGTCTGCAAAGCACCTTGGAAATATAAAGCACCATCCAAATATCCTCTCAGCCCCAGCCAGCCCCGTTGGTAGGTAACAGGACAGAAGCACTAGCCCAGCTGAAGCCTGGGCTCTCTGTCCAAGCCAGCTAGCTCAGTCCCAGCTGAGGCAGAGCCATTTAGTGTTGTAGAAGTTAGTGTATTCTGGGAAAGGCATGTCTCTGCCCCGTGTCAGTCCACTTTTAACACTGAAGCAATTGTTCCTGCTGACAAGCAGCTGCCTCCTTCAGCCTTGGAACGGAGGCTGTAGAAGGAGCAGCGTTCACAGACAGAGTTTGTCAAAGGGTGGCCAGGTTTAGACTGATGCACCAGCCACCATTGCTCACCACCCACTATCCCGGCATGTTTGTAGCATCCTGCTAATAAGGCAGAGTCCTTCCTTGCCCCAGTTTGCATCCTGCACTTGGATCTGCTGGCGTGCCACCAAAACGAGGCCGATAGAAGCACGGAGCACCTGGGGCAGGAGGTTTTTAATTTGGGAACAACTATACTGCTGGGTACAGGCACATGATCACATTTGTGTGCACAGGCCTGCAAGGCTTTGGGAATCTTCAGGCAACAGCCCTGCTTTGGTGGCTGATAAAACAGACCACAAGCTTCCTTGCTGACTGATCTACAGTCCAGCTGAGAAGAGACACAGCAGGAAGGTTAGGGGAGCAAAGCACCTTAATTCCTGGTCTGGCCCACGGTGGTGAACAGCCCAGATGGCATTCCGACTTGGGCGTTTCAAGAAGGACCCTAGGAAAAGGCAGCGTCGTGGTTTATTTATTAGCTCTGGTGACTGCAGTTCCAGAGACAGTCAAAGCACCTGCAAGCAGTCAGTCTGCAACAAGAGATGAGAGCCTTACACCCAGATCTAACTGCACAAAAACACCCAACCACCCACGTGACCGAGGTGCACGCAAAACCTCAGCTGGAAAACCACCGCCGAACCTTTGGGCACCAGGAAGAAAATGGGTCAAACGGTTCCCAAAGGACTGCTGCTTGAGCTGCCGTTGAGCATCTTCTTGCCAGCTGGGGAGTCAGCCAGGCTGATCCTTGGAGTGAGACCTATAAGGACGTAGTGCTGGTCAGAACAGTCTCAGCCACTTTCCCTGCTCCCACTGGCAGCGTGGCAGGCTCCTGGACAGAGGAGGTGCTCGAAGCAGTGCCGGAGAAGACAACTCCCCTAAGGGAACAGGCCCGGACGGGTGGGCAAAAGAACTTCCACCCTTCAGAGAGCTGCAAGCAGCAGTGCGATACGGATTGCAGCAGCACTGAAGAGGCCTTTGCCCTGCCGTGGTCTGGATCAGCTGCTGTGGCGGATGGCTCAGCAATAGGTTTGATTGGCATCGCAATCCTGGGACGGGCTCAAAACAGGTAAGACTCGTCTTGTTTGAGCGAACAAGCTCCATCCCAGCAGGTACTTGGTGTATCATGAGCCATGGAGCCTTTCAGCTCACGTGGGGCCAGCGTGAACTCCCACAAGGACTTTATTAGCTCTTGAACTGGATGCCCTGGCAAGAGCTCACAGCTCTCTTTCCTGGAATGGATTCGAGGGGTTCCCTTAGCATGAGGTTCCCCACATCACAGCCTTTCCCCAGCACCCAGACTTCCACCTGACCCTGCGCCAGCACCCTTTGGACAGCCACACCTCTGCCATGCACCGCGCGCCCTGTGGTTACACAGGGATGCCAGAGAGGGACAAGCAACCTAGAGTGAAGAACTGTTAATGGCTGGGCAGTCACAGCCAGCGTGTCTGGCAAAACCACAAGGGGATCAATTCCATACCAGGCGCTCACTGACACCAAGGAGAAACCTAGCCGGGCCACTGTCCTGAGCAGAGTGCTCTGTGCAGCACTATGCCTCTTAGGAGCCGGCAGAAACACACAGGCAAATTATCTGATCCTTGACCTGCCAGCCCTCTGCAAACCCAGAAGGGGTCCCCAGCTCACACCAGCGGAGGGGCCCTGATATACTGTGGAGGATAAGAAGTAACTGGGACAGAGCAAATGAGCAGGTGGGATTAGCTCTTTACCCTGCAAGCTACAGTGCTTTCCTCACTGACCACCTTGTTCTGCACTCTTCTCAAAAGGTTCCTCCCCCTTGCCCTGTTCCCCTCTGCACACACATGTGATGGCTACCCGCTACGCCGGCCTCCCCTGAGCTACAGACCTTACTGGGATAAAGGGCAGGCCATGCACAACTCCTCCTCCACCACCACGAACAACAGTATCTTAATGCCAGTACCATGTGCTTGTTTGGGCACGGAGCACCCATTATTCGCTAGCCCTGATCGAGGTGTTCAGGTGAAAATGACCCGGAAGCTGCAGATGGCTAGAGACAAGAGTGCCAGGGCAACCTCCTCTAGGTGCCTGTAGAACTGGATACTGCTGTGAGCTGAAGAACAGAAATCTGAGTTGAATGCAAGAAGCTTTAGAGGACAGATGAGTAGAAGTGCATTTGCAAAGCTGCTGGAGCCTTGAGGCAAAAGTGATGCCGCTCATGCAAAGAGCTCACAGACGGACACCTGGCAAATCTACCAAAACCCGCTGGTGTCATCAGAGATCCAGACGTGACCACGAGATGATAGACATTAGCAATGAAGAGGGGACATTACTTCCTTGGCAGCTCGTTAAAGAGGAAATCTGAGAACCGGATGGTCCTCTGGTTCAGAGCGGCCTCACAAGATGAAATGAGCAAGTTCACAAGGCTAGAAGGAACCTTTCAGCAAGGCAAGGACAGAGGCTGTGGGTCTCTAGCCAGCTAAGGCAGCAAAGCAGCAGAGTGAAAACTTGGCTCTCGCACCATACAGACTTTGCTGGAGACTGAAAAACTTCCAAGCAGGGAAACGGAAAAGCAAAATACTGGATACTCAGCTCAACAGGACTTGCATTTTTATGCAGCTTAGCTGTGGACGGAGTAAACTTGAGTCAGATCTGGCTCAACTGCCAGTTAATTTATTATATGGTTTTACCCAAGAAGTTCTGATGGTCAATATAGCTATAGTTACTGATGCATTTGCAAGGATTTATTAGGCAACCAGTTGGCCTGTAAGTGACCAAGCACCGGCACTAATTGAGAATGACCACTTGGTTAGATGTCCATGTCAAAGACTAGGGACTGTACCACATTCATAAAGGACATGTGAGCAGACACGTGGCCTGTTCCGCTTCTTAGATCAAATTCCCTCCCGCTACAATTCCATTTTGGAAGGAGAAGGAACAAAGAGAAATCACCATGTCTCTGGGCATCTCCGGCTTGAGGGGGTGACACAAGATGGTGGCTGTGGGCAAGCTTCTCCACTCCTTTCTTCCCCTGCCAGGAGTCCATGTGATGCCTTGTAGCATTTGCTTTTAAAAAGAAGCCCTTCAATGCAAAGGATTGCGTCCCCCGTCACAACGGAAGCCCTGTATGGCAATCTCAGAGAGCCCAAGAGTCAAACCAGTAATAGAAAGCGAGGCCCTCACCCTGGCAGGTGCCCCTATAGGTCGGGGTTGAGCAAGGCTGGCAGAGCAGTGGGGAGAAGCTTGCCTTTGCAAATGCTGGGGCTACTGTGGATAAGTAGGTCTTGATTCTCCAGAGTAGCGCCTTTCACGAGCGCTGTATGTGTGTGTGGAGGGGGGGGGGGAAGTGGGGAGAGAGAGAGAGCAGGGGGTGTTTGTTTGAGGGCAGAGAAGGGATTTGGATAGTAAAGTTACCTGAAGAGCCCAGCAAAAATTCTCAACAAGAGAGATCTTAGGGTAAAGCTACATGGCCAGGCTCTGTGCATGGGCTTCCTGGAACAGTCGCCGGACATGGTTACAGGAGTTGCTGTGACAGCTGCCCAAGTTACAGCCGCACTGCTGTTTCTATAGGAAAGAGGATGGCTGTACATTCCAGGCTGCAGCCAGCTGACTTGGTTTGCTCTTACTGGAGATTTCATCAGACCAGCTCAGCATTACAACTCCGCTGTCTTGGTGAACAGTGGTTACAATGCAGTGAATAGTTAAAGAGACATGAAAAATTGTTTTAAAAAACCTCTAGCATTCAGATATTCCCTTCTATTTCACCATCTCTCTCACTCTGAGTAGCACCATTGACTTCCTCGGTGGGAGACGCAGATTCTTTCTAGCAGGATCTCCATTCTGATTGAGAGTACAACGGGGAGATAGCTCAGCAAACAAACACACGGTAAAGCAGAAGACCATTTAATCTACTGTCAGGATGGCAGCTCCCTGCGCGGTTTCATAAATATAATGCAAAAGTAGTAAGTAAGTAGAATCTTAGGTAATGTTGCAGTTTCCCTTTTAGAGCCCACCTTTTGCTGCAGGGCCTGTGTCCTACATAACCAAATGCTGGGGAACCCAGACCAGACCATCTAACCTGTGGTGGGTGCCCAAATTGTTCCTCCTCAAAACACTCAGCCAAGAGAAAGATCCTCCCTTCCCCAACGCCCCATAGCATTTGGTTCTCAAGATTTCATTGTGACCCTACTGGAAAGAATGCAGCAGATGACATTTCATGGGCTTGGTTTTTTGGCATGGTTAACGCCTCCCCCACCTCCCAACTGCCACAACTCCAAAAAACCTAAGCACTTTCCTTTAGGTAACACCAGCTAAATCCAGATCTGTTTTCATGAAGTCCCATCGAATTAGTAACCATCCCCCTGGATTCCACCTCTCTGGCACTTCCTCCCATCAGATGTCCTGAACTCAGATGTCTTGAATACAAAAGAAGACACTGAATGGAGTAAGGCTTATGGTTATGAATGCTGGAAGACTGATTGTACCGCACAGCACCTCCTAGTTGTGATTTGTGGCCTAGCATGTCCTCCTCCACTGCTAAGGCTACAGGAGCAGAGGAGAACTGTTTAATGAATAAATAAAAATTGTGCTTCCATTTAGATCTTCTTTACAACCCCTCTCCCCACCCCCTCAAAACCCTCCCCAGAAATTTGGAGATAAATTTTTTAAACAGCTGAAGATTTTGCACCAGTCAAGATACCCTGAGTTAAATCATCTTTAAAAGCACCTCTGTTTTCAAGTTATTAATAGTTCCAGTAAAAAAGCACCCAAGGAGCTTTTCCTATTCAGAGTAGAAGCCAGAGCACAGCAAAAGGACATGCGGTTAGGTGAGGCTACACAATGGAGGGTGAGTGGAAGCAGGTTATTTAACAAGCGTGTCTCATCCCCCTCCCCATTAAGGATCAGCCATGCAGTGAGAGTACAGAGAGGTTAAAATGAATCCAGGAGTGCATTCCCGTCAGTGTAAACTAAAAATGATCAGCACCATTAGGAGACAACGTGGCATAGCCCTTGGGAGGCTCAGGGCAGAGTATCCCTCCATGACTAGCTAGGGATGGACACGCAGTGAGCAGAGCCGGAAGGACAGAAGCAGCCAGAATCTCTTTGGCTGGAGGAGCAGAATGGGGATGAGGCTGCATGTATGAAGCAGTCTGTGAAGCAGCTGGTGGAAGATTTGGCTCTGGGGTTGCGCAGGGGTTGGTGTTTGCACCACTGGCGGAGGTTTCAGGAGGAGGGAGAATGGAGGCAGCAGAAGCGGCTTCCTTGGCTAACGGAGGCAGCAGAAACGCTATGAGCAGCTGGCTTGGTGGGAAGCGAGAGTGGAAAAAGGAGGAAAAGTCTTCACTGCGCTTCTAGGGGAAAAATAGAAAGAAAAAAAAAGAGGGGAAAAATAAAGAGGAGAGAGAAGCACCAGTCGCACAGAGTTCGCACAGCTTTTTTCCTCCTTCCCCCAGGGTCACTGCTCTGGCTCTGACCTTCGGGGCCGGTATCTCCGTTGGCCCGTTGACTTTCGCGTGGCCACTGCTGCGGTGAAGCCCACCAGGCAGCACAGGGATGTGGTGCCGAATTTGGCCGTGTCCAGCCAACCGGGTGTGTCCGCCTTCAGGTACTTTTCAGCCAAGTGCAAACTCATCACCAGGAGCCACAGGACCGAGGCGAAGGCATCGATTCTCCGCAGCCTGGAATGCCAAAAAACGAGGCTGCGCGTCAGAGCAACACGCCTACAAACCAGCCACCCAGAGCCAAGCCAGGCACGGCCCCGGAGGGAGGCGCTGAGGGGCGAAGTAGGAGGCAGCCTGGGATGAACAGACTGAAGCAGGCTATTGGCCACCTCCCAATAAGTTCTGTCATCTGCAGGGCCCCCCACCTGCCCTGATAAATTACTGCTCCATTCATTTGACTACAGTACAACGAAGAGATTTGTCCATCCTTGGAAATTCAGGCCACGGTTATAATGGGATTATCTAAGAACTTCCCCCCTCACCCACAATCTAGATCTTTCAGAGGGTCCTTTGCAACCTCAATAGCATCCCAAGAATCCTCTCCCACAACCCGAGCACTGAATGGGAGACCACCACCACTCATAACATACAGAGGCCTTTTAATCCGACAGGCGGGTAGGCACCACTCTAGGCACAGAGAGACTCACTTAGTGCCCTAGACAGAGGCAGGACTAGAACCCAGGTCTCCCAGTTCAGCTGGCTTGGGGGATGGCTTGTGAGCACCGCAAAGGGACAGGAGGCCAGTGCTGCCAACTGCTGCATTCCCAGCCCTGTGCTGAGCCAAGGATCAAGAGGGCAGAACAAAACCAGAGCCCCCTGCTGAGAGAGTGCAGAGAATCAGCCCCCCCCCCCCGCCCCCCCGTCGGGATCTCAAGAAGCCCCCAGATGGACACAGAAAGCAGACAGGAGACCCACCTGATCCGTCCGGCCAGGAGCATAGCTAACAGGCAGGTGACCAGCCCGAGGACAACGACCGCAATCTGATGGTTCCTCCCGTAGGTCCAAGCGACACTCAAGTTCTTCACCGTTTGCTCTGGCAGCAGGTGGAGCAGCTCCCACCAGCCGGCAACTCCCAGGAGAGTGCGATTCTCCGAGGCTGCTGCTGGGCTCGCTCCAGTCCCATTCCTGATGGCAGTGGGGCCAGATTCCATAGGAGCAGGGGCTGTGCCTTTGAGTGAGAAGGGGTCACCTGACCCATACGAGGCCATCAGGACAAGGAACACACAGCTGAGGAAGGTCAGGAACCGCAGAATTATCACCTGAGTCGGGGTGCTCATGGAGGAGGAGGAGGAAGAGGATGAGCAAAAGCTCTGCAAAGAGGAAGGAGAAATATCTCTGGTCACAAGCAAAATAAGTTGGGGGGCAGGGGAGGATCCTCAGACTGGTGCCAACTAAACATTTCTACATCATATCGACCTACTGAGCAACTTGGCCTAACTGCAAGCCCCTGCACAGGACTGGAATAATAAGGGGCTGCAGGTCAACAGAGATGGGTATCGGCACCGCAGCTGGGGAGGGAGCCCGGGACTGGAATAGCAGGGGATTGTAGGAGAAGGGCCGATCCCTCAAGTTATCACTCCTGCCCCTTGCTCAGTCCCACACTTGCTTCCCTATGTTTCACAGTTCCCATGCGGCAGGGCGAGTTGGTTCTTCCCACCCCTCCCTCCCTCTCTCTCTCCTTCCAGTTCGATGGTGCCCCACACATCATCCCAGTAAGATGCAAGCGTTGCACAGTGAGGGGTGTTGCAATCCCCCAGCCTGGCACAAACCCAATGCCAAACATTAGAGACCAGCTCATCAGGGCCCAAGAGGGAGAATTATACTGAGACAGATCTGGGCAGACATCTAGGGCATCATCAGCTGGACAGACAAGCTGGCAGGGGACTGTGATCACTGAGGACTCACCGTTATTCACCCCTCTTGATTTATTTACAGCTGCAACATCAAATTCGGCCCAAGACCAGAGCTTAGCCCCGTGCCCAACTTAAGCCAAATGTGATCCCATCATCCCACTCAACTCGAAAGCTGAACCCATCAGAGCTACCCGGGCAGACACACTCATTCCAGCCCCACTCCTGGGGCTGATGCCAAAGTGCCTGGTTCACTGCACTGCTCTCCTCGCCACTCACCCTGCCACCCACAGCCACGTACCTGCATATAGGGCTTGTCGGTCTCCCGGCGTTTGAAGTGGTGGCTCAGCAGCAGCGCCCGGAGCTGCCGGTTCTGGTGCTTGATGTAATATTCCACAGCGGCCTGGCACGGGCGGCACAGCTTGTAGGTCTGCTCCAAGTGGTGCTTATATACCTCGATCTCCTCGTCGTATTTACCCTTGTGAGAGAACAGGGAAGCAGATCAGAGGCACCGAACCCCAGCGGTCAACAGAGGGCACCATTGCTCTTCCACCAATGCACAGATCCCGATCTCCATGCTATTGAGCATCTGGGTACCAGCCCAGAATTCTAAGTCAGCTGGGATCAAGCCACCCATCTAGCACGTGGGAAATGCCTCTCAGCCCCACACAGCCTGGGAAAGACAGACAGCGCTGGTGGAGCAGAACCAAGCCACAGCAGCCTTTGGTGGTTTATGGAATGCCATCAGCCACGACCTTGCTGATTTTATCAGCTAAGGGACACACCTAGGGGGAGAGGTGTCCCATATCTGTAAGCAGGGGCCCCAGCTGGTACCTGCCACCTGCCCGCAGCGATTTCCACTCAGCCCAGGCAAGCCAGCCAGACAAGCTGCTTCCCCTTCTGGCCTAGGTTCAGCAGCAGCCACCGGTGCAAACCCCCAGCTCAGATCAGCGCAATAAATCATCATCAATGGTTGTCAAAACAGCCTGTGCGAAGGGCGCATTTATCACTGTCACTGGAGCGGAGACGTCGCTCGTCATGGCAGGTCCCAGGACTCTTTCAACACCATCTCCACTGCTGGGCTGCTTCTGCGCTCCCTGCCCCAGCCGTGGCATCGGAAGGTCAGTTTTCTCCCAAACTTGGCTCCTGTTTCACCAGAGGGGAGCCAGGATGGGCCAGCCCCTCCCCTGCCCACATGCTTTATTGAGTCTTGCAGGCTGGGCTCCTCTCTCAACCCTACAGCTCAGCAGCAGCTCAGGTAGCAGGGCAGCGTGGGAGAAATCTTACCCGGCCCCAAGAACAAACAGGGGCCTCCACTCCCCAGGGCTGTCTACCAGCCCCATTCCTTTTACCCCACGCGGCTCAGAATTCCTGCTTCACAGTTACGATGAAACACAGGTGGCCCTGAACACCGCAAGATCAGGGCCCCCAACTCCACAGCCCAAGAGCCTCAGAACCGCAGCTCCAGCACTCAAGGGGAGCGTCACACGGATGCTCTGCTGGCTTGGGTCTGAGCAGCCAAAGGGACAGCTCCCGAGCTTTCGACAGCACCCAGCATGGGCACCACTGCCCATAGGGCCCCAGGAGCAACAGCAGAACAGACCCAGGCTGTTCTGATTGAACTCCAGCAGGAAAACATGCCCACCCCAGCCTGTCCCTTCCTCTCATCACCCCCCTGATCTGTCCCCACTCCGAGTGCAGACCTGCAGAGAGATCTCGAGGATGGGAGGGTGCGACTTTGCATGGAGGCTGCTGAGCACTCCCTCTACTGGGAGGAAAAATCCAGGCACGAGGGTCACCTCTGTGTGCAGGTCTTTTTTGGGAGGGCTGGGGGAGGAACGGGGTCAAAGGCAAAGTGACTTGCTTGATGTCAAACAGCAAGTCAGACCAAGGTTCTTGATGGCCCTGGGATTTGTCCAGGGGAGATGGGCACCTTTGTCCCAACAGTTGCAAGACACTGGGAAGGAAGCCACAAGTTGTATAGGAGAGTCGATTTCTGGGCTTACAGTGGCCCACAGCAATGGGGGGTGTGGTGAATGTGAAGGGCCGAACTGGAGGTGACAATGCTATTATTACATTGTATCCTGTTCGCACTTCACTACGTTCACAAGCGAGCCACAGTCCAGGGACAGGGCAGCTCTCAGCTCCAAAAATGCTCCCAAAAGTTCTGTCTCATTAACGTCTTCAGCAAAGACGGGAAACATTCCAGATTCCTCCCTACCCCTATTTGATGGCTTCGTCCCCAGGCACAGCTGCCCGAGCACTTGAAATCCAGGTGCATCAAGCGCCCTGCAGACTTCACTGCAAATGGCCCATGGCCAGGATGAGGCTGTGGGGAAGGTTTAATGCTCCTTGTTCGCACAGCCATGAGGTTGCCAGCTGCTGCAGTTTACTGCTCAGTCAGGTCAGAGCAGGTGTTTCTTACTGTGCCGGACACAGGCAGCTTTATCCAGGGGGTAAGGGAGGAAAGGAGCATCTCCCTGGCTGTCAGAGGGCCTGCTTGCTGGAGCGCTGTGCCAAGGGCTCCCTCTGCTGGCACATAGCTAGAATTACATAGGGTGACCAGACGTCCCGATTTTATAGGGACAGTCCTGATTTTGGGGTCTTTTTCCTCACATAGGCACCTATTACCCCCCACCTCCTGTCCCGATTGACACTTGCTATCTGGTCAGCCTAGAATTACATAAGATGAGAGTGCTCTGCAGGCGTGGGAACCCAAGGGACAGGGCTGGAAATTTGGCAGCCACCTTCGGAAGAGCGTCATCGCACAGGCTTGAACTGTGGGAGGTCTTGAGGATTTGAGCCTCAGGCTAGAGGGCACAAGAGAGCTCTGCAGCTCACAATGTTACTACATTGACAAAGCTCTTGGGAGGGCCAAGTGACCAGGCATCTCTACAGAAGGCAGCACCGTCCAGAAGGGCAGAGACCCAGACAGAGAGCCAGGAAACCCACATTCTCTCCCTGCCTCTGCCACTAACATGCTACTCGGCCTCAGGCAAGTCACTTCACCCCTCTGTCTAAAAGACAGGCAGTAACGATACCTCCATGGCCTTCGTAAAGCAATTTGTAACGGCTGGATTAAAAACACCATGGAACTGCCATGCATCATCACCATGGGCCACAACCGTCTGGACTGAGATGCTTTGGGCTCCCACCAAGAGACACTCTGAGGAGCTGCTCAGCTGCAGCGGGCTCATCACATTATTGCACAGCTCCTCTTTGCAGGCTTGCACAGGAATAAAGACTGAGCCAGCAGTTTATATGCTGACCCCACATGTCTAGCCAGTGTGGAACCAGCAAACTGTCAGGCAGAGGTGAATCAACCACAGAGGAAGCGAAAACTGCTGTTTCAGGAGCAAATGGACAGAATCGGCATGAGACAGAGACACACGAGAAACCCAAACACCATGAAACAGCCAGAAGGCATCCTCATTAATCACAATCCATGGGTTCAAATCTGCTCCCCGGGAGACATCCTGATTAAGCAGGCTCCAATTACATCGAATAGATTGGATAAGAAAAAGCCTGCAGAGTAAAACTAACCCACTAGATCCTGGGGTTGCAACCCAGGGGGCCCAGAACTTCTCTGCTGTAATAAGGGGGCTCATGGCATGGAACAGGATGAGGCCTACTGCCCTAGATACTTTGCAGGAACAGAGTTAAAATAAGAAGCTGTGGGGGAGAAGCCCACACCCGAGCTGACCACCACCCCGCACTCCACTGGGTAGACAGCACTGATGTCAATCAGCAGCAGCGTTTCCTAGAGCTGCAGCCTCATTGTCCTACGCAGGCACGAAGATGAACCTACTACTCCCAGGAGAAATGTCAGCTGGACTGCATTGTTCTTTTTAACCTCAGTAGCAGGATCAGAGCAGCTCAGCTGAGGCCCTGTAGAAAAGGACAGTGCGCTTGAGAACTACCACTGTGTTGTTCTGCCCATCACATCCCACAAATTTAAGCAGGGTGCGGTCCGGCCAGTATCTAGATGGGAAACCTCCCAAGGAAACCCAGCCTATTGGCAAGAAGTTATGTTGGCTGTTCAGTAGGTGGCGCTCTTCCCTCCGTGACTGACATGGTGCTGTTTGGCAGGTTGGACTAAACCAGGGGTCGGCAACCTTTCAGAAGTGGTGTGCCGAGTCTTCATTTATTCACTCTAATTTAAGGTTTCACGTGCCAGTAATACATTTTAACATTTTTAGAAGGTCTCTTTCTATAAGTCTATAATATATAACTAAACTATTGTTGTATGTAAAGTAAATAAGGTTTTTAAAATGTTTAAGAAGCTTCATTTAAAATTGAATTAAAATGCAGAGCCCCCCGGACCGGTGGCCAGGACCCCGGCAGTGTGAGTGCCACTGAAAATCAGCTCGCGTGCCGCCTTTGGCACACATGCCATAGGTTGCCTACCCCTGGACTAAACGTTAAAGTCCTAACTATGCTAGCGATCCCACAGCAACCTTTGCAAGGTTAGGGGGAGGTGGCTCCAGTTTCCTGGCTGTATTCTAACTCCGCTAACTCAATTCTTCCCGTCTACAATCCCCCTCGCCAATTCCAATCAGAATGGAGAGTCTTCTTCACTCCCCCTCCTGAACTGGTTACACAATGTCGCTGTGCAGCACTGGATGCAGCATTCCACCCTCCAGCTGAGAGAAGAATCCCTCTCCCCCCCCAGTACCAACCTCCTGGGGCCTGGTGTCATTTGTAAAGCCTTACACAAAAGGCTACTCGTGCAAAGTATTAAAGGGAGGGAGTTCAAAGAGCTGCAGAAATAATTGGAAGGCTGGAGGGATTCACTCAAGGAAAGATTAAAAGAAGAATACAAAAACTGTTTGGCTAAGTGATAGCTAAGGGTGAGGGGAGAGACATAATCAGCCCAGTAACATGTGCCGAGAAGGGAGAGGAACTGACCTAATGAACGGGGGTATAACGAGGTAATGGGCTAAATTCAGAGACCCTGGCTGAAGATCGGGGGGAAAATAAAGAACACTCCCCCCTCCCCCACCTGTGTAAACAAATCTATTAGGCCTCGGGGTTGCAAACACACTGCCCATTCCATATTGCTAATTGGGTCAGTGGGGCTCTGGTCTGGGAAAGGTTTAGAACCACTGTTCCAGGCTGTGGCACAGTTTCCATAGGGAAGTGATAGACATATTCTGGTTTGCCTCATTTCAAACCGAACAGGACAATACTCTACGAAACAGACAACAGGGAAACCACGCTGTATTTGCAGAGGGGACCCCAACGGTCTGGATTCTAAGGGAGGTGAAGATATAAAGTGGGGCTGAGTTTAACATCGGGGAAATTCCTCCCTAAGACAGACTCTGAGGGCTGCACTACCTCAGGGACTCCTTGCTCAGAGTTCATCCAGGATTCTGCCATCAGCTCGGAGCACTCTGTTTTCTTAAGGCCCTGGACAAAAAGCTCTTTGTGTAGGTGGGACAGAGTAATTCCTTGTCTGCATCATCATGCAGTTGCCATGGCCTCCCAGATAACTGGGGCAGGCACTTCACACACAGACAGGCGGGCTGCGCTCAGAGTTAGAAGGAGCAGGGGATGAGCTACCTGCAGGGAAGGGAGGAGACAAGAAACAGCCCTGCTGCCTGGAAGATGCAATCCATGGAGGAATCCAGGGCAGGGACAGAAAAGAGGGCAACTTGGAGACTGCTCCAGTGGAATTGCTGAATGCCCTGCTCAGGGATCAAATCAACAGATTTGCCCTCTAGCGCCAAGGCACACACCACTCTCTGGAGACACAGGAGGGGGCTGTGTGGGCAGACAGAAAGGGTCTTGGTAGTTCAATCATCTTACAATTGCCCAGAGCTTATCGAAACGCTAGAGCAGGATCAAAGGCTATTGTTCCTCCAATGAAATAGAGTGGGAACATAAGCCTTCATGGGTCGACCTGGGGACACCTGGATGTTATCTTTACCCTAACAGGATAGAGTCTGTCCAAGCCAGCACCTACCTCCTCTCTGGGTGCGAAGGATGCCAGCTGCTTGATCTTCACGGTCTGGTGGTTGCTGCATTTCTTGCACAGCAAGATCTGGCTGCTCACCCACTGCTGTGGCTTGGTGGGGTCACAAAAGGTGGTGGCGCCTGACACGACGTGGTTTAGGTGCTCCATGTACTGGGCAGGAATGGGCTTGTTGTAGTCTCCGTTCTGCCAAGCAGCAAAGAAAAGCATGAGCTCGTGAGTCCACCCTCTGCAGGAGTTCCACTGTCAGTGCCCTGCCCCATACGACGAGGAAGAAATAAAACCAGAGTAAGATCCATTGCTCTTCCCCCTGTTCTGTACGCCACTCCCAGCTGTTTTACAGGCCGTGCTGCAGGGATTCGTGCATGCCCCTGGGCCATGGACCGTCTAGTGTACACACCACTCAGGGGTGCAAAATCAACACCGTACCCCACATTTCACTAACCTGCCCAGGAGCCGCAGCAGGGGACAGAAGGGCCCTATCAAAAACATCCATAAGCAGATAAAGGTTACCGAGCGTCCACGCCCACACAAAAATCGCTCTGCAAATGCCACTGCATATCCTGTGACAATCATCATAGCCCAGCACCTCTCAACCCTCCACTCTACAGCAGCCCAGTATCCACCAACCCCCAGCTGGCAAATAACGAGGTTCAATCCAGAAGACAAGTCTCCAGGCTTGTCTACACTACGTGCCGGATCGGCAGGCAGTGATCAATCCAGCGGGGGTCGATTTATCGCATCCAGTATAGACGTGATAAATCAACCGCTGAGCGCTGTCCCGTCAACTCCGGTATTCCACCAGAACGAGAAGCGCAAGCGGAGTCGATGGGAGAACGCCAGCTGTCAACTTACCGCAGTGAAGACACCGCGATAAGTAGCTCTAAGTACGTCGACTTCAGCTATGCTATTCACGTAGCTGGAGTTGCGTATCTTAGATCAACCCCACACGGTAGTGTAGACAAGCCCTCCCACTGCACAGAGAACAGCATCGCGCTATAACCCAGCATGCAGATGTGCAGGCCACAGACTAACATCTGGGCAGGGTTTCTACCAAAATTTTAGGGCCAGTCAACATATAACAAAGTGTGCACACCTCAGAAGTGGGAGAGCTTTGGAAGGAGAAGATGCAGCAGCAGAGATGGCTTCTTTTGCCGTCTGTTTGATGAGCTAATTGTAGGGGAATGGCTTTACGGGAAGGAAATACATGGAAGGGCAGAAAGGGAGTCAAAGTGCCTCAAGGTCAGACTTTAAGTAAATCCTGGCTGGGGACATAAAGCCAGGAGAAAGATGGTCGTGTGGTTAGAAGCGAAGGACTGGAGATCAGGAGACTGGGGTTCTATTCCTGGCTTTGTCAAAGCCCCAGCATGTGACCTTGAGCAAACCCTTTGTGCCTCAGTTTCCCCACCTGAAAACTGGGCACAACGCTACCGACAGAGTGGAGGGTGGGGTTTAATCTCTCTCTGTAAAAAGAGACTCTTTGAGAGCCTTGGCTAGAAGTCCCTGCAGTTAGGGCTACGATAAGGCCATTTTCTGTTGCTTATTACGCCGGGTATGTCTACCCAGCAGCAGGGAGGTGTAATCCCCAGCGCAGGTAGGCATATGTGCTAGCTCTGGTCGAGCGAGTGCCTAAAAACACCAGCATGGCCATGGCAGCACAGGCAGTGGCTTGGGCTAGCCAGCCAAATTCAATACTACCCAACCCCCTGGGTACATACCTGAGAAGCATCAGCCACGCTGCTAGCACGTATGTGTCTACCAGCACTGGGACTTACACCTCCCCGCTCCTGGGTAGACATACCCTCCTGCAAACTCTCACCATTCGGGCTGAAGTTTCCCAAGCTGGGTGCCTACCCCTGGCTGAATTTACTTATTTTTAACCAAACAGCTAGAAAGATTCAGCCATTTCGGAGAACAAGGTTAGGGGAAAAATACATCATTTTATCCAGGTCAAAAAATTCCTACAGCCGTTTTATTGAGAAAAATCTAGTGCCTCGATGCTTTGGAGCAAGGGCTTGAAATTTAACGGGGTCTCCCTTTCGCTGTGCCCGTGAAATTCACTCATACTTGACCAAATTATAAACGGTTGAAAAATCTCAGTTTACACATGCTCAGTAGAGACTTGTTAGTGTATGGCAGCTAAATTCTCTGCAGATTTCATCTGCACTGAGCATGCTCCGTCATAAGGGACTGAGCAGGGATTTCCCTGCAATTGCTGCTCTCACGGGGCACAGCCCCTCCCAGCAGCCTTCTGGCCAGGCAGCCCCTATGGTACCTCTTGGAAGCCATTGTATTGTTCACAGTAGGGACAGTCCCAGCAGTTGCGATTCCCGTACGGCACCACCGTGTCCTGGTTACAGAACCAACAGTTCACAGTCACGTGTGTGGGCTTCTTCCTGTTAGAGACAGAAACAGAAGGGTGTCAAACTGAGCTGGGCCAGCAAGCTAGAAGGAAACAGGGCAGCAGCCTATTTGCTCAAATGGGAAAGTACAGGTGTGTTTTATGTACGAGTCTGAGGCTAGTAACCAACTTTCCCCACCCCATGCAGCCTCAAAGTAACATCAGGATATGAATGATCCTTCTTTGAAGGGGGCAGAAGACTTGATAGATGAGTAAAGGCAATTCCAGCACCGTCCTGGCTAGCATCACTGGTGTTTGCACAAGGAAAGTACCAACAACAATGGCTTTGCCTGGAATCCCGCTCTGCTAGTTCTGCACCCCCAGAACTGCCTCTCATGCGCCATCCCCAGTGTGGCTAGCATCAACGCAACTGGAGGATGCACGACAGTACCTGCCTGGGCTACCGAGTCCTGGCACACGTTGGCGTCTGTGCTCCAGTTTCCACGGGAAAGGGAAGCCTGGGTGATATTGGACGCTGCCGTGACCATCACATTCTCTCAGGCCACATGTGGGGACATCAGAAATACGAGAGACTAGCTGATAATTGCTGTGTGCCCAAGCTGCTCGGCGCACCTCACATTAAAGGGACGCAGGTAGATCAGATTTGGCCCCAAGTTCAGCCATTGTAAACGGAAGCTTTTTACACAGCACTAGGCAAACGGACGGGCAAGGAGGACTGAAGGATTAATAGGTCTTTTCTAATGTCAGAGAAGGCAATTTTTGCTCAAAAGCCAACTATTTACCAGACCTCTGTATTGACAATCCAAACCCACTACACGGGCTAGTGCATGAGAATCAGAGAGACTAAACAGAACGAAACTGAGTAGTCTACTGTCATTGTGCAAGCAGAGAGCTGCAGCAAGGAATTCATTGTCATAAACAGGGAACAGCTAATTAGACTGTCAGGCAAGGTGCTAGATTGGCAGCCCTGGAGACTAAAATCATCCACCCACAAGACAGATCTAAAGCACTGGGCGGGGGGCCTCCCCCCCCCCCACAATGCTCCTTTGTCAACATCTCCTTTAGAGGCAAGAGGGGAGTTAATTCTCTGTGCCCTATTCAACTTGTGGTCTCTCTGCCAATAAAAATGCAGTAGTGAGATTTTTGAGATATGGATTCCTGCCCACTGGGAACTAGACTGTCACGTAAGCCACCGATTGTCAGAGGGAAACAACTTCCAATCCCCATCTTTCTGTGCCTGGGTTTGAACCATCAGCCTCGAGAGGACAGGTTCTGCAACCCCAATCCCTTGAGCCTTCCAGTCCCCCTATTTTAAAACAATCTTGATAAAATAGGAATCTCAACAAGTTTAGCCTCCTTCATGATGCAGCCTGACTGGAGAAGACCACAACAAAGGCTTTGCTTAAAGTCTCCACGTTTGGACCTCTAGGATCTCTCGGGTAAAACTTGCTGATTTGGTCTTCAACCAGGAACCGAGCCAAGAAACAAGTTTCACTGTAGTTCAAAGAACAGAGTTAATCTGTTTGGGTTTATTAAAGCCAGCCAACCAGGTCTGGGAGCGAAGGGACAGCTGCTCAAGCCAACAGCCAATCAGTGACCGTGTACACCAGCTGTCTAGAGCGACAGGGCCAGCTGCTACCCAATCAAGAATAGCAGTCTCTAGTTATGCAACGCAACAGCAGTGTCGCCAATGGACAGCGCCTTGGGAAGAGCTCCCCATGGCGCACTGCAGTAAACACTTGTGTGACAGGTGAGTGGCTGCTACACATTGACCCTGTGGGATAAAATAAGACTCCAAACACAGGCGATCTGTACCCAGGGAGGCAGACGGGTGGAGTTCTCCTTTGACGCTTGTCCAATATGTCCACAGCAGCAGGGCATGGAAGCACATCACAGGTTTGGAACTCAGGAAAAAAAAACACAGGAGCTCCAGCTGCTATGAGAAACTTCCCGTCCTTCTGCTGTGTGGAATCTGCTCTCGGCCTCCAATCTCTGTCCTTTTCCGTATTTTATCAATAGGATTTCTGTCCTGGTGCCCAGTGGGTACTCAAATCTGCTTTGAGTTACACAGATGCCTGGCTCTGCCTATAAATATTATCTGGGTGCTTATATCTCACTCAACACTACTGTATCTGTGCAGCTACAGCTAGCCAAGCATGCCGGACAGGCACTTGAATGATTAAACTCAAGAAACATTCCCTGGCCATTGGGACTACAAAACAAAGTGAAGTACCTATCTGCCCTGCCCTTCTTCTGGGAGGTGGGCAAGATGGTTGGGCCAGATATTCAACTCAAAGAAAGGGGTAGGGGCTTGGTCTGCTGATATATGCCTAGCTGACAGCCCCAGCAGGGACTGCCAATCTTCCTTCTCCCCTTTGATTGCCCACCTCAGATGGCTACTCTGTAAACAAATACGGAAAGCTGCAATTAAAATAAATCAATCCAATGGCTGAGTGACAGCAACAGACTAGGGGATGGAAGATTCAGAAAAACAGCTCCAAGGAAGAGCCAATGGAAAGGGGATACAGGAGGGTCTGAGATTAACTGACCTGTGCAGAAAAGCCTTATAGAGCATTCAGGGCAGCCAATGGACTTGCTTAAGGAAGATATTCTTGAGCCAAAAAGGCCCTGCCCCCAGCCCAGGTACGACAGACCTCAGACAGAGAGTAAACCCCAACTAACCACATTTAAGGGAAGCATGTTCTGTAGCCCCCTCGATCCTTTCAAGTGAAATCCACTGAATAAACAGGGTGACCCTGAGTGACAACAGCCTTTTTGCAGGCCTGTGGCTCACTAAGTCTCAAGGAGTTGGTGGGGGCTGGGGGGAGAAGGGTGGTATACAGGGTTCTCCTATCCACCTCTGTGTTTACATACCCTGCACTCACTGTGAATGAAAGCTGCCTGGCCACCCAGTGCCGGGGCAAGCTGAAGAGTAAGTAACTACTTCAGTTCTCTTGGGCAGTAGAAATGCCATTGGAAGCAAGTAGAGGGGAAAAGGCTTCTTGCTGCTCTGCACATGCCCAACGCCACTCTCTGCAACACCACCTCATTGCAAGACACAGATGCCTTAGGGCCCCCAGGAAAAGCTGCCTTAAAGATGAAGCTGAAAATCTGCCCAAGCACCTCTCACAGCCACTGTCCACAGTCAGTCAGCTGGCCACAAAGGCCCATTTGAACAACAGCTGTTGGTGGAACAGGAGCAGAAATGCCCATCTGCAGGCATCTCCTTCACACAAGCCCTCAGGACAGAGGCAGAAGCCAACCCACCCAGAGCATTGGCACTCGTTCATCAGTGGACTGTGGCCAGCTCTGCTGGGACCCACATGACAGCTCCCTTTGAGTCCTGGATTATCCAGCAGCCCTTGATGAGGGATCATACCGACAACTGCAACCTCGAAAGCCAGCACATAACATGCTTATAAACCCTCCCAGTGCCCTAGTGTGGGGGTCTATGCCGAGAGATCAGAGCCGAGAAAGATTCTCTGAGGATACCAACTAGGTACAGATGGCAGGGCTGGGGGCTTTCCTTTCCCTTGTCCCTTTTCCCACCTTCGCGCCCCTTTCAGCCTCCTGGATTGTGACTCCTGTCCATCTTTTCCCCCCACTTCTCCCCCAGTGCCACCAAGACTGCTTTCCCTACTCCTGCTTAAGAGACCTGGCCAGGGATCAGTCACAGCAAGGAGCTCTCTGCTGGCCATCCTGGCCCCGTGTCAAAGGGAGCGCTGCAGGCATTGTTACAGAACTAGTTCAGTTAAAGATCTTCTATACACTCTCTGCTGACAGGGAACTGTTCCCTCCACAATCCACAAAGGACCCTGCTGCAAGGGAAGCTACTGACTGAAGGACTTGGGCGAATCTCAGAGAACCAGTGAGAAGAAGCAGCCACCGCTACCACCAGTGATAAGATTATAAATGTCAGGATACGAAATGCTAGCCAGACGGCAGGAGTTAAAGGGAGTGTGATAGGGACATGGGTACACCCCCTAATGCAAGACACTCCTATTTGAGACAGGAGACTTGGCAGGACCATATATAAAGGGGTCAGCTTCAGCTCTTGAGTTTCTCCCACCATGCTCAACAGTGCTGCTTCTGTCTACCAGTGAAGTTCAAGGTGGCGTGGAAAGTCATACCGCGGAGATAAAAATACTGCCCTACACCAGAATACCCATCCCCATAGTGGGCTCTATGGCAGGCAATAGAGTGGGTCAGGGAGGAGAAGAAAGAAAGGAGAGAGAAACAAACACACATTGAAACCAACAGTCTATTGGTTAGCGGGTGTGAATGGGAGAGTCCTGGAGATTTGGGGCCAGAGAAAGATGGTCATCTTCACAGGTGAGCGTTCTGGATCAGAGACACAACAATGTTAACCTCAAGCGTTCCAGAAATCACGGGTACTCTTTCTCTTCTGGTTTCTGAGTCTGTAAGGTACACTCTGGTCACATTGTCAAGCTTTTCTTTGCAATCACGAGGGCTGGCTTTTTTAAAATGAAAATGGATTCTCATGTAATCACAAACTTCTAGGAACGGGAACATTAAGAAATACACCAAATATCTCAGCCCATGTGCAATGTGCCTCAGGTGGCACGTGATCAGGATTCATCACTGAATTTGGTCCGCTGGTTGGATCATTAGCTTCCCCAGCCCGGGCCGGGTCCTGACAGGGAGTGAGACAAGAACGCCCAGGCCCCCCCCACCAAATACCATGAAACTCGTACTAAAATTGCAAGAGCTCGCTACCCTGGAGATAGTAAACAGTCATATTTGCTGCCTAAGTTATAACTAAGTGGTCTCAGCCCAGCTCCCAGGTGCGCACCTCTCAAAAACACCAGCACAACTGGCACCAACTGGTTCCCTTCATGGCAATCTCAGCAGAGCACACAACAAGTAAGTGGGCATGAGAGTTTGATCCCTAGCGGGTGGTCTCCTTACACAACATTAAAACATTCGTGGGCAAGCTTGCCTAGCTGCTGTTGTGCTGTACCTGCTTTGTGCTTAAGATGAGGTCATTGATCCCCAGGGCTGAGAACGGAGCATGAATATCACACACACACAAACACGGTGATTTTTCATTAGGGAAAAAAAGGCATATTCTGAACTCCAGTGGAAATCCTAGAGAAGACAAGGCAGTCTGTAGTCTTCTTATGAATTAGCAGGTCTAGTTAAAGACTATGAGGGAGCCTAGGGTTTACCTGGACCTGCTAATTTGTGTGAAAACTATGCACTGTCTTGTCTTCCCTAGGATTTTAGCTCATGTTGGTTAACGCTAGTTAAGAGCGAATCTTCTCCCCTGCAGTTGAAGACAAGACCACATGGAGAAAATCTTCAGAGGTTAAGAGACCCATAGGCAAGAGAGGCCCTTCCTTCCATCCGCCCTGAGATTTATTTTTATGTTGTAAATATTTTAATGCCCAACGTGCTCAATTCAAGACAGGCACTGAAAGAAAACTGTTAAAATGGGGGGGGGGGGATGGGGATGCCCTTCCTTTTGATTAGGTGGCCAATCCAAGTAAACCACGGGCTACCAGCATTCACCTTTCAGCAGCCAAGCAGACCACCATACAGGAGTTTGAGGTCCATGTGAGGCACACTTCAGCCTACATCTGGCTTCTCCAGACAGATGTGCTAGAGAGCACGCTCCCCAGCCCTTTAAGGATGATATAGTACTGGGTGCCAAAACGGGGGTAGGGTCTATTGGGTCCGCCTCTGAGAAACTAGGAGAAAAGGAGTGCTTTCATCCCATCCAAAGGTTTGCTGGTACCAGAGACTACACAGGAGAACTAGACTAATACGTACAAGAGCACTTGCTAGTGCGGGAAGAGCATGGAAGTTCCGATTCCCACAAAAATGCTTCTGTTTCTCACCTCCAGATTTTGCATCCTTATCAGGGCGGGGGAACGGCCACAAAGGGTTAAATATCAACCCTTCCTTCACACAAAGGATCAGGATTTCTCCAGCTCCTCCTGCTTATTCGGGATAAGAAGCAATAATCCCCCTTGTGTGGCCCTGTAATCTGTTGCCATGGAAATGGGTTCAAAAATCAGAAGAGCCCAACCTCATGGAGGGGATGATGGTCTGTGGTGAGAGCGTGTGGGTGGGATATTACCCATCTAATTGCAGGGCAGGAATGAGGGCTGAAAGCATGGGTACGGAGAGATTTCCCTAGGCTGAACTCCAAGGGAACTGTTCCAAGGTTCTAGAATGACACAAGGTTGGATCAAGTTTTAAAACGTATTATTTAACAAATGTACCCTTTTGTGTGTGTGTTAAATCTTCCCTAGAGGCAGCCACACACCCATCTGATCAGAGGGTCAATGCTACATCTTAAATCAGTGTTCTCAATCCCCCAGACTACACCAGTCTCCCTGAGTACCCCCTCCACACCAACCCCTCCCACTCCCAGCGAGAATTGAAATTGCTTGAAAAACTGTCCTTCATCAATGGAAACTTGACCAGAAACTGATGTCTACACTGCAACTAGGAACCTGTTTCCTGCTGCAGGCAGAGCAAGTGTAGACATGCCCAGTGACCTGAGAGTAACTTAGGTTCGCAGACATCATAGGTGCTAACTACCCCATTCATCTCACTGGGATGGGGTCTCTCAGAAACCCAGGCTGCCCTGGGGGGGGGGGCCCACTAGCAGCAGGGGTTTCAGAATTAACAACCCATTAATTTGTATGGGATAATTCACACTTCTTCCAGGTACTATTCCAGTACCCCAGCCCAGTAGAGAATTCTGCAGCGAGGCGTTGCTGCCACCCCATCGTCCCTTTGCGGGGGTGCTGTTAGCAAGTATATGAGACTGGGAAGCACTGGTGGAATAGTTTTTTACAGTACTTCATCCCAGCAGTGCTCAGCACAGCTATGTTACCCCCAAACAGTTATGAAGACCAGTCCCTGAGAATGTTTTCAGAACATGGATAATTTCCCTGTAGCGAAGAGGAAAAAAAAAAAAAAAAAAAAAAGCTAAGATTCTCTGGATTCCACAAGCACATTCCACCTAAGCCATTTAAGCAAAGCAAAGTCATTCCACTGCCTCTAGGGATACTTTGGCTAAATCAGCACCAAGAATGGTCATGGAAGCATGGCTTATTTCATGGAAGATAGCTGCAGGCCATCAGTTTCTTATCTAACCTTAATATCAAATGGAAATGTCAGGTTCTGTACATGAGGGAAACACTGATTGTTGGCCTATTTGTTCATTTATATAAAGCCTACGTGTTTTAGGATAAACGACTATTCTGCTGTAGGTGCCTTATTTCCATTTGAAACTTCAAACTGTAAATGAACCTTACACTGGTCATGGGGCCGTCTCCTACTCCAATGAAGCACTTTATGGGTGACAGGATGGCCCAAGCTTGCTCTGTTACACAAAAAGCACATCTCAAACACTGGTTTCAAGTTATGCTAGTTCTAAACTTTTCAAATTCAACTCAGCTCCCTGTGTGCAGTACAAATCCTGACTCCTCCCCAGATACATGAGGCTATAAAAAACAATGTTTGCAAGGAATGAGCCTGAAAAAGGGGAAAAGATAACAAATAGAAACTTATACAGGGTTTTAAAGCTTCCTTAGGCCAGTACAACTCCATTCGATGCAGCAGGAATCACCAAAAATAACCAAAGCCTAAATAGCAGCATTAACCCCTCCTTACCTTTCTAAGTTGCTATATTACTCCACTATATGGCATGAGTGTACCATCTTGGCATTGCTTTCCTTAGTGGGATACTGTTACATTGCACTTATACACCCACCCCCCCCGCCCCCTGCAAGTCAACCAAACAAAAGTCTGCAAAACAAGCAAGTATCTCTCGCCTCCCCCATTATAATGCACTGTTCAACTGCTTTTTAAAAATAATAATAATAATAATATTGGAGACGGAAAGAAAATCTCAAAGCCTGAGGCCAAGTCTACACTACAAACACACTGACTTAACACCCAGTGCAGATAGTGCTATGACATGGGAGAGTTTCTCCAATTGACATAGCTACCGCCTCTCGCAGAGGTGGATTAACTATGCCAACGGGAGCTCTCCCGTCAGCATAGTAGTGTCTTCACTAAGGCCAGGTCTACACTACCGCTCACTTCGGTATAATTTATACTCCTGGGGGAATTCTGTGCCAATGCGCAATGCAGAATTTGTGCAGAATTAATGTTCTGCGTAGAATTTTATTTTATCCCGCAGAATAGGTGCTGTAGAGCTGCTGGACTCTCCCAGTGTACCTACCCCTCCAGCATGCCCCAAATACCCTCTACAGCACTCCCCAACTGTACCCCCCCTTCCAACTGCCCCTCCCCCTGCCATTGTCCTCTATTTAGGAACTTGAAATATGGTAACGCTATGGAGGCAGGGTGAAAAAATGAGAATCAACTAAGATTGGAGGGGCAGAGTTTTTTCCCCCAAGCTGTGCCCAGCTGGCATATGTGACACACCCAGAGTGAGGCACTCAACAAAAACATAGGGGTTTCTTTAATTCTCTACTCATGGGGAAATCTTTTGTTGTTGTCTGTATTGTTACAGACATACTTGCTGACAGGTAGTTTGAAATAAATCATCAAAATAATTGAAACCGGAGTGATTATATTGTGTTATTTTGACAAATAAAACATGGAGAATGTTAAAATATTGTGTGCAGAATTTTTAATTTTTTGGCACAGAATTCCACCAGGAGTAAATTACATTGCTCGGGGGTACAAATAAGCCACCCTCCGGAGCAACATAAATTACACCCACCTAAGCACCGGTGTTGACAGTACTATGTCAGCAGGAGAGCTTCTCCGGCCGACATATTAAATCCACCTCCATGAGAGGTGGTAGCTATGACAACGGGAGAACTCTCTCCCATCAGCATAGACCATCTTCACCAGACACACTGCAGCGGAGCAGCTGCATCGGTGCAGGTGTGCAGATGTAGCACTTCTCGTATAGATTAGCCCTTAAGCACTGTGCAGCTGCAGCTTTTAAGTGTAGAGCTGCCATGAGACTTGGGTAAATAACTTATTGTAATATAGTTAACAAAAAATGCCAGCCATCTACTGGAGGAAGGGAAGACACTTTAGATTTTATGAATTTACGTATCTCCTATAATAGCCAAGTGCTTGGTGTTCAGTTATGGAACACAAAGACAGGAAATAGCTCTGGGGATGGGGAAAAATGTATCCGGCTATCTCCCTACAAATAACTGCTCCCATACAGCTCAGATTTTTGCCCATTTTGGAATTTTGTTTCCTAGACAGATACTGAAATTATGGAAGAAATTAACCCAGACAGAAATGCCATTGTCAGTTACACTCTTACCCATTCTACATATTTTACCATACACAATTTTACCATAACACCCAAAAGTCCCAAGAGCAACTGAGGCATCATTGTGCTTGGCACTGAACAATCACATAAAGACACAGTGTTTGCCACAAAGAGCTTATAACTAGACTTAACAGAATTTGATTTTTTAAAAATAATTGTGAGAAATACCAATTTTTAAGCATTTTTTCATCTTTGATCAATTTAAATTTTTACAGTTGTGGAAAATGAATGGGGGGGGGTCAGACACTAATTATTTAATGGCAGGAGACATAACTACTTTTGGAATTTCAAAGCTTTATAACCGTTAAAACACAAGTTGCCAACATCGTGTCAAAATATACAAAGCAAGTAGCCTTCAATCAAACTAAGAAGTGCTGAAGCGGCATTTTTCTTAGCAGTAAAGGTTGATAATCCAGGGAAATATTTTTTTCCCGGGTTTACGGTGAAACTGACCTTTATGGCCATTTGCTGATAAAAATTTAATCCTTCCAAGCCTCTTTAGAGCCTAAATACCATGGGGATCAGGCAGGCCCATGGCACCCAAACGGGACAGCTCCGACGGTTTACGGACTGGCTGCTCTAGGTCCCGCCTATTCCTCGGGAGCGGGAGCATCCATTATCCGCCCTTCCTACTCCACCCGTGCTCTGTGCCAAAGCTCGCAGCGGCCGGGCTCTTTTCTTCATGGTGCCGAACCCCGCTTTTGCTGCCCGGGCTTCAGTGACAAGCTCGGGGGGGGGGGAGAGCTACGTCTCCTCCCTTGTTTCGCAGAGGACTCCGGGCTTCCTTCCCCTTTATTGTCTCTCCTACAACTACCCGTGCTCCACCCCCCTATGGAGTCACCCACATGGCAAGCACGGTCCCCTCCACGTGTCGTCCCCGCTCCTACAGCCCGGCCAGCCGGCAGCGCCAATACCACACCGAGCGCCCGGGAGCCCAGTCCCCACTTTCCCCCGCTAGGGGAGTCCCCTTCGACCGCAGCCAGCGTGCGTCCCCGAGGCAGGGCACCCCGCCTCCCGCGGCGGCAGCAGCAGGACCCAGGCACCCATCGCCGCCTCCGTACAAAGGGAGCCCCGCCGGGGGGGAGGGAGGAAGCGGGGAAAGCCCCGCGCCTACTGGAGGAGCCCGGCGGCAGCGGGCCGGCTCGGTTCCGGTCCCCGCGCCCCGAGCGCATGCGGCAGAAGAAGAGGCCGCCCCTTACCTCCGCGCGATCTTGTAGAGCAGCAGCCCGGCGGCAGCGCAGACGGTGACCCCCAGCCCCCCGGCCAGGCCGGCGACCGGGCAGCCGGCCAGCAGCGCGCTGACGGCCTCCATTGCCGGAGCGGCCCGTGGAACGCTGGCCCGCCCGCTCCGAACGCGGAGTAGCCCGCGCGCAGAACGCGCCCGGCCCTCCACGCGCTCGCCTCGCCAGCCAATCCGCCGCCTGCGACCTTCGCCGCCGCGCTTTGTAAGCGCCGCCGGCCGCCCCGCCACCCCGCCGCGCACCCGCCGCTCCGCCAATCAGCGGCGGGCAGAGGGGGCGGGTGGGGATCTCGGAGGCTCGGCGGAGGGGGGAGCATGAAACTGACGCATGCTTCGGAGGAGGCCCCCCGGCTCCTGCGTCTGCAGCGGCTGGCCGGGCTGGAACGCGGAGGTGGGCGTAGGAGTGGAGGATGCAGCGTGAAAGGCCAATGTCGTGCCAGCAGGGGCTGCGAATCGTGGTGGTGGCGGCGTGTGTGTGATTCAAGCGCGCAGCTGCTGGCATGGCCGGAGGAAGAGGAGGGCCGTGGTCAGAGAGCAGCACGGATTGGTCATGCCACGCACGGGGAGGGCACAGGGGGAAGAGGCTGGTTGTGAAATGTTAAGATCGTGCGGAGCAAAGGAGGCGCCGAAGAACGGTGCGTGACAATCCCTCTCACAGTCAAACCCGCGGCAGATGGTAGGTGAGTGAAAGTCAGAGAACGCTGAAGAGCCAGACTGCGGCTTGCCCGGGCTCATTCTGTGCCTTGCCCTCAGCTTGGAGTGAAGAGTGACCCTGTTTCCTTTCCTTATGGGAAATGTTACATCTTGTCTACGAGCCTGGGGCTTGTAAACAGTGGAAAGGCCCCGAGGTGCGGCCCCCTCCCGTTTTCAGACGGGCCAGGTAAATCCCGGTTTTTCAGCAAGTTTGTGGTCTTGGAGAGAAAAGTGACAGGAAAGCAGGCTCGTGTTGCTTAACAAATACTGGTGAGTTAAAGGTCTCCTCTACAGCAGCCCAGCACTGACTTTCAGAGCTGATGGCTAGAGCCAGTAATTTTATTGTAGAGTAACTAGGGCAGGGCCCCTTCCCTCCTGCCTCTCCTCAACTCCCCATATACCTCAGAGACCTTTTTCCTGGTCGAACACCAGGTGCAGTGTATTTACAATATTAGTTTCCACTACCCATATACTCTATACTCTGAAACTCTATACTGTAAAAAGAACAGGACCTTTTGTGGCACCTTAGAGACTAATACATTTGTTAGTCTCAAGGTGCCACAAGTACTCCTGTTCTTTTTGCGGATACAGACTAACACGGCTGCTACTCTGAACTCTGTACTGTGCCACTCCCAGCAGTCCTGGGGAACCCTCAGCTCCTGGGGCAAGCAGGGAAAAGCACTCTTTCTTTCTGCCTCCCTGTGCCTTTTGTACCATTTGCCTAATTAGCCTCTCAGTTCTCAGCCCATCAGTTGGGCACAGCTCTTCTTAATGAGGTCTGCTCTGGAGTAATGAATTAGAGCTGCTGTGCCCAGCAGTCTGTCACATGCCTCTCCCCCCCCCACACACACACACACTCTCCATCCCTTACCAGAGGTGCCTCCCTGGGGAGTCTCTCTATCCCTAGGGTGATCATCTGGGTCACCCTTGTGGAATCTGGTCAGTCTCCACCCACAGAAATCACACTTTGGGGGAGAAGGATACTCCCACAGCTCAGGCTCAGCCCACAAGTCTTCACCCCGTGGGCACTTGGGGGAATTGTTCACAAGATTCTCTCCCTTTGTATCTGGCAACGGATCAAGGTTACTCCCTTTATCCCCCTGATCACGCGGGGCCTCGGGTTCTCCCAACCCTCAAAACTATGCCTGGGTTTTTTCTCCTTGGGGCTGTGGGGTCCCCCAGCTTCTACTAAGGAGTTTGGGCTATTTCCCCTGTACCTCCCTTCCTCAATTCCTATCCCCGCACCCTCAGTTTCCCAAAGGGCTCTCCTTTCCTTCTGACTTAGGCTTTGTTGTCTAGAGGCTTCTATTGCTTCTCCTTCGGGCTCATTCTCTTTTCTCTCCCCTCTGGCTTCCTTTTCCCCCACCCTGGGATTCCTTATACCGCCTTGTTTCCCTATTGGGAAGGGGTTTCAGTCAGTGCCCAATACAACCGGATAGAGCACCTGTCCACTATCCTGACCTGTTTCCAACAAAACCTCCCACAGAACTCAAGGGGCACCCAGGCCCTAGGGCAGCACCTTTTATCCTCATGGACTCTATGTTCATGGTTGCTCCTAGAACAGGGGTTCTCAAACTGGGGGGCGGGACCGCTCAGGGGGTTGTGAGGTTATTACATGAGGGGGGGTCCACAAGCTGTCAGCCTCCACCCCAAACCCCACTTCGCCTGCAGCATTTATAATGGTGTTAAATAGATAAAAACATGTTTTTAATTGATAAGGGGGGGGTTGCATTCAGAGGCTTGCTATGTGAAAGGGGTCACCAGTACAAAAGTTTGAGAACCACTGTCCTAGAATCATCCAGTGAGACTTCACCAGGTCCCTCCAGACCAGAGAGCAAGCTGAGGCTGTATCCACAAGGCCCCTCCTGAGTTTCCTCCCCACCATAACTGAAGTGTAGACAGTTTGTCCATTGCTTCTCTCTAGTTCCAGTCCAGCTACAAAACTCACCAAACCACAGTCCATGTAAAGGCAATCCCTTTGTGTGTGTCCCTGTCACCTGTCTCTCTCTTCCCTTCCTGCTGAGGGTCTCTGGTCTGCCTCCCATGCTCCAGACCCCTATACGGTTGTCCTCCTTTCCTGGGAAAGTTCACCTCTTTGCATTCCTCCGTTAATATCATGGCCGAATCCATCAAACCCGGTAGATGCTTCCTGACCCACACTCGTATGTTCTCAGGAAGGCCCTGAAGGAACTGTTCTAGCACTGGAGCTCCCATTATTTCCCCCACAGTTTGGGTGTATGGTCTCAGCCAGCAGATGACCCAGTCTGTCTGCTTTTGGGTGATTGCCCAGGACCATAAACCCCCAGCCCGCCTTGCAGATCAGAACTTTCAGTGGCACTTCAGTGGACAGCCCCACCTGCTCCAAGATGGCTGCCCTAACTGCCTTGTAATTCCTGGCCTAAGCCTCATTCAGAGCCATATAGGCCACTTGGGCTTCCCCCCCAGATAGGGAGCCAGCCTCAGGGCCCAGGTTCCCCTATTCCAACCTGAACCCATAGCTACCCTCTCAAAAGTGCCCAGAATGCAACAGAATCATCAGCAGGGCCCATCTTACATAGGCCCTAGGCCGTGTCTGGTTACCATCCCCCATCATAGGACTCACCACTTTCTGTAGGAGCTGCTGCTACATGTTGGCTTGTTCTCTTATGAAATCCGGCAAGCTTTTCTGCTGCGAGGCCTGCCTTTCCGTGTGATAGGATTGTTGGAAACTTTGCAGGGTCTTATCAGTTTCTTCTTGCTGTTTTACCAGCCATTGCAGGGTCTCCTCCATCATCCAGGCCGCCAAACCTTCATGCTGGCTAAGATCCCAGACAAGCCCCCATGTGTGGCAGGGCCCTCTCTCTCCTGCCTCTGCTCAAGTTCACGAACAGTTCAGAGACCTTTTTTGGATAAAACACCCCCGGTGCAGTTTATTTACAATATTAGTCTGCACCACCTCTATATCCTCCCTCCAACAGTCCTATGGAGCCCTCAGCTCCGAAGGTGAGCAGGGAAGAACATTCTCTCCCATCCCACTTTCTTCCTGTGCCTTTTGTACCATCTGCCTAATGGCCTGATTAGTCTCTCAATCCTCCTCAGCCCATCAGTTAGGCACAGCTCCTCTTAATGAGGTCTGCTCTGGAGTCAGTGATTAGAGCAGCAGTGACCAGAGTGCTGGCTCAGCTGCTATTTCCCAGCACCCCTCTGGCTCCCTGCTTTTGACCTTGTGACCCTGTTTCATCATTCGTTGTCCCCTGCCTTTACTTGAACCCTGGATTTAGTGCTTCCTCCTCTCAGGCTAGGGGAGGAGCCTTCTGATAAAGGCAGGCTTGTTCCCTCCCCTCACTCAATAAGTGCTATTGCCCAGCACTCCATCACAGTACCCAGCCCAGTTTATGGCTGTGAAAGGGAAGTGGCACCTGGGCTGCTGCTTCTGGCTGGCTGTAAGTGGGGCAGCTCTTTGGCTGAGCAAATGTTGTGCCTTTGGCTATAAAGAGGGTCAGTTCAATAGAGTGGTGCAGCCTAGGATAGACAAGAGGGGCTGCTTTTAAGAAACCGGCACTAGTTTTATGTTTCTCAACTTCTGGACACCCATATTTGGCCTAATTTTCCAGAGGTGCTAAGTACCCACAGTTCCCACTGACATCAAATGAAATTCCAGGTGTGAGCAATTTTGAAAACTAAAGACCAAGCTGTTTCAAAAACTGGGCACCCAGAACCAATGGACAATCAGAAAATTTGGCTGAGACACCCGTATTCTAATGGTAGCTCTGACACACACCCTTCTTCTGGCATTGGTCAAGTCACTTATAATTTCTGCCTCCTTTTTCTCCAACTGTACAAGAGATACATTCCTGCTTCATAATTATGAAGCAAGGCTGCTTCCAAGTGAGTACTTACTACAAATGAAGCAGGACCACAAAGACAGATGGGGAATAAGGCAGAACATAAAAGAAAAGGGGAATAAGAGAATGGAGTGAATAAAGACTAAACATCTTCAAAGTTGGAGGAAATCAGTTACTTTTCAGAGGAAAAAGAAATGACAAATGAAGACTGACCACTTCCTCAAGGCACTACCATAATATATAACCAGTCATGCCAACAGCCTTGTGAGGAGCCATGATCCATCCACTCACCTGTAGCTGGACCCCCAGATCCCAACGGTCCCTATCAGTTCCATCAGAGCTACCACAAAAATTAGACTTACAGAAACTGGCATCCTGAACCCCTGTACAGCTTGTTTTAACCATTCTCCTACAATGGGTGAAATCCTGGCCTCACTGTTGTCAATGGGAGTTTTGTCACTGACTTCAATGGGGCCAGGATATTACCCAGTATTTGCAACATGGTGCTAGGAAGCAAGAACCTGGAAGTGACCGACTAGTATATTTTCATTGCCCAAACAGAATGAATTTTTAAAAATTAAGACTGCATCAATTGTGAAAAAAACATAGTAAACATCTCAGCAAAAAAACGAATCCCCTGCTTGTTTAGGTATTTTAATGTGGATGTCCCTTGAACTATTTCCAGTCCTTCCCTCCGATAATGGAGTTAGATTTACAGAAGCAGACCTCAGTGAGAGACTACTCACAAAGCATAACGTTATAGGTGTATAAATCTTTACAGGATTAGGGCCTTAGACTTTTATTGAACTTTTTGGATTTTAGTGTAAAGGGGAGGGAATAATTTAAATTTGAATTCATCTTCCAACAGCTGTCAATATAGTATGTTCAATCCCCATCAAATTATTTGCCAGGGTCATTAGTAAAACAACCAAAACACCTTATTGAACAGGCTTAGGTTTTTTTAAAAACCCTTTTTGTAATCTCAAGTTCTGAGCCTTTCAAGCAAACCACTAATTTCCCGTTTTCTAAAAGGGAGGCACCAGCAGCCCAGACACTTGACTAATGCTGTAAAAGTGAGCCAATGTACATGAAAAACAGGAACAGTTTAAGAAAGCAGATCTCAGATTCAAGTTTTGAAGGAATAAGCAGCAAAAATATTTTGGTTTCAACACTGACAGTTTTGATTCCCACAAAGGTTTTAAAGAGAGACAAGAAGCAAAACTATTTTAAGAGTCCTTTCACAATTTCTAGTTTATTCAACTCTTTGAATTTAAAATAAATTTTTTTTTTTTTAAACAAATGTTACATTCTCTCCTTTCCAATGAGCCATTGCAGGATTTAATAAATTCTTCTATAGTTACATTGGGCTTCATCTGTAGGGTACATATGCTTCACTTTCCTCCTACCTCTGCAATTGTCCTCAACGGGGGCTTAACTGTTAGCATCCAGACTGGCATGTTGTTACAGAGACAGAGTGGGTCAGTAATCACATTTCTAACCATCATGCTTATTCTCATTAGCTTTTTACAAGCAGACAGGATTCCAGAGCCCTCGCCTCACTCATGGGCTTTTTCCTAACAATTTGTAACACCCTCCCAAGTCTGAGTTTGCTTCTTGGTGAAGTTAGAGAAGTAAACACTGGTATATGCCCAAGAATTCAACACCTGCTGAAGTCACAAGCAGCTCAGTTGTTCAGTTCAGCTGTAGAAAAGACAGAAGATGATCTCTCTTGCACTGCAGCATTTGTCTCAGCTGTTAAAGCAAATTACACTAATGGGTACAAGAACACAGTGGCCAGTCAAAAAGGCAAAACCAAATGTAACCCTTTAAGTCCCCCAAAATTATCCAGAAACACCCAGCAATTATACCTGGACAGTGATATCTAGGCCACTGGATGCTACAACAATATAAATGACTGCTTAAGTATAAGCACATTTCAATAGCCCCATGAAAGGATTAGAGCTATGCAGGGTGTGTAATTTAAAATTGAGAGGCAGGAGCTATGTCATTGACCAGTGGTGAAAGATGACCAAAGTGGTGGGGGAGGAACCATTCAATCTGGTCTCTTTGGAGCACACGAGATTACTGAACCTACATGAAGTGGGGTGAGAACAGTCCAATAGGTTGTACTGGAGTAGGAGATCGGTCTCTCTCCATTTTTAACTTTATAAATTGTTTCATTAAGTCTCATTACATAGCTTTATATGGTTTTTACTTAGCCTAGTGAGGTCGCAAGGGTTATCAGGAGGTAAGATGTGCATGATTGCATTCCAATCACCAAGTTGCTGTTCCTCAGGGGCAAGTCAGATTAATAATTATTGATAACCAATTAAAACTGTTTAGCTCCTAAATATTGCACCAGAAAGTGGAGCTCTAGAGTTGGCTTCATACCTTGAAGAATTTGTACTGATTCCCCCATGCCATTCAGAAAAGAAGAGGTCACCATTGGAGATGAGGAAAGTAATAGATCAGAGAAGACTTAAATGATGCAAACATTAAATTAGGTGCCCTCCCAAGTATGGTTCAAGTTTCTCTCAGGGAAGCTATTTTGCTTAACATTTACAGGAATGTCTTCCAATATAGTGGCTCATCCAGGAGATTCCGGCATGAACATTTTATCCTGGTCAAGTCACGTGTTACAAAGCTGCCTCACTGTGCTCAGTACCCCATTCTGAAAGCTCACATGGGTGATGAATATTACACCCATGAATCAACCCCGAAGCACACTGCAAGGGCTCAGGGCTCAAGACTTCTGGAAAATATTGTGTGACACCAGTAGGTGGTCTCAGTTTCAGACTCCAAACCAGTTCCTCTCCCACTTCAATACAGTTTTAATGACTATCAATCCAAGAAAGATCTCAATAGCACAGGTACATATATGCCACATATACCTGTACTTAAAGAAAAGGACAACCAAAACATACATAAATTAAATAGCATGATTTAATTTAGTAGCAGTTTAATTCTGAATCATCTCTCCTTAAGTTAAAAAGTTATAATTAACTATTAACGTTAATGAGTTGAAACCTTCCAGAAAGCATGAATCCAAAAGGAAAAAGTGTCCAGCAGGTGATCAGAGACTCATAGCTATTCTCCATCTTCATCACCTGTATCAGTCTCTTAATGGCTATTTGCTCAATGTCAGTTTTTATTTTCCAGAGGATGCTCCCTGGCTCTGCTACTTAGTGTGGTCTTCCAACAGGTACACAATTAGCTCATAGGTGGACAACACAATGGCTGTGTTTGGTATCTGCCTGATGAGCTGCGCAAAGAGTCCTCTATAGAAAGCCAGGTAGCCTTCCTCACGTGCTACCAGACGAGCCGTCTGAAAGAAAGTCTTGTATTTTGTGCCTTCCTCTCGCAGTCTTGTCCGTATGACCTCTGGAGGGGAACAAACAGAGCACTAGGTTAGTGTCTCCAGTCAAATCCCCCAGCCCAGAAACACTTACAGGTTAGGAAAGAGCCTGCATAGCTCAGGGCAACCAGAACCTTACCCTGGACAAGGGAGATTCCTGTTGGATAATCCGCTCACCTACACTTACAAACCCTGGAGTCCTGCAGGCACAGCTTGCCAGGAAGGCAGGAGGTTAAAATTGGTTTTTCACTTCCATGTAAACACCAAACTGCACAATAAATGGATGGCTTGCTTATGAGGGCTGTTACTCAGCTGACCACCTCCTCGGTTTCTGCTCACATTCCTCACACTGTGCACAGTTAAGTAGGTCTGTGCTCTCCTCAAACTGGCGTATGGGGCGAGCTGTGGCTTGGTGGCATTTACCATGAAATGGAGGGAAGCCACTTTTGATTTGGCAGAGCTATGGTGTTGTTCAAGGCCATAGCGGTGATCAACAGATGCACTTGGGCTGGATTCCAACTGACTGAACAAGAGAGGCGGCTTGCAGTGCAGTGCTTTCTATGAGGGGCCCGGAACTCTGAAACGAACTTCCTCCTCTGCTCCAAAATAGCTGGGGTCCATTGAACTTCAGAACATCTTGCAAGGTGCATCAATTTGTGTGGGCTGCTGTGGTGGGCAGCTTTGGAGAGGAATCAGATTTGGGGGGTGGGGGGGGGGGGTCTGCATGGTGTGTGGGCTGTTTAGCTTTATGGCAGCAGCACCTACCTGCCTTAGATAGTTGCCACTTGTAATTTGTATAAATCAAAACATGCCTTCTCCAAGAGGCAGGCTCTCTTTGGACAAGTCACCCTAGATTTTTTTCTTACCTGACTCATTTGCACATAAATTTATATACTGTTCAGGTATGATAGAAGTGAAAAACAGTCTCTGTACAGTTGCAATGAAAATCTGGCCTCATATAATCTGTCTGGAGAGCTATGGTAAAGAAAGGCTTCTTATAGATTCAGAGCATTGATGGCAATATGAAGTCTGTACGTAGCTGCATCCATTAAACAAGGTACTGAGGACAATTTAAAAAGGAAGAGGAAGGCCTGGAATAGAATTAGTCAAGGGTTTGGTGAATCAGATTTCATGGTCTTGTCTCCCCCCGCTCCTTTCCATTTGTGATGTGATCTGTTGCCTAAAAGTTAGTGCCGAGAATGAGGGAAAAGCCCAGAGTGGCATTTTCATGGTAGCATCTAAGGGTATCAGACTAAGAATTCAAGCTATGTTAACAGCCAGTATCTAGGGCTTTGATTTTAAAAGGAAGGAGAGAAGTTGGCAGAGAGATGTGCAGGGAATCAGACTGATTTTTCCATAAAGCACAGCATACAGTGGAGTAAAGAGATACTGCTGGATAAGGAAAAGAGAATCATTGGCATTTTAGAGCCAGCCTCATTGCCCTGTTTCCATCTCTCACTTCAGCAGCTTTCTCCATGCTACCCTTTCTGTGTGGAATGCCCATCAATTTTCATTGTCTGAGGGGAGGGTGATGGCTTGGCCAAATCCCTGCTAAACCCCTCTGCTGAGCTGCCTACAAGAGGTGGGATGGGCACCTATTTAACCATGACGACACACACAATCCAAAATGCCGCAACCTTGTCATTCCCTAGCCCTTTCTCTCTCGTTGCATCTCTTCAGGACAGAAACAATAGTCTACTTGTTCTGTAAAACACTTAGCTCACTTTGAGTGCTGCATAAATGACTGGAGGTAATAAAAATGAAACAAACACACTCATGCTCCAAAGACCTGTGAGGAGCTGGATGAGGCTACTAGTGAGAAACGGGAAGGGAGGGAGGAAGAGTTAGCAAACCTCCTTCAGGAAGTCCCAGCAATTAGCTGTTTAGCTAGCATGGGGTAATGGGAACAATGCTGAAAATCTGGGTACATAGACAGTCACTGCAGTAACGTGGCATCCGTAGACATCCAGATTAATAAGAATATTATAGCACTGTCAGCCATAGATTGATACACACTAAAGGCAACAGCTGTTCTACTGCACTGGTAAATGGAGAGTTTAACATACCATGCGGATAAGCAATACAGGAGGCACAGCCCTTAGAAACAGCAGCAGCAAACATCAGTCCAAAAAAGTTTGTGGAGTTCCTCTTGGTCCCATTAGTAGGGGAAGGGGGCAGCTGGACATCCTTCAGGTGCTTCTTTAAACTTTCATAAATAGCAAAGCAGATAATGGTCTCCGAAATCCCAGCATAGGAGGCCGTCAAGCCTCTGTAAAAACCACGGACCCCTTCTGTCTGGTAAACGTATCTAGCACACTGCAAAGCATTCATCGGCTTTGAACCCCTGACTCTAAAGGGAGCAAATTAAAACAGGGTTAGAACAAGGCAAAACTCAGAGGTTCAAAAAACTGCACAGACATTACAAATGAAAAGTGACCCAGGAGAAACAAGAGTGGCTCTCTGCTAAGTGTGGCTGCAGGAATTTTCTAGGAATGCCGTGCAGGGACTTCGAATGTTCCTTTCATTGCTTTTGGCATTGTAGTCACATTTCAAATGCCAGGAGCAGGACTGTGATGCTAAATGTGCACATTTGGCTTTTCCAATCAGCTAATACATGCTTGTGCTAATCTTTCCAGCTCCAGTCCCGGCTCCCCGTCATAGGTTAGTGCAGGGGTGGGCAACCTATGGCACACGTGCCGAAGGCGGCACGTGAGCTGATTACCACTGCCCGGGTCCTGGCCCCCAGTCTGGGGGGCTCTGCATTTTAATTTAATTTTAAATGAAGCTTCTTAAACATTTTAAAAACCTTATTTACTTTACATACAATCGTTTAGTTATATATTATAGACTTATAGAAAGAGACCTTCTAAAAACATTAAAAGGTATGACTGGCACCCGAAACCTTAAATGAGAGTGAATAAATGAAGACTCGGCACACCACTTCTGAAAGGTTGCCGCCCCCTGGTTTAGTGCTTTAATAACAGCACTATGGAAGGAGCATTGCTTTTTATTGAACTAGCAATTTCCTTCCTGGCTGGTTGTGGCAGGGCCAGAGACAAAGGTCTGTATGTGGAATGATTCTTCAGGTAACAAGCAGCATTTAGTTCAAAGGTGCCACCTAGTGACTTACTGGAGTTAGGCTTTTTAAATAATTTATAAGCTGTGTAAACCAACATATTTTCAAATACTTCTTGGTGAGTAATCTCGGTATTTTAAGGATCTTTCTGATCTATCACCCAACATATTCCCGGGGGGGGAAATTGCCATTTTAAAGAGTCACATTATTAATGTAACCTTAACTATAGCAGAGCTCTCGCTGTGGTATAATCCCCCATAGCTTTCACATCCACTAGTGACTGTGAATCATTCAGCTCAAAGCTACTTTTACGTAAGACTATCCTCTCTCTCTCTCTCTCTCTCTCTCTCTCTCTCTCTCTCTCTCTAAGACATATGGTTAGGAGTAATAGGATATTGAAGGAGAGCCAAAGGACTTTAAACCCCTGAAGGGGACTCTTATTGCCATTATAGTGTTCTATGAAATTAAAACAGCCTCAATTATAGGAGTTTAAAAAACTTTACATTGTTCAGAATGTAGCTAACGGGCAGTTACGGAGAGTCCTGCATTACTGAACTAGCCTAAGAGAATATAAAACCCACTTCTGTATGATTTAGAGCCCATGTCAGTGCCTTGTATTGTCATATAGGGGACACAGATTGGATGCTCAGTCCTGACCTTTCCCTCGTTGAACCCTGCCTGAGTCTCTCACTTCGGTTCTTGTGTGACCCCCATTACCAAAGTATCCACGTGCCTCACAATCTTTCATGTATTTAGGCTCACCACCACCACTGTGTGAGAGGTGGGGAAAATGGAGGACTGAGGCAGAAAGAAAGACTAAGTGACTTGTCCAAGGCCACACAGGAAGTCTGGGGTGGAGCCGGGAACTGAACGTGGGTCTTGAGTCCCAAGTTAGCACCAATTGGACCACCCTTCCACTCCTCAGTAGTGACCCCTCTTGTCAAATTAAGATACAACACTGATAGGCTTAAGCTGTACCCTGGTCATCTAACAGGACGGTGACTCAAAGGGTATGGGAGTTGAATGAGACAGGGAATAGGAAAAGGCATCAGGGATGCCAGAGCCATAGATGGAATGGGCAAGAATGTGCGTTTTGGAGCCCCTCTTAACTAAGATGGCACCAATTTCTCTCGGTCACTTACTTCCGTTCCAGCTGCATTCTGGTTTTCACCATCCATATAGGGTTCATCAGGGAATTTGTGACAAAAGCTGAAAGACAGAAAAAACAAAAAAACAGCATAATTAAGAGGGATTGGTTGCTGCAATAGCCATGAAAATTGCTAAGCTTTAATGCTCTGTAGTCCCATAGGCAAGTTGCTATTTAGAGATTTCAGAACAGGAAGTGTAGGGAGGGAGGTAGTCAGTTTGGAACCAACACATTGCTACAGAATCAAAGCAAGTTCCCCTTGTGAGGTATTCATTCTCTCTACCATAGGACTTGGTGAAGCACTAAGGAATGGTATGATTATGTAGCCCATGTTACTGTAAACAGCCTTCTATGAGATTTAATATTTACAGATGGGTTTAACTTGGCTTTAGAGATACAGGGAAATCCATGAACCAATCATCCATACCAGACAGCCCAAGACTCTAGGTGGTGCTGTTGAGCCATCTCCTTAACTGAACCCATCCATGCTTGAGATAATTTGAGAATGGTTTTTAATGGGCAGTTCGGTGACTTAGGTCTGAGTAAACTGGTGCAGTCATCCTGCAGTAAGTTTTCCCAGAATAGCAAAGTACCTTCCCAACACGGACAAAAAGAGAGACTAAAAAGAATAGTCTAAAAACCATTATGATTGGGGATTGGCTGATTTCCATTAAATTGCACATTTCCTTATTGTTCACAAGAGCATCATTGTAACATCCTCCTCCTTCTGGTCTGCAAATGGCAAACTTATTTTCAGAAGAAACGTACACAAAGTTTTCCATAGTAAAAGGGCTCCTACATAAGCAAGATGAAATATACTTCAGCACTAGCACACTCACTCGATATAGTACTGCATGAGACATTAGTAACTTCACTTCTTCCCACCCCTTAAATCTTTAAGTCTCAATTTCAAAGACATTTATAATTATAACAACACGCAAATGGTTTCTTTCCCCAGTAGAGGGAACGAAGACACATTGCTGGTCATTGCTCGAGAACTGCGGTGCTTGGTCTATAACAGGGTAAAATTTCTTTAAGACTAGGATTGTCAAAGGAGCTTTAAGGCCCTGTCTATACACTAGCTGTACTGCTTGAACTATTCCGGTATAGTCTAGCACAGGGGTCGGCAACCTTTCAGAAGTGGGGTGCCGAGTCTTCATTTATTCACTCTATGTAAGGTTTCGCGTGCCAGTAATACATTTTAACGTTTTTAGAAGGTCTCATTCTATAAGTCTATAATATATAACTAAACTATTGTTGTATGTAAAGTAAATAAGGTTTTTAAAATGTTTAAGAAGCTTCATTTAAAATTAAATTAAAATGCAGAACCCCCTGGACTGGTGGCCAGGACCCGGGCAGTGTGAGTGCCACTGAAAACCAGCTCGCGTGCCGCCTTCGGCACCCGTGCCATAGGTTGCCTACCCCTGGTCTAGCACTACAAGCGCCCTAGTGGGATGCGTTTATACTGGTAAATCTTATTCCTGTATGGGAAGGAGAATAAACTAGTCCAGAATAAGACATCTTTATATTGGTATAATTGTGCCTACACTAGGAGCTATACCAGTGTAAGTATTTTAGTAAATAGTTACAATTCTCTCCCCCTCCCCCCCCCTCCCAATTGTTTTACTTGTGTAACTAGGTCAACAGAGCAGGCCTAAGGGAGTTGTGTGCCCAACTCCCTTGGAAAGCCCCACAGGCTTCTTTGAAAATCCCAGCTTAAATTCCTTGTTCCACTGAGTAACCCACCCATCCCGTACGCTTCAGAATGCGTGACATATTGGCCCCTCTGCGGTATGCCAGTTGTTAGGCATTTCTTTATGTGGGGTGACTACAGCATGTACAAATCTTACGTGGGTATTCGCCTGGCAGCCTCCTCTAGAGTTTTAGTTCTCCCCTCCCAAATGCTTTTCGGTGACTTCGAAAGTGTCCTTGTCAAAGCTTCCCACAACTATGTTATACAACTGGTAAAAACAACCCTTGTTTGGAATTAATTCCTGGTTGAAACTGACACTCAGTTGTGTAAGTGGAGAGCTGCAGAAATAAGGTTTTGACTAAGCCTCTGCATGAACATTAACTTCTAGTTCTGCAAAGAGGGGTTCCTTAAGAATCCGTAGAGGAGCTTGCCAAGTTGCCTCCCTGTTTTGAAGAGAACTGGATGTTTCTGGCCCGGCAGAGTTGATTTTCAACAGTCCCTGAACTTTGATTCCTTAGGAGGTGCCCTTCCCAACGTCATGGTTTCATGAACTCAGCCACCTCTCCTGATCTCAATCTTTTATGGAGATCATTTGCTGGATAAAGGTTTAGAAAGAATGCCCTTCTCCATGGTGAGACCCAGCAACACAGTGGGTGCGCACAAACCCAGGAAGACCAAATGAACATTTTCAGAAAGATCCGGGCATTTTTGCACTATAATACGCAGCTTCGGTCTTCATTTGTGTTCTGATTGATACCTTGGTATGCTACCATATCAGGCACCATTGTGCAGAGTACTAATACAAACATCGTTCCCTGTTTTATGCTTCATTGCCAACATTTTCCACTGCTTTAGCTGGGAAATGTGCTTGAGGCAGCCCTAGATGGCACCTACACCATACAGAGTAGCATGTTGAAAGAATTAAGGATCTGATAGATAAAACTTCTTCATTGTCCTCTATAAAGAGGTTCTTGGGAGTGGAGTGGAAATGGTGCGTGACTGATTCTGAAGTAGGATCGACACAGATAACCCGTTTCTGGAAGCAGAATGGCTGGGCACATTTGTACTATGGCAAGATAGCCTGGGAGACAAAGGGACACCCTCCATGCGATAACATACCTGCAGAGCCTGCTGAGCAAATGTGCACACTGTTGCTGTTGGGCACAAAAATGCCATTAAATCGCTCCTTGGCTTTGGAGTAGCATGCAAAGTAGACCGCCCTGTACCAGGAAGAAGAGAAGAACTCGCTACAAAGGATAATCTACAGACATGCAATTCAAACCAGTCACTGCTTTCCTCCCATAGTCCAGACCAACGAGGTAGATCTCAGAAGGGCCACAACATTAGTTTCCATTTGCAAAGACTCAGCCTGCCAACCTACACCGGGATGTCTGCCTGTGCAGCCAGAGGGTTAGAACTAGGGTATCGTGCATTTCATAGCTTCTGTGGGCCAAGCTCACTGTGCACATCAGGGACTCCTTGCATTCCTCCATTCCACCCACTCTATTTCAGGGACTCCCTGCAACTTCCCCACTGCTCCCTTAAGTGTAGGGCTCTAACTCCCATGTCCTTCATTCACCTCCTCAATGCCAGTGGCTCTGCCTGCCCCCCCATTCCTCCCTCTCAATCTCCCCCCTGCCACCAGGGGCTCCAAGGGTCCCCCCCCCCATTCCTCCCTTGGCAGAGGCTCTGCCCCCCATTCCTCCCACTCCCACCACCACCACCGGGGGTTCAGAGTGTCGCCCCCCCATGGCAGGGGCTCTGTGTACACCCCTATCCCCCCAAACTAGGATTCCCCAATTTCCCCTCCACCAGGTGTTGTGTGCTCCCCATTTCCCCTATGCCAGGGTCCCCATTCTTTCCCCCATGCCAGGGCTCTGTGCATGCCTCATTCTCTCCCCCGCTTTCTTTTCGGTTTTTCTATCTGGGAGATAAATCATTCAGGGTATCAACACAGATGAAATACAGGTATTGCTATGCTGGAAAGCGTCAATGGGGCCATTAATCAGTTTTATCTTTAGATCAGTGCAGAGGTGCTTGAAGCTGTGGCTAGTTTAAACAGATAGCTAGGGCTCCCCACGTCCCTCGTTTTCCCCCTTTTGGTTTTCCAATTTCCCCCCAAATAGAAGTTTTGCAATTGATCAGATGCAGCATCCAACAGTTACTGCATTACATACATAGACAAACAAAGTGCCATCAAGTTGAGCCTATGGCCTCATGAGGTTGGCCAATTAAATCCTGAATGGGAAGTAGTGTAGTCTTGCACACAGAGCACAGGACTGAGGAGTCGGGGTATGTCTACGCTGCACCTGGGAATGTCTCCCCCTGCCCAGGGAGACAGACATGCACTAGTTCTGCTCCAGCTAGTGTGCTAAAAATAGCCCATGCTGCTAAGCCAGCCGAGTTTGGACCCATAAAGGTCAGATGGGTTTGTTGACCCTAGGTTGATGGGCTGGCTAACCTGGGCCGCAACAGCCACACTGCTATTTTTAAGCGCATTCGCTTGAGCAGAGCTAGCGCATGTCTGGCTACCTGGCTTGAGAGGCACGTGCTCCCAGCTGCTAGGATGGCTAACCCCAGCTCTGCCACTAGCACACTGAGTGACTCTGGGTAAGTTGCTTAACCAATCTGCACCCGTTTCCCTAGATGCCATCTTCCTGGGGGTGCCGTGAAACTTACTCCATATTTAAACAGTACTTTCAGATACCCCCAGGGCAGTGCTAAATAATGTGTTAATGCAAGTCTGCAGATTTTTTGCACCCCCATATTTCTATTTTCCCAGTCTATGCCCAGCGAGTCACCTATTCCTGATATTCATTTAAATACCTGGTTCAGTCTACATACTTTAAAAAAAAATGGACTGTCTTGTACTAACAGAAACCCCTCTTTTTATGCAATACTCCACCAATCTCAAGCTCCCTCTCTGCAGATCAGTTATGTGAAAACTGTGTGAAACTGATAATGAAAAGCAAAGATCATAAGGAGCAGCCTGGATACACACACACACAGAAACAAAAGGTACAGAAGCCAATAAAAATGCCAGAGAAAGCCAGATTTTTAAGCGCTGTAAACAGAGGCACTCGCTTTCAGTCTGCTGGTATACCTTTTCCCAGGGAGAAGGAGAAGGAAACAGACAAGGAATTGAAAAGTGCTAGGCAAGTACTAAATAAGATTAATTCACACTCAGTTTTGATTTGCACACCTCAAAAATAATGGCTTGAATTTAATATATTTATTTGCGTCACACTTGCATGGCACTTTTTTCATCCATAGATCTGCAACTCCTTTACAAAAAGGAAAGAGCTTCAGTAGCCCCATTTCACAGATGGGGTAACTAAGGTATTCAGAAGTTAAGCAACTTGTCCCAAATCATTGAGTACATCTGTGACAGAGCTGGAATTAGAACTCAGGTCTTCTGTTTACTAGACTATGTGCTCTTGTCACTGGCCAGCAGTTAGTTCATAAATGAACGATTTGGGCATTTTTTAAACTAGTTTAATAAAAACAGAGCATTTATAATATGCATTATAATATGCATAGTACAATCTTTGTGCCACAGCCTTAAAAGGTCCCTTTTTATTAATATGAACTGAACCTTTTAAGATCTTTACCTTGATGGCGCCACTCCAACCAAGTTTGGACCCAATCCTCGGAAGAGTGACCTTGGTCCTTCTTTCTCCAAAATTGACCTAAAAAAAATAAAATGCAAGATCGCTGACTACCTCTCCTGGTAGACAATAACCATCAGTCACAGATCAGGAGAACTGTGGTAAATAGGGTGACCAGATGTCCCGATTTTATAGGGACAGTCCTGATATTTGAGGCTTTTTCTTACATAGGCTCCTATTACCCCCCACCCCGTCCCGATTTTTCACACGTGCTGTCTGGTCACCTTAGTGGTAAAAGATAACACAGTATTAAAAAACTAACCTATTAGCTATCATTCTGTGCTCTTTGGAAGAAAGCTGGCTGATTTAGCTATTGGCTTGAAAAAGCAAGCTAATGCAATAGAACTTAGGGGTATTACAGACAAATCTGCATTTGTCTCATATGAGAGCAGCTTAATAGCTCAATTGCTTGAAAGCTATTGGGAACTGGGTTATTAAAAAAGTTAATGGAGATCACAAGATAAGTCAGTTCTGAAAGACAAAAAAAGCATTCATTCTCACAGCTATTCCTTCAGGGGGTTGCTTTTGAGGGGAAGTGGAGATTTCATTGAGAAGCAAAGGTGTGTGGGGTTGAGAGGCCTTGCTAAACGGCGCACCCCTTCAAATGGGTCACCAGTGGGGGCTAACGAGCATAGGAGGCTAACGAACATAGGAGGCTGTGTGTTCCCAACCCCCTCTGCGGTGGGAGTGAGACTGAGCTCTGGAACCTTTCCTAGTCCGGAGTCACTGACGCAGAGGTAGCCCGGTCCCCGTGAGAATCAGAGAACCATGCAGTTTTCCCCAAATGGGAGGAATGGGGAGATACAGAGTATAGTGGAACTGCCACAAACACACTCTTTTTGGATGACCGTGAGAGTATTTTGGGGGGGACAAAGGGGGACAGGAGAAGAACACATGGTCTGAGCATGGGGGGAGGGTAAGGACTAGTTTCCAGAAGGAGGAACCTACACATTCCTCCTTCCAAGGGGAAGCACATAACCCCTGTTATGCAGCTGGGAGTCTAGTCTGACCAGTCGTTACACACTCTGGTTTAGGCCTCCTAAGTGGAAGTACAGAACACTGCAATTACAGTATTGTCAATTCCGAGCATTGAAAAAAAATCATGCGTTTGATATTGCAGAGCCTAAGTTTGCCTTAAAACTCATGAGATTTAAAAAAAAAGTTGGGATTCATTTTCTTTGCCTTCTGGGTTTTGAACCTTTAGGTTACACCTGGATCACGTTTTCAAGCTTTTCTTTGCAATTATGATGGCCAGAAATGTATTTTTCTAAAATGAAAGCTGAGATTGTCACAATCACTAGACTCTAAGAGCTGGGGCTTTAAGACAGACACCAACTATAGTGAGAGTTGGCAACACTGCTGAAGATCAGTCCAAATTCTTGACCCTGAGTGTCATTTTTCCCCTCCCATGGTTTAAACCCAAATGGGGGACATGAGCTGACACCAATAGAAAAAAGGGTAAATGGTTTGGATGGCCCCTTGGGGGCCCTGCAAGTTTTGTACAAGTTTGGCTCAAAAGCATCCGTAGTGGAGAGTTCGATTCCAAGCAAGAAGCCTTGGCACAGAGGGACATTTACAAGAAAGAAGATAATGGTTGAGCCCTAGTAGGTATCCATGGATCATATTTCACCCATCAGCAAAAGCCACCTATATTGCCATGGAGCTGCTTTGGATTTCAGTACGGTGGCCTGCGAGGCAGTAGCAGCCCTCCTATTAAAAAAAAATCTTTATGTGAAAAACATGCCAAGAAATTCAAACAGTTCCTGCTTCCAAAGGTCCTTCACACATGCCCGTTCTTTTGGTCTGAATCTCCCATTTTGCAAAGTTTACTTTCCAGGTCATTAATGCTGCTGGCAACGTTTGCCGCAGAGCCCAAAAACAAGCTCATTAGAAAGCTTCTGAAACGCATCCCCAAAGCAGAGCCGAATATTCTGTGTAAACTCTGAGGCTAAGTGTCTCCTAGGAAACAGATCCAGGGACTGCTTGTTCTTTGTCACTTTAATAGTCACGACTGTGGCTTCCAGCTGAGGTGACTCACCAAAATCTGGTTTACACACAAGCAGCTTGCCCTTCCGGGAGCATTTTCCATTCTGAAAGGTTCCACAGGCAAGCTTAACCCGGTCTGTCCAGGGCATTTATTTTCTTTCTAGCCTTAACAGTCAGTGTTTTCATAGCCAATACACAACTCCCTGGGAGCAATTTGACAGAGAGGCCTCTGGAGGCTTTTTCCCTTTCAATGGAATTATTGATACCACTCAAAGCACCTAGTTCACCCACCCCCAGCTCAGCAGTTTCAGGAGAGAAGGGCAGAGGGAATTAATGCAAAAGACCCAATTTGCTCTTCATCCTGCTTTAAGATTTCAAGTTCATAGCAGCAGGAGGGATCGCCACCAGCAGCATTATTTATTATCTGTATTGTAGTGGCATTTAGGAGCTCCAGTCATGGGCCAGGACCCCACTGAGGTGGTTCTGTGTTTGCACAGCACCTACAACAATAAAAAGAGACAGTCTATGCCCCAAACCCCTAGTATTCCGCAGCCTGGAGCACATTGAGACATCAGTAAGAGGAGCCCAAAAACGTCATTACCTCCTCTAGAAGGCTTGCTTGAGTCAAAAGCTATTAATAAAGTGTCTTCGCTGAAGAATCAATCATGAATAGGGCTAAGATTGTGTCATGGTTATTTTTAGTAAAAGTCACGGACAAACAAACAAAATTTCACGGAAGCCGTGACCGGTCTGTGACTTTTGCTACTGCGGCTCCATCGTTTCCCCCGCCACTGTGGTGGATGGGAGCTGTGGGGTACCCCCTCTGCCTGTGGCAGCTGGAAGCTGCAAGGGGCCCCCCCCTCACCCACAGCGGTTGGGAGCTGCAGGATGACCATATTTCCCAAAGAGAAAATGGGTCCCTCCCAGCCGCTTGCCCAAGACGGGCCCCTCCCCTCCTCACCCCTCCACGCGAGGCTGTCACCCGTCGCTGGAACCCCGAGGTGGGCCCCGTCAGGAGGCTGTCGCCTGTTGCTGGAACCTTGCAGGGGGCCCCCTGTCACTGCTGTCACCTGTTGCTGGAACCCTGCCCCGGCCGCTGGCTGCCAGCTCCAGTCCCGAGGTCCCTGGGGCTGAAGCAGAGAATGTCATGGAGGTCTCTGGAAGTCACAGAATCCGTGACTTCTGTGACCTCAACGTAGCCTTAATCATGAAGAATCGGGTTCTGAACAGTGTGACTCCAACGATATAACTAAGAAAAACGCTGAACAAGTCCATGCTCCCTCTATACTCCTTCATCCAACATTGCTATAGAGAAGGCAATTAGTCTTGGAAGGAAAGTGCACGCCTATCTATAAGAAACGCGCTTCAAGTGTGGTCTCTGAAAACTTTCTTTGGTGGAGGTGGCAGCATGCAAGGCATTTACACTTTCCTTGGAGAATGTGCCCATTTACACAAAGTCGTGGTTAACTGCAGCATCAAGGGGGTCTGATTTCACCAAACTGGGAAAGGGGAGCCAGCGGCAAGCGTACACGGTCGCTTTAGGAGAGTGCACTGAGGTCCTACGTGAAATCAATCATTATAGACACCGAAGAATTTATTGTCTGTGAAAGACAAACAGTATGATCAAGTTGCAAGATTGCTTCACAGACATCTGGAAAAGGAGCCAGGCAAGTGACCGAGTTTGAGCAGTTGATGAAATGAAACGAGATCAAATGAATCAAGACCACAAACACTGACTTTAATGAGTTGATAGGGATGGTAAAAGGCTGACCCAGTTTTATCCAACCTCCTATCTCCCCACAAAGAACAAGCCTGAAAATGAGAGTAGGTGAATACTATCACGAGAGCTGGCTACCTTGAAATGATTTTATTGGACTCCCTTTTAATCAGGAGGGAGGGGAGTTAGATGCATCCAAAATGCACTGATTTGCTCTGGTTACCTTGGTTTTGCATCATGTACTGCTCTAGACTCAGCAATCTGACCAAAAAATGTTATAAAGGGAGTGCTTGGCATTTGGAGGATGGGGTGGGGGAGAAGAATTGCTTATCTAGAATAGGAGATTCAAGTTGTGATGTGACACAAGCTACACAGTTCTGCAGAGGTCTTGATTGCCACTGTATTGTTATGTAATTCATGCAGCTTCACCTGGCAACGTGCCAAATTTATCAGTATTACATAAATCAACCGTGTTTTGCTGGGTTGTTTTTTTTTGGGGGGGGGGGGGGGGGGTGCACCAAAATGCCTGATGTAAACAAAAAATCCTGGCACTAAAATAAAGTGTAAATATTTATTTGCAAAGATCCACAAACTTGGTGCAGATTAGATTTTGACTTTGCTTTCTTCAGAAATGCAGCAGCAGAGACCTAGGCCTGGGCCTCAGGGTTATTGGTCAGGCTATACAAAACCGTTAGCTTGGGAGCACTGGCTTGCCTTAGAGCCAATCTTCTTTTGTTGAATGTATGTCACGAAAAGATTAGGCTGAACAAACTGCTGCTCCTACCAGTCTGCAGAGGCATCTGACAAACATTGGAAATTTTCCAACAGGGACATGCAGGGGGAGTTCAAACTCCCAGCTGAGGATTTATATGGGAATGACCATGTAACTAGCACAAGAGGAGGAAAGAATAGGGCTGTCTGAGGGACTGTTCATGCCGTGTTTTCTAGCTGGACTGCTTTTGTGAAAGACGCTGTCTCCTTCCTTTTCCTTCTCCTCCCCCATGAGTTCCAGGGTGGAATGTCACAATCAGCACCTTTCATAACAACAATGCAGAGAAGCCCTCATTTACACGCATTCACCAGCATCCTACCTGTACCAGAAAGACCTCCAAATTCAAAAGATCACCCTAGACCTTCCAACCCCCAGGTATTGAGCTAAGATTACGTCACTTGGATCCCGTTTGCATCAGTTCGGGTTCTTGGACAGAAACCAAGTCTCATCTAATTTGAAGCACGTAGCTGGGAATGTAAGAAGGGGGATGTGCATGAATGATGTGGCAAACGTGAAAGATAGGAAGCTTGTTCTGAATGTATAAAATGGATTGTTAGTTTTATCAATCTATTGTTTCAAAGAGGCTGGGAACAGGATACCTGGCAGCCGGGGCACCACTGGAAAAGCTCAGTCTTGAAGCTGCTAATTCTGCCCCTTCGCCCTCCAGCACGGAGTGTGTCAGAGGTTAGTTTGGACCATTCCAATATTATTAAACAACTCCAGTCTAATACTCTAACACACCGTGCCAGTCGAGCAACGCAAGGCACCACACGCTATAGCCTTTACACTCTTCCCTTCTTCCCCACTTGATGGGCTCTTGGCGCTCTCTCTCTCTCTCTTTTTTTTTTTTTTTAAATAAAAGTGAGTTTTAGGTCAAGGCCCCAGCCTATTTGATGACTGGTGTTGGTGAATTCTGCCCATCAAAGCAACTGAACACCCACCCACCCAGGCGGGAGGGGTCCCCACAAAACCTTAGAAAGGTGGGTACAGCCCATCAAAACAAAAGGAACCAGGCTCCCTGAAACAGGGGGAGGGGCAGACCCCAGTTAGAGTGACAGTCTTGGAGCCCACGGTCCCCAGAACAGGTACACAGCACAGACAGCGGCAATGAAAGGTTTTTCTCCTGTGCTGCTCCGACTCTGAACTAGGAGGACTGACACTGGCTCCAGAGATGAGAGGGAGGAGTTTGTCTCCGTGGCTCACTCAGTCGTTCAGTCACACTGCCAAGACAGGGGCCTAGCCCATCACACTACTCAGGTGCGAAAGACTGAGACACACGAGAAATCCAAAGGATGAACAGGGCGAGAATCCACATGTTCTGAGCTATAGGGAGTGCTACGGAGGAAAGGCATATTTTTAAAACTGCTCCTGCAAGCTGACATACATATCACCCGGCAAGAGAATACTACGGACTCTTGATCCTTGGGGCTTAATACTTACCGGAAAGCTTAGAGCCAATAAGTCTATTTATAAATAATACCTCCAGACACTTATCCAAATACTCTTTGGAAAGCTTCTCAGTGCAGTTTTAAATAAGTTCCTTTGAAAATTCAAAGGTAAAAATACATCTTGTGGAAGCAAAGGTTAATTCAACTTTTCAGTTGATGCTGAATACATAAGGCCCAATTCCCATCTCACACCAGTGTGAATCCAGAATGACACCATTCAAGTGTAAAACCAGTGCCAAAGAAATCAAGTCCATTGGTTGCACAGGATGCTATGAATGACAAGAACTGTACTCACTTTAGAACCCGGAGAAGTCCAGGTGATACAGATGTCGGCCTGACCATTCCTTCCCCACTGATCGTCCCCAGCTGGACTTGAGGATAGTAGACAGTCCGGAACGCTAGCCTTGAAGACTGGAGCCTGGTCTTTATTACTTCTAAAGGACATGTAACAATGGCACCAACGGTACCCCCGCACCTGTAGGGCACAATGCAAACAGAGTAGTGTCAGCAAAAGAATGTCACAAACCACCACCATATGTAACAAGCAAAGTCCTTTCCCCTCCCTTCTCCCACTGCAAGGAAGAGTTACAATTGTGTTTATGTCAATATCGGGAGAAGGGAATTTTTGGCATGAGGCAAAAGAGGAGAGTTCAGAAAGAGATTCAGGAGCACTAACTTCTTCCTTGTCTCAAAAAAATTTAGTGAATCATTTTCTACTCAATGCTTGCATAAGTTACCAGTGGCACGAGGGTTCTGAAGGTCAGCGAAACACCCAAATCAATAGCAACTGATCAGCTCTTAGTCCCATGTTCTATGTTCCTGTTTGTCCAGGTCACCTGATCTTACTGTGCAAGAGAATTTGGTTTTCTTGAATGGAGTGGGGTAATTCCAGTTTTTAGTGGGTCACTGGCCCTATTACAAACAAGACTCTAGATTTATGTCCTCGGGGAATTCTTCCATCAAGAAAGCTTAGCTAGAGACCGTAAAAAATAGCAACTGTAGCGGACTGGGAGGCCTTGTGCGGAAAGTGATGTGACAAAGCCTTCAGTCAGTCAAGTTTTAAAAAGAAGTTTATACGCTCTCTTCTGAGAAGTGGTAGGTGGAGGAATCTCAGACCTCCAAGTTAATCAGTTGCCCTGAAGAACTAGCGAATATTTGAGAACAAGACCAGGGACAGGAGAGGGGGGCAAAAGGACAAGCTATGTGGTCAAATCGGATGGGTCCTTGACCCTGATCTGGGAAGCTCATATGTAATTTATATATTAACAAACTGTAACACCTTTACTAACAAACAAAAAACAAAACAAAAAAAACATGGATTCCAAGCCTGTGCATTAGCCCCTATTCACAAGGGTCAAGAAAATCTTGTCCTTGACACAAACTGTTGCCACCTGATAGAAAGAATCAAAACAAAAAAGTGTAATAAAAGCATTTAGTTTTATTTCAGTTTGTCTGTTGTTTTCTCAACTGTAACACCATGTGCTATGGTTGCTGCTCTTGTTCAACTCTTATTTTCCGACTGTTATCTACATGCTGACAAAACCCAATTCCTGCTTTAGTGTTGTTCTTCCTTTTTTTGACTAACAGTTTCTTCCTGTTAGCAAATGGTATAGAGAGGACTTGTTTACTTGGGGACAAAGGAAAATTAATCTGAATTAACTAATGGTGTGAATTTAAAGTGGATTTGTTAAACTGCATTAAATCCCTGAGTGGAGACACTCATTCATAATTTAAGTGACCTTTTCTCAGTTTAGCTTAATTCACTAGTGAACAAAACCGAATTAAGGCCACTTAAATTCTGAATGAGTGTCCACCCAGGGATTAATGTGCTGTAACTAATGCACTTTTAATTCCAAATTAACTAAAGGTGTGAATTTCTTTCCTGAATGTCCCTGAGTAGACAAGCCCTTAAAGGTGTGTCTACACTGCATCGTAAATCCAAGTCAGTGGGATCCAGGCTTGTGGACCAGTGTTTCCAAGCCTGTGCTTGAGCATCCTCAGTGCATTGTACACCTGGGTTTACAATTGCTGGACCAGGGTATCACAGCCATGCTAATGTGTGTCCATACTGCATTACACAGACATTCTGACTTGGGTCTACAGCTTGAGCTGCATCCACAATGCAAAACAATAGGGGGGTGGGTAAGAGCCCGAAGCCCTAGCAGGGTCCTAGGTCCTGAGTGCTTGCTGACATGAGTTAGACTGATTTGTGTGTGCGGACGAAAGGAGGGCTTGGGCTCAACCTGAATCAGAGCCTGGGCTTAGCTGCAGTGCAGGCATACCCTAAATCAGGGGGGTTCTTAACCTGAGCCCCCCAACATGCTATAAAAACTCCACGGCCCACTTATGCCACAACTGGTTTTCTGCATATAAAAGCCAGGACCAGCATTAGTGGGTAGCAAGCCAGGCAACTGCCCGGGGTCCCATGTCACAGAGGGCGTTGTGAAGTTAAGTTGCTCAGGCTTCAACTTCAGCCCCAGGTGGCAGGGTTCAGGGCCCCGGGCTACAGCCCCACGCGCCGGGCCTTCGGCTTTCTGTCATGGGCCCCAGAAAGTCTAATGCCATCCCTGCTTGGCAGATCCCCTGAAACCTGCTCATGGCCCCCTCAGGGGGCCCCGGACTCCTGGCTGAGAACCACTTCCCTAAGGGACTAGCAACTACTGTGTATACATTGAGCAATGAACAACGCTAACTCACACTACTGATTGGGAAACCCTCTGAAAATTAATGCACTTTAAAACAAACAAATATGATTGCAAGATGTAGCTGGTTCGTTTATTTTGACAAATGTTGTTTACAATGATTTATCCTAACAGTTCACTGCATGCTAGCAACTGTTTTCTTTCCCCATAGTACATATTGTGTAAAGCTCCAGTAACATGTGTAACCTTTCCAGTAAGCTCACACCACCACTCTGCTATAACATCTTTACTGAGAAGTGGGGCAAGGCTGCTGGTTAGGACAATATGCAAGTTTGTGGCTCAGAGAGGTTCTACTGCTATATAAGTGGCTTGGGATATGAGGGAGAGGAGGGAGATGAAGATTCAGGAAGCTCTACATCTTGCAGACAGACTAATTCCACTGGCTGCATGAAGCAGTTCCAGAGCTGCCACAAGGGACTAGTGTGTTGCACCTCACCTTACATACATGCGGCTTCTTGCAATCATGCTGGAGCTCTTTGCTCTAGAATTAACCCTTGCCAGTAAAGCAGTGATCAACAGAGGCAGTGTGGCCAAGTGGATAGAGCTCTGAACTAGCACTCAAAAGAGCTGGGTTCTATTCTCATCTCTTCCACTGGCTGAGTGACCTTGGTCAAGACCCATCGCCCCTCCATGCCTCAGTTTCCCCCATCTGTAAAATGGGTATGATACTTCCTTTGTAAAGTGCTTTGAGATCTACTGAAGAGTGCTACAAGATATTATTCTAGGACAGGGGTCGGCAACCTTTCAGAAGTGGTGTGCCGAGTCTTCATTTATACACTCTAATTTAAGGTTTCGCGTGCCAGTAATACATTTTAACATTTTTCGAAGGTCTCTTTCTATAAGTCTATAATATATAACTAAACTATTGTTGTATGTCAAGTAAATAAGGTTTTTAAAATGTTTAAGAAGCTTCATTTAAAATTAAATTAAAATGCAGAGCCCCCCAGACCGGTGGCCAGGACCTGGGCAGTGTGAGTGCCACTGAAAATCAGCTCACGTGTGCCATAGGTTGCCTACCCCTGTTCTAGGAGCTAGCTAGGATGTAGAAGGGCCACATTGAAAACTTCAGCTTTCTATAACTTAAATAGGAGAGATCTTCCACAGCTAAACTCAATGGAAGGAAGCATTTTCTTTGTTTACACAAGCATCTTAGCATTTCTTGAAGTGGTAACATGCTATGAGATTCTCTTTGGAGAACACCATTTAATTCAGTGGATCTTATGGTGAAATTGCAATTTAGGTGTTTTCCATGAGAAGGAAGCAAAAAACTGCCCCCCACCTTACACACAGGCAAAGCAGTGCCTGCTCGAGTTACAAGGAACTTGCTGGCAAAACTCAGAAGCACCAGAGTAAAGTCTAATGTCAGGTCTACACTAGCGACAGAGTCCTGTGGCACCTTATAGGCTAACAGACGTATTGGAGCATAAGCTTTCGTGGGTGAATCCCCACTTCGTCTGACGCTTTCATCCACGAAAGCTTATGCTCCAATACGTCTGTTAGTCTATAAGGTGCCACAGGACTTTGTCGCTTTTTACAGATTCAGACTAACACGGCTCCCCCTCTGATACAGGTCTACACTAGGAACTTTCGCTGCTATAGCCAGGGCTGGTTAGGGGTGATTTTCTCTTACATTTCTATCCAGGCAAATACCCTAGTGTTAGGGGCGTGCACAAGAATAAAAACGTGGTCGCTTTTGGAGGGGCACTTTCTGTGCTCTCCGCGGCTGGAGAGGCTGGCTCCCAGCTTCCCCCTCCAGTCAGTGGAGCTTGCTCTTCTCCCCCCATCCCGCCCCAGGGCCAGTATAGCTCGCTCTCCCCACCCCGGCGCCAGAGGAGTTCTGTGCCCCTGCTGATTGGGGGGGTCTGTGCCCCTGCTTGCCCCCTGTTGCGCACGCCCCTACCTAGCAGGGATTCACTGAACAATTTTTTTTGGTGGCCTTAGAGTGTGGCCACCAACCCCTGCTGGTGGCCGCTCTGACAATTTTTCCAAGCCCAAGCCACGCCGTCCCGGGCTGAAGCCCAGAACCAGAGCCCCAGGGTGAAGCCTGAAGCCTGCTGAACACACACACTGGCCCCACATGTCTGCAGAGGCGCTGCCCGGAGCCCCCAGGAGACTGCGTGGTGCAGGGCCGCTGATCCCCTGTTGGCGGTGCCAGCAAACGGCAGGGCAGCCAGGAGCAACAGCTGGGTGCTGCAGGGAGGGGCTACTCCTTTGCCCCCCCTCCTCACCCAATCTCCACCCAGGAGGCTGTTGTGGCCGCAGAAAACTCCCCTGGTGACCGCATTTGAGAAAAGCTGCTAATTTTGCTTGCTGAATTTATATAAACTATAAGGGCAAAAGCATTTATTTTTGCCTGTATAAGCTGCATCTATCTACACTATAGGGGTTTTGACAGCAAAACTTTTAAGGATAGACTAGGCCTTACTGTAAAGATGATCAGAACATCCAGGACTATTTGGAAGGGAAGAGGGTACTTTAATTCCAGTTTCTCCATTATTGTTTGCATTTGCTGGATATGCTGCAAGATTCCTCCTCCCTTTACCATTAATAATTCTCCCCCATGCAAACAGCCCCCCTGTGAAATTTGAAAACTTTAGAGCCTTTAACTATGAGTAATAACATCAGTCAAGTGTGTTTTCCTTCAACGTCTTGATTCTTGCTCCTTCCTACCACAAACAGAAAGAGTTTATCCTAAACCAGTGGCAATCCGTGCATTTTACAGTAACAGGCATTCTGAGAAACAACTTTGCCTCCAGCCATTTTAATCCACTTGATTTTGACCTTGGCTGTAGAATAAAGCACTGAAGCCGCTTAGGAAGCTCGGCGCACACACAGCAGCTGAAATTCTGTTGCCTGGATGGAGGCCGAGCTACATTTACAGAAGAGCTGAAACAAAAGACTGACTTTGAACAAGCAGCCTGGCTGTTATCAGCACTTTGTGTACAGAACCTGGGCCTGACATTAGCTATTTGCTCTGTAAATACAACTTTGGAGTGCAAGGCTTTAGCGCATCTTCCTCAATGCAGCACGCACAGCTCGTGCTGTCCATGTGCTCGCCTGAACAGAGAGAGGGTGGAGGGGGAAGGGACTAGGGCCCTGGGCAGGGAAAACCCTTCAGAACAAAACCTTCGTCCGCTCCCAGAGTACAGACTTTAAAATAGTTTGGGGTTGGAATTGCATTCTGGGCATGGATCTGACAACAGTTACCTCAAGTCCTTCCCTCTGCTCCTAAATGCCTGGATCCAACACTGGCACAACAAACCAGATTCTACCTTCACTTATGGTAGTGTAAATCACAAGTGACTGCTGAAATCAATGGTGTAAGTGAGAGGAGAACTTGACTCAGCCTGTCTACACCCCCATCTTAAAGGATTTATCATCCGACAGCAGGAACCAAGGTGATTAATGAATTCCCTTTGAAATGAAAGATTATATAAGCACAAGTAGTAGGTTTCTGCTTTCACCAAAGAGAGTCATCATTCCCTATTTACATAAATAATGGGACAGATGCTTTAGTCATACAATCTTCTTTGCTGGCTTTCTTTTTATAGAGCATCTTAACTGCTATGTGCTATTACGGGGGGGAAATTGGAAATACATGAAATTATATGTAAAGCCACTCAAAAAAGGCAGAGCTTCGTAGCCACCATCTTTGCAGTGTGTCACCCACATCAGTCTCACCAGCATCCGGTTATATAAATATTTTTTTTAAAAATAACCCCAAACCAGAGTTTATATGCTCGGCAATACCCTGAGGATTCTGGCAGGCTGCAATGGGGGCAGAGGAAGCCCTCTCACTGGTCCTGGCAAGTAATCAGCCATCAGAGCATTTCAGACCTTACAACACGGTGCTAGGCAAAAGGCAATCTTGGCTACTGGGATCCCTCTTTATTCAGGGCTGTAGGACTGTAGCCAAAACTCTGAATTGCATCTCGAAGCGAACAGGTGACAGTGCAAAGAGCATGAGCACTTGCTGCCTAATTTGCACTTTCGTGCTGTTAAAGTTAAACGTAAAAACGCAATGTTATGCTTTAATTATTTATATTACAGTAGCACTTAGACTGGGATCTTAGACTGTAAGAAACTTTCCCTGCTCAAATAAGCTTACAAAACTAAATATACAAGACAGATAATGGGTGAGAGAAAGGCATCATCTCTATTTTACAGATGGGGAAACCGAAGCACCAAGCAATTAAGTGACTTGCCCAAGGTCACACAGGAAGTCTGCATTAGAACCAGGAATAGCCCACACTGCACCATGCCAAACATCTAGCTACATCTTATTTCTTATACATGATAAAAACAAAGTTAACTACTTACAGACAATAAATTACACAATATGAAAAGGTTATCCGATTCTATGATTATTTTTAGAAGCAAGCTGTACAAAATAAAGGCCTAGGGTTTTACGTGAGTATGTGTACTACCACAGCCCTCATGACTGTGACATGAGAACATTATGATTCCTACACTGAGTGACATCTCGTTATGCAATTTCTTAACCTTCTCAGACTCCTGGCCATTCATCTCCAGCCACTAGCTTCCTCCTCCTTGCCATCCTGCCCTGTTCCCACACATGAATTGCAGCCTCTACCATTTAAGTGTAAGTACTTCCTGGAATAAAAGTGTGTAACCTTTTGATACACAGCATGAGTTAGTACCCGCATCAGCAGCTTTAACCGCTCAGGGCAAATGTTATCAGCATGATTTTAAACACAACACTATCTAGCAGAGCAAATCTCTGGACTTCAATAGGTTGAGCAAATTCTGTTCATAACATAAATACTCTGCAGGTCAGCTCCAGTAAGTACTTCAGTGCATTAACATCTTGTTCTGATCAGCTGATTTTCCTCCACATGAGATTTCCTTGCTCATCTCTCCCTGTGATGTTCTGTTTCCTGGGAAGACAGCTGTTTCCTGGGAAGACAGCTGAAAATAGCCTGCTGTGCATAAAGGAAATACTTTCTAGTATTCCCAGAGTGTCTCATACTCCTACATCTGGGAAAAGGAAAAAAAGGCAACAACCTTAAACAGCTATGCAAACAAAGCCAAAACTTTGCAGTACTGGATTATGAATATGCAGCCAGACCAGAGTTTCCAAAGTAAAAGTTACAGCTATCGTGTCCACCAAGACACTGTACTGGTTAAAATTACTTTCATGTACCAGTTGCAAAACTTTAGTTCTCAGGACAAGATACACAGCTTTTATTGCTTCAGCCTCTTGTAAAATCAAAATAAAAGGGGTTCTCAATCGATTTGTTCTTCATTAGGAAAGAGAAAGCAGTCCAGAATCAGAAAGGTCTAAGATAAGTATCGTCTACTCTCCACCTTCACCTACGTATTACAGGCAGCAGAAACGTGATCACAACAGAAATGGATCTTTCCCATGATGTGAAGAATTCCTATCAGTGCCAGAAGGGCCACAAAGCAGCTAGTAAGCAGTTATGACAAGAACTGATGGGAACCCCTATGTAACTACATACAGGCGGGGCTGGAACAATTTGTATAGTGAGGGTGCTGAGAGACATTGAACCGAACTGTAAACCCTGTATATAATGGAAACCACTTGAAGCCGGGGGGTGCAGTAGCACCCTCCACACTTCTAGTTCCAACACCTATGACTACATAAGCATATTTGTTTGTTTATTTATTGTAGATGCAAATGCTTTATTTAAAAATCATGTCCAGGTTGCTAGGCTCAACATTTGATTGTGCTTCTTTTTACCTCCCACTTTTTATATTTGCAAAGACCTTGACATTCATACTTAATGTCTGCCCCAGTACAGTGACTTTATTCTAAAGAAGCTGTCAGCAGCCCAACAACCTAGTCTATGTGCACGACTCCCGAATCTTAAAACCAAAACTCAACCAGAAAGAGAAACCTGAACTCAGCATTCCTAGACCAAACATAATTGTCGTGGAAAATTAAGAATGATAAATGCTGTAACCCCAGAAAACACAGAATGGGACAAGAACTGCTACGAGCACAGCCAAGGCTACAATGAAGGATAATTTGAGAGAGGACCAGATTGGAAGGTCCTTAGCAAATGCTTGACAGTGTGAATAACACTTCACTCTTACATAGCGCTTCTCATCAGTTGATCTCAAAGCACTTTACAAAGGAGGCCAGTATCATTTACCCCCATTTTAAATATTGAGAAACTGAGGCACAGAGAAAGGAAGTGACTTGCCCAGGGTCACCCAGCTGGTCAATGGCAGAGTCAGGAATAGAATCATTCCCTTCAGTGGGACCACTCAGGTAAATAATTGCTCATTTACACAAGTACAGGGCTCACAATCTAGCTCTTACTGTCTCATTGTGTGCCCATCTTCATCCTAAGAAAACTGGAAGCACCAAGAAAAGTTTCCCCAACAGCTGAATTTTGAGTCATCTCAAAGCTAGAGGGTTCTGGGGTGAATGCTCTTTACTCATGAAAAGTTGTACAGAGATTTGGTTATTGAAAGCACATATCAATGAGTGGAGATTGTCCCTCAGTAATTGAGAATTAGGTGGGTTGTCCATTTAGAAAATACAATCCATGAGGAAAATATTTCTTACTTTCCTGACTGCACTTCTCATCAGCACTCCAGCTCATCCCTCCTGGTACTGCCAATGTCCGGTGATGTGTTCTATATAGATGTCCCTCGACCACCTGATGGCATCCGACACCATGAGTTGCTGCATCAGCCGGGCGTAGCGTTGACCAATTCCGCATTCTCTCAGCACTCGCTCTTATTGGGGTCCCATGCGCCTAAGGCTCCGACGATCAGTGCGTGTGTCTGGACCTGGTAACCCTTAGCTCTCAAGGTTTTGGCCAGAGGGGCATATTTCTCTACCTTTCGAGCTCGGGCATCGTGGAAGGCCAGGGTCCTGTTATCTAACGGCACTGTGATGTCCACCATGATGATCTTCTTCTGATCCTCGTTGGTGATGACGATGTCCGGTCACAGTTGGCTGTTGGTTCCAGGGATGGCGGAGTTTACGGCAACCTTCCCGACGGGTGGCGGAATGGCTCTGGCCAGGCGATCTTTGATGGCGTTGTATTGCAGCTGGCAAGCTCTCGCATGGGGCTTGCAGCTACACAGGACGTGGGGTAGCATCTCATTGTCGTAGCCGCACTTCCTGCATCGCTTGGCCCGATTCCCGTGGCGCACGGCTCCATTCAGTGGGACGCAGTTGAGCCAGGCCCTGTGGATGAACCTCCAGTCGGCAAATCGGGTGAAGCTGCCCCTGGGGAGGAAGTGGTTGCTGGCGTCCCACTTGCACGTCACCTTGAATGCCTTGCCCTGGTCTGGCTTCCGTTTCAGGTTTTCCACATATTGGCAGCGGATGGCATCCTTCAGGGTCCTCTCCAGCATGGTTCTAGCTCTCGGAGTGATGATACGTATTATTCACCAGTGGCACCAGGACTTCCAGCTCCTGGCGTTCCTCGCACCACGTCCAGTGGCAGCCAATACGCTTCTCCAGTCATCGCGTAGCGTTGCGAGCACGAGTCCAGAGTGAAGCAAAGTCTCTCCATCTCTTCCAAATTCGCCTTCCAGCAAGCAGCTCAGGTAGGTGGCGACATCTTGGTTGGACGGGGTCCTGGCGATTCGCTTCTTGACGGCATCCTGCAGAGTGCTTTCTGCAATGTTCCTCACTTTGGAGTCCAGGCACGTCAGAAGGTGGAAGGCGTGAGTGATCACGGCAACGTCGCACAGATCACCCATTCGAGGGACACTGGCGCCGCCTTGCCTGTGCGAGATGTACACCAGTTCATTGGTGGCCCTTTGGGGAAGAAACATCCACTTCTTCACCAGCTGCCGGATGGTGCTGTCTACCTTGTTCAGATGTACCTTCGCCACGGCAGATTCCCTCAGGACGAATGAGATATGGGGCATCAGGAAGCTGTTCAAGGCGTTGATCTTCTGCGATGGTGCCAGTAGGGAGGAGTTGATCCTGGCCACATCTCGTAGGATCTCCGCGATGGTATCCTCAGGTGTCTGCTGGATGTGGAAACCCGTCGGCGTGCTGAGATGTTGGTACACTTGCCCGTCCTCAAGGAAGATCATTGGTTCACCCTGGATCTGAAAAGACATTGTCTGGACCGAATCCCTTCTACTGCCATCGATATGCAGGGATGCACACTTCCTGGCATTGAAGCAGAGTCCCATCCAGTTGGCAGCCTGGCTGGTGATTTACTCACGCAACTCGTCTCATTGGTTTGAATTGGGACTATTCACCTGGGTAAAGCTACACATGTGGGATGTGTTTGTGGGATCAGGGTGTTAGTTCGTAACGCCTTTTTGCTGCATGGTGGTTGTACAGACCCCCTGCCAGTTCTGGAGGGGAAAAGGGGAGCATTATAGACTCCATTTCAAAGGAATGATTCCAAGGAAACTCCACGAATACATACTATTCACTATGCTGCAGGGCCAAATCCTTTGCCCACTGACTTCAATAGTGCAGAATCAGGGCCAGAAGGAATCCAGACTCTCAAATGGGGACCGTTCTGTTTTTCAATTCATCTCTCATTCTTGTTTGTTTAAATCCTTCTTGCCTCAGACTTATCTTTCCAATCCACAGCACAGGAGGATTTGCTTTGCTGTCATTAGTGTGATCCTTAAAAGGAACACTCCATCTAACTAGAAGAAATCAGCAAAAATCACTGTGACTGCCTAAGTGTATGCAGGATTGGGGCCTCAGATTAGGAGCTCTTCCAAACAGTTTGTTTGGACAATGCCTAGCAGATAGCCCAGTAGCACCCATAACTATCTACATGTCTTAGGTTTTCATATGGACTTTATCACCACAGTAACATAGCACCTAACAATCTTTAATTGTAAATATCCTCAAGCAACAAATAATGGGTGGAAGAAAGATACAGCACACAACTCAGACATCCATATCAGCTATCCCCAACAGGCCCCCATTGAGCCCTTACAGCTGGCTAATTTCTCAGATATCTTGGTAGAAACAGGTCTAGAGGAATAATTTAAGTTCAGTGCATTAAGAGTTCACATGGAAGAAAGCAGGAAGACAAATGAACAGGGACAGAGGGAGCCTCTGGCAGAGATGAAGAGGAGTGGTTGGTCACATGGATAACCATGCTGTGACCACCTAGGAACTTCACTGTCACCACTATGCTGCATAAAACAGCTTTATGAATTTCACATAGATCCTCTGGCCTCAAGAGTGCAGGCTCTGAGCTTCAAGGAAAGACTCCACGACTACCTTGTTATTTTCATTTTTATAGACATTTGTGTGGTGCTCATCACAATCATATATTCGCAATACAGGGACCGAGCACACAGTTGAGCAATTCCAGCCCAATCCAATACAGGGTAGTGGTGCACATTTGCACTAGCTTGGTTTGTTACAGTACCATTACTGCTGTTGAGTGTGAACAGTTAGTCACATGGATGATTGACAGCAAGGAAGACCTTCAGCACAGGGATCCTTTTCTATTAGTGTATCTGTACAGGGCCTAACCTACCTGAAATCCACCTCCCTGTGCCTTACTGCCAAACCTGTGGTCACAAGGGTGCTTGAGCTAGATCCCCTCATTATAAAAGAGGGGACGGTTGGCAGGGTGTTTCCTGTGACAGCCCAAGTTTGGTGACTTTCTAGGTACGCTGCAAAAGACACCTGTTCAATAGGATCTCCTGAGAAGCTGAGGTTAGGTGGTGAAGGGGATGGTTCAGGTCCTGTGGAACTGATTTTAATGCGGCTGAGGATCAATTTAATTATATTTATTGTACGATTATGTTGGGGCACCTGGAACCTTGGATAGGCATCTTTATTATCTACATAAATGAACAGGGCCCCCATCTCAATGGCGGGATCCAGATACTACTGTGCTTAAGGCAACATGTACTACTCCAAGCCAGAAGGCGAAAGGTAGTGCCTTCAGAAAACAGCTTTGTGGTTTTTAATGTAGTGGATGAATCAGTATTACTAGCTTGAAAAACAGAGTATAAAAAGTTGCAATGGTTCCTGGCATTTCTGCGTAAATAACCTTCCCAGAGTGTTCTGGGCTCCACCTTTTAAAGAGTTGTAAACTTCTTCCCTATTTTGAAACTTATTTTTATGTCAAAGTTCAGTATACTACACCTAGGATCCTGGATGTTCTGAAAGTGACTAAAAGATGGAAAGGCTACAAAAAGCTCTCCTTTCTCCTCCTGGATAACTTTCTGTAGTAAAAAATACTGTCTCTCTCTCTCTCTCTCTCATTTTATGGTTGAAATTCTTAAGAGAAAAATCCTGCAATTCTGGCACGAAGTAATTACATGAAACTGCGCTTATAATGGAAATTGACCAATCTTTTTGGATAGTTCATCTGTCCGCATTGCAGAACCCTCTTCCAAACTACTTGCCAACTGACAGTACTTCAGTGGACTAAATAAAATTGATTGCTGACCTTAATCTAGTTAATAGTGGAGCCTTGCTTACATCTCAGAACATTGGTCTGTTACTAAATAGAGGACTTCAGTCTCCAGTGTCTTCTGGCATCTTTTGGAACATTAGGTTATGCAGTTTCACAGCCTTGCTTTTTAATCGCAGCCTATGCAAGAAGTTCTAAATATGCTCTGAATTGGGGGACAATGTTTGCAGTTAAGTGATGGTCTGCCAAGTTGCCTAAAGACCACAGGCTAAGCTTTGCCTTTGGATGGCATCCTGCAGCTCCCATTGACTTCAACAGGAGACACACATAAGGGCAGGATTTAGCCTCAAGTCATTCGTTTAACAAGTTCAGCAAATTCAGTTCTATATGATTTTTTAATTACACACACTTGGATATCATAGCAAACACAACTGACTTTTCTCAGTCTGGTCCCAAGACCCACCAAGTTAGGTTATGTCTTCACTAGTAACCTTGCGGCAGCTCTTCTACAGCTGTAAAAACCCACCTCCATGGGGGGAGTAGCTACCAGCGCTGGTGCACTGTCTACACTGGCACTTTACAGCACTGAAATTTGCAGTGCTCGGGGGTGTGTGTGTGTGTGTGTTTTTTCACACCCGAGTGAGAAAGTTGCAGCGCTGTAAAGTGCCAGTGTAGACAAGGCCTTAGACTCCTACCTTTACTGCCTAAGAGCAGCCTTGCAAACCTGTCATAACAATTTGCCAGCCCTGGCACAGAATCCATTGGCTTTTATTATGAAGACAATGAGAACAGAGTTTTATAATCCTGATCAATACACACACAAAAAGGCTTTAGTGTTAATAGCAGGTCAGTACAGAAACACACAACTGGGTAGATGCTGCTTTTTAGGTCTCATGTCTCAAGCAAAAGCCTCTGAACTGTGCTCTTATGTAATCAAGAAACAAAACACAAAGCCTTAAAGCAATTGAAATTCGCTTCGGACAAGACTGAATTCCAGCATGTGGTTGACCACAACTATCAACTGCCATTACCCTTCCCAAGTCATCCTCATAAAACATTCCCTGCTAATCCCCACTGCTAAAATCAAGAAAAACAAAATCCACCCCACCCTTACATCCCTGCACCTGTATCTGAAAGAAACCTCAGGATTCCAGGCGTTCAATCATTGCATTAAAAGAAAATATTCTAGCCCTGCTACACTTTTTCATGACATGGTCTCTTCTATAGTGCAGACATGGACCTAGTGACCCCATCACAAACTGCTCTTTTCCCTTTGCCTGCCTCAGGCTGCACCAGCCTTACAGCATGAATGCATAATACATGTCCTCGGAATGTTCTTTTCCCCTACCAGGAATAGTCAATATGCACAAGTTGCAGGGTCTAGAAAGAATAGATTATTACCCTGACCCTTCCAGGAAGGTAGTGACATTTATACAGAGTCCAAACTTCACTCTTATGGGGACGTTCTCAAGGAAGAGAGACACTTTTTGTCACTGGGGTGTGGGAGGGGGAAGCCGCACTAAACCATTCAGCCTCCGGAGGAAGGAGCACAGATTGCTATGTTGCTACTCCATGGCTCTTTCTGGCTTCGCAGATGAATGGCAATTGCTGCTCAGGGTATCCCTGGATGTGGCACTCCAGTGCAGTCGTGTTTCCAGCCAAGCGACCCCCATATAAAATGCCCACAAAGTCCATACCAAAGGCTGACCAAGGCTCTAAGCGCCTCCCTACTACCTTCTCCATTGCCAACACCATCAATTGTTGACGCCATCAATACCACACCAAAAATACCCCCATTCCCTTAACAATCATAAGGCTTTAGACTTGCTTGCCCCTAATGATGCAATACTTGGAAAAGCTGTTTTATTTTGCTAGGATGCAATACAGTTCCACTGCAGGGAGGCTGCAGCAAGAGATTACACAGCCTTATTGCAATGGCACAAACAACAAGAATGCAGGGGAAGGAGGTGGATGAGACAAGGGAAGATTTAAAAGACTGAAGGAAAACAAACCAGCAGATCAATAGCAACCCAACAGCTGACTGAGACAGAGAAAGCAACAACAGTGCAAACACTTGATGCTACAGTATCAAAATATATGTATAAAAGGATGGGGAATTGCAGCCCAAAGGGAAAGTTTCTAGTGAGGTTATGAGCAGCTGAAAACAGGTTATAAGGAAAAACTTGGTGCAAACCAGAACTGCAATGGTAGCAGCAGGCATGCACTATGATCCAGAGCACCTCCAGATATCACCACCACTTTGGCCTGTACTGTCAGCAGGTATATCCTATGTGCCTGCACTAGAGCATGAACTTTTTGGGTCATGGATTGTGCCTTCCATGTCCACACAGCACAGAGTACATTGCCAGGCAGGAGAATGAGCCAGTCTGCCCTAACCCCAAGCCTTGGCTGCTGATGAAACGCATGTTCTACCATGTGTGTGGAGATGTGTGTGTGCAGCTAACACATGTAAACCTCATTAACCCCATCCCTGCACATACCCCCTCCCCCACACTCCTCAGTCGTAGTCCTCTCTGAACTGACGCACATTTGGGTGGGCGAGTATGGGGGGGGGGGGGGGGGGGGGGGGGGGGGGGGGGCGGTACTTCCCCTTCCTCCCCATCCCACGTGTGAGACTATTCAAGTCTCACCCTCCCTATACAAAACCTCTTTATAACCGAAGCCTTTTAGGAGACTATCTAGAGAGATCAGCACGAGGGGAAGGGAAGATGAGGCAGGGAAAATAAGGGGGGGGGGAAAGGAGGAGAAGGGAGAACAGGTGAAGGGGGGGGGAGCCAGGACACCCGAGGGGGAAGCAAGG